>CAHIKZ030002012.1:380000-395000 GCA_903632075.3 Acanthosepion pharaonis | reverse complement strand
TAGTTTTCATGATGAATAATTGCAACTGGCCTAAAATGAAAAGTTTGTAGTTGGCTAATTCTATTGAGATTTCTTTATCAATTTAGACATTACAATGTTCTGAAATCGTTATTGACTTAAGTCCACTCAAGCTCTAGAGCTCTTAAATGTGGATTTTAAGTGTCCACAATCATAAAGGACACAAAAATACCTGCTTGTAGTAATAGTAACTCACATGGCCCCCATTTGTGATACTGTGCAAGGATACTTCATTCAAGGCAGTTATTTAGTATTTGGAATTTCTTTTCTTATCCATGTTGTATCCACTAAGTCACCTTGCTGTTTCTAGCAGCAAAGTAAGGTTCTTTAAAACTATGGGGAAATTAATCAGCCAGTCATATATTTATTAGTTACTCAATCGCTTCCTTGTTTGATCTCTAATATAAGATCATAATCTAATGTCTGATATGAAAGCACAAGCCATAATTGCTGTAATTTTTATCCCATTTAAAGTTGAATAAAACCTGTGTATGGCAAATGCTGCGTTTGTAATAACACAGCATCTTGTAACAGTTTGTACAACTTTTATTAAAAGAATCCTGAAAAATTGTTGAAATTAAGTTAATTCAGTTAAATTCAATTAAATCAACAATTTCGCAAACATTTATACCATTAAAAAGTTAACTTAAAATGGAATAGGAATTTAAAAAAAAAATAAAAATGAAATTCTGTGATAAACATAGCCTTAAGCCTGCATAATTTAGATATATTAAATGAATTGAGATTAATTTGGTGGCTTGTGACACAGCCAGAATTATTTTTATCTTAGTCTTGTTCCAAAATACCTTTTCTTATTAAAATTTAGTTTCTTATAACTTTATAAATACTATGCTTTTACATAAAAATGAGTAAATGCATAAAATTTCGGGCAGCTTTATCGTATGAACGTTACAAAACCTATATAGAAATATCACAAATAGGTTTAAAAATTACTTGGACCTGATATCTTATAGAAATACAAGAATATCAAAAATACTTTTAAAGAAATTGATACACTTAAATATAAAGTTTTTTTATAGCTCAATTGTATAAATGTTAATTTTTTTATTTTGTACTGAGAGCATTGGTTAACAATCAGCAAATTATATTAAAATAAAAAAATAGCTTATTGTTTATCAGGATCAATATTGAAACATATATGCATGTTCATGCATTTGATAATTTTATTTTCCAAGTAGAATTTTATCTTGTTTGGATATTTAATAATTCAATTTTCTTTTGCTTAAAATTTTATACAGTTATCTGAAATTAAATTGTTATACACTGAATAAAGAGCAACAAAAGTGTTGCTTAGGTAAATCTTTTCTTTAAAAACCAGCATCTTTGAGTTTGTAGAAAGTATTAGTGCTTTTAACTACAGTGAAATAGAAAATTAAAACTGAGTTTAATATACATTTTGAAACCTGATGCATAGTAATTTATAATCCATTGTCATAAAAGTAATGAAATGTTAAAGCCTAAGAAGCCTTTTAAAAATCTAATCATTTTGTTAGATTTTGAGAAGTAGGCTGGACTAGGAATTCTTCAACATCCTTGTGTATTAGTGACTTGGTGATTGTAAAAGAATTTTACTGTCATTGCCTATTAAAAAAAAGGCTATAGTGATAGTAAATCTTTAAGAATTTTTGTAAAAATGGATATTTTGAGGATTTAAGTGTAGTCGCAGTACAGAGTTAATTTTGTGCAAAAGAAAAAAGAAAATAAAACCATCTTTTTAAATAGATGGTTCAATCATATATGGATATTAAATTTGAGGGACTTGATAATCTCTACTTAAAAAGGTAATAAGAAATTGGAGTTCTGTTTGATTTTAGGTAAATGCTGAAATCTCTGCTGTGACACCACCAACTCAGGTAAATATGAGATTGGAGGGTGAACCCTCCAAGCCCTTCCTATCTTTTTGAAGGATACCTACCTACCTACCTCCTATTTTTATTTTATTTTTTTAAACCTTACCTGTCCTAGCTTTGACTTTGGCATTGCTATGATACACACACACACACACACACACACACAATAATAGAATTAATTTAATAATTGCAAAAGATATGTGTATTTTTATTTTGCATATAGTTTGATCTTTTTGGATTTTTAGTTTATCTATGCAATAATAAAATTATACAAATTTTTAAAATAACAAATTTACTTATGTCATACCAATTATCTTTAGTTGAAATGCTAACCTATATTTTTTAAATTACCCAATTGCTTTACCTGATGAAAAATGCTTTAAAACTGCTTTTTAAATATGCTGCATATAAGCCTAGATCCTTCAGTCCTTATTACAAATATTTGTTAAAATTGGATTAAATTTTATTTAAATAGTCTTTTAGCTTTGGTTAATATATTAATCATAATTGTACCATATCAGGGCAGAAAATTTCTTTTTAAAATTTACAAAGTAAATTGTTAATAAATTTAAACTTTGCAAGTTCCAAAGTATTGCAATTTTCCAATATAAGTTTGACTTTAATATGGATTTTTTTCTTAAACTAATTGTTTCAGGCTTGTTTATATATTCAACAAAATTAATTTTTTAAAAAATTATTTCAAAATATGCTGTTAGAATTTTAATTTTTTTTTATCTCTGTAGAAGAGCTAGTATATTTGATATTAAAAAATTTAAAATGTTTTTTCTCACCTTTTAAGGATTTGTAGTTTAGAAATTTTTTAATTTTTAGTATCTAAATATGCATGAACCAATGCTAAAAAAAAAAAAAAAAATTCAACTTTGGTGTTTGGCATAAATCTTTTTTTTTTTTTTTTTTTAGTAATATTGCATTTTTAGAATTCTTGAAGTTTTACCTATGAATTCTTGAATTGAAAGAAAAAAATATATTTAATACTACTTGAAAATTAATGACTACCAAAATAGTTTTACAGAGTTTATCATATTTTAGTTATTTACTCACTTTTTGTGTATGTACATTTTTGCTTTTTTGTTAATGGTGGTAATTATCTCTACATCCTTGAAGTTTTTACAAATATTATCTCTAGCTAAAATGAATAAAGTTTAAATCTTTAATATTTTTCCACAGTAAGTTTAAGTGTGAAGACCAAAATTTAATGGATGTAATTTATAGAAGCCAAAGTTTCCTTTCAGTATATGCTTGTTTTTGCTGTCATTAAATGTATAATTCCCCACCCTATGTTATGTAGCATGCTAGCACGAGTTTGATAATTGCATTGGTTTATAAACTTGGTTCACTTTTTTCCTTTGACAAAAATATCCTTAATTCCAGTTTAAACTTGAAATTATTAAATTTTTCTTATTTTTTAAATAACTGAAAAATTGAAAGAATGCATCTATTTGACAGCAAACTGATTATCCGTTACCCAATTTTCAGTGTTTCATCAAATATAAGATATATACAAAGCCATAAAAGAAATCCTATATTAAATAATTCATCCCTGAAAGCTGCTTCAGACTAATAATGGTTTTATCAATGTCGATTGATTTTACATTGAGAAATGTTGTGGATACAAAGCTTTAAATTTTTGGCATCCAATCTATCTAGATCAAGGCATTACCTACAATGGGCCTGGCAATCAAGTAACTGGTGTCTGTGATGGGAGATAAACATGTAGATTTAAATTACTACTAAATAAAACAAAACATTTCTATTAAGGAATTTGTAACATCAAATAATTAGTTACATATTAGAATAACCCTTACAACTATAATAATTATAGGTATTGTCTTGATCTAAATGCTTAACCTAGTCAACCTCATTTAGCTTTCTATTGCTATTATTTTTAAATACTCCACATTGTAATAACTAGTTTTGTCAGGTTGTATGATCCAGAGTGTAAATTTACTGTTGAATGTTCTGAAATAGTTCACTTTCAATACACTTTTGCCTTAAATTATTTTCTCTTTTAATTAAAGCTGCTTCTTTAAGTTGAAATTTAAGTTCTAAATTATGGTTTTGATTAAAATGGCATTCTTTAAGCTGAAATTAAGGTATATTCAGTATTTCTGGGTGTAAAATTGTAACCATTGTTTGTATATCCCCTCTTATACACACAGTTCATAAAACTATTATTAATCTTAAGTCCTTGGAATGAAATGTAAAAAAAAAAAAAAAAAAAATTTATTTTTTAAAGTAACTTTTTTCTTTGTAGTATAAAGTATCTTTATGCTTGCAAAGTTAACATGCCTTTAAAAAGGTAAAAATAAGTTACTGTGTATTTTTTCAAATAACTAAATTTAAATTGCATTTTGTTTCTGTATAGATGCAAAGAAAAGATAATCTCTCATATTCTCTAAGACTTCCATTCATAGAAACCAATAAGTTCAATTTTGTCTGCAATTTACATTTAATGTAAAACTATGTACACATTAAAAATAAAAAATACCTGATAATGGTAAAAAAAAAAAAGCCAAAAGTGCTTGGATATACAAAACATTCAGACAATTTTGGCACACTTTGTCCAGAAAAGAAAACTTATACAAACAAAAAATTAAATAAAAAGATTAACTGCAGTACCTTGTCAGTTGGCTTTAATGAAACTTGTATAAAAGTGTGATTGCTGCCCAAATACACACACACACACACACACACACACACACACACACACACACATTCTATTACTTCCCACTTACTAAATTCAATTGGCTTACCTTAGTGATTCACATAAACTTACTATACCCAAGTTAAAGATTACTATTTATTCATTTAAGAACCATCTTAATTACTTTTATGTACAGTATTAATTTTAAGGATTAATTTCTTTGAAAAATATCATGTAACTTAAATTTTGAAAATTCAAAACTGTACTGCTAAAGAAGAAAATAAAGGTAAATTTGGTGATTTAAAAAAAATGAGGCTGATATTTTATGTGTATATTAGGAAATAGGTTAGCTGTTTTGAGTATTGTTTTTTAAATATAAACAAAAATTCAAATTGAAATAGATTGAATATAATCATTAGAAATATAAAATATTTATAATTAGAATTTTGCATTTCTATCTATTTTATACTGTGGGCATTTATCCTACCTACTAGAATGTGAAATAAGTCTTTATAAATATCTGGAAATATATACTTGACCTACTTGGTCTTGGTAAAAAGTGGAATGTCATTGAAGTTCTGGATAGATTTTAAAAATTGTCATGCTCATTGGGCAAATATGTAGAAATTTAGATTTGTGAAACTTTATAATGGATAAATTTTTACAGAATATAAATTTTTAAATTTAATATTTCATAAAAAATAATTGCATATATATTTTTAAACTAATGTGATTATTTTTTAAATATTTCGGTACTTAGGATTCATTTTCATATAAAATACAATGAGTTTTATATTGCACATGTTTTCTTTTAGGAAAATTTCTTTATTGGTCTATCTAATTAAGTGCATACTCTTAACAAGATAAAAACGTTATGGATAAGCAAATGAGATGTAATTCAGCATATTTTAACATTTTTTTTTTTTTTTTTTTTTTTTAAATGCAGCTAGAAAAAAAAGTCTGAAACATGTTTCACTCTTATAAATTTTTTCTACTTTTATAATAGTTTAAATCTTTAACTTTTAACTATCTATAATTTTATATCTAAATTTTTTTAAGTATTGATAGTAGTACTCATCACTTACCAGACTGTATACAAATAATATAAACATTTTCTATTTGTTCCTTATCCTGTCATGTAATATACAGCTTGGATAGCCATTTTTATCAAGCTTAATCTATACAATGGGTTTATTTTTTCGACATATCATAGGAAAGTGTTGTTTGTTATACTTCATAACTTTGTTTTTATTAAAAATAAAGTTGAACAGAATTTCCAGTAGTATAACAACACTGACACAATCTCTTATTCAAAATAATGGGGAAGAAATGTTCAATTTTCAGAAATCTTGTAACTAAAAGGTATGTTAATAATTTTTATACTAATAGTGTATCATTTTATTTACCACTATACAAATAAATTTTAATATTTATAGTTTTAATTTATCCAACTCTTTAAATATTATTTACAATGTTCACTGCAGATATTGTTATTCCCTAACAATTAATTGTCTACTCTATGGGACATAGTCTAATTTCAAAATCTGAAAAATTCCAGAGTCAGGTCTACATTTTTCAGATCAGAATGTGTATCTGGAGTTTGGGAATTGTTGATTCACTCTTCTATTTCTCTCACATTCTCCCCTCTCCCCCAAACATCTTGTAAATTACTCAGAAACATTTTGGCATATCTGAAACTCACTTCGATAATATGGTTCATTTTTAGCATAATTCAACTTTTAATATATAAATCTTGTTTCAATTAAACTTTCTTCAGAAATCTATTTTGTGACATTTCAGTCATTTATGACTGAATTGCCACAAACTTCATTAGTGGTGGTATTTTGCTACAAGATTTCAAATTTCAACAAAATTCCTTTGATATAATTTGAAAAAAATCCATGATCAAGTTTTTATTTCTAAATGTAAATCTTCTATGTACCCATAACACTTATAAAGAATATTTAAAATACTGTTGGTCTTACTAGTGTAAATTAACATAATCTTACACTTTTAATTTGAAAAAATATTACCTTCAAAAATGATTCGTTTGCCTCTCATTGTTCATATGAAATTAAATTCAAATTGCTGACCTGAAATTAATAATACTTGCTGACAGAAAAATTGACTGAAATGATAATGTATAAAAATTGTTTTCATTTGTTATAAATTAACTATGAGTTTGAAATGTCACGAATTTTAACTCTTACAGCTTACTGTAGGGATTATTTATTCTCCTTTTAAATGTGTTTGTTGGTGAACACTTACCGAAATGATTTTTAGCCATATTACAGTATTATAGCTGAATTGTATATATTGAGATATTATTCGTTAAGTCTATATCAATAGTCTGTAAAATTAGGTTGCTTTTACTCAGACCATAAAAGCTGAATTATTTAACCTCAAAATAATTTTCACTTGCATTTTAATTGTATTCATTTCTAAATGTATCAATTTTAAACTATTTTCATCTTTTTGTAAACTCTGCTTTTAAAACTAGGTAGGAACCACTTATCACTGTGAATTAAATGTCTGAATTTGCCTTCTTGCAACTAAATGAATGTTATACTTCAAATGATTTTGTTTATTATGCAACTTTCGCCACAGCATCCAACAATGTTAGAGAAAGTCTTGAATTTATTTGGATTATCACTATTTAATCTTTGTCATATTGTAAACTATATTTCTATTGTAATTTATAAAAACAGAAATTGAGTTCACTATAATGTTAGAAAGAATTTTGTGGTTAAAAGCATTAAAGAGCAAACTATGATTTTCTAAAAATCATATGTGGCTATTTTAGATGTTTCTACTTTTAGTTTTGAAAACCTGTTCAAGAGAATACACAATAAAGAGTTTCTTTGCTTCTCTTATACATACCACTTGGGTTTACTGACTCTCCTAATGATTACTATTTAAGAGAAGTCTTTGATCTTTTATATGAATTCTATAACTTGAAAAATATATTCAAACAGCACTAACTAGGGATTAGTGCTCTAACTTTATTAACTGTGCAATATTGTCTCTAAATCATATTTAAATTTAGAATTGTGTAATATGTGGGTGCATATTTAATTTGGGGTTTTTGCAATAAATTTCTATAAAATGTAATTTACTACAATTATCCTATATAAACATTCAAGTTGTTTGGTTTCTACTGGAGCTACTATCAAACTTATATTGTTCATTTATTACATTGAGTTTTCAAATATTTTTTTTAAAAAAATCTAAAAGTTTTTTTTTTTTTGTTTTTTTTTTTAACCATGATAATTTTTTCTAGTGTTCTGTATCTTGATTAGTTTGTATATTTGCAAGCTGGGAGATATATTTTAAGTGTTTAATTACAAAAACAAAAGTTAAAGACCCTGAATTATATGAAATGACTTAGTAACATCACCCACCTTAGATTTCAAAACTAAATTTCAATTAAAAGTGAGATTTTCTTAGGCTCTGGTGGTAATGACTCCCTAGATTATTGTAAACAATCTGAACATTTCAAATTTTAAACTTTTATTTGTTTAAAGTATGAAAGGGCAGCTTCATAATGTTTGATTCTGTCCCAAGGAAGATCAAATTTTAATAAAGTTCAGTTTTAATCCACTTCAACATCTTACCAGTGCAATTGTAACCCATATATGTACATAGAATTAGACTTATTCTGCATGTGTAATAATCATTTAGAGGATTTGTATAGATTTCACTGTTAATCATTCTTAGTGCTTATTGGTTTTATTGTGCATTATCTTAAAACTATGAAGCATGTTATGAGTGATTTGTGAAAGCATGTTCAAAGTATAGAAAGTATAGTTCAATGTGCTCAATTTAATCCTTGCTTTTATTTTATACTGTTACTAATATAAATCTTTTACATTTTAAAACTTAATTCTAAAAAATTGTTCCATTTTCCTTTTTATTTGCTAGATATCAAATCTTTTGAAGTTGTATATCTAAAATCAGAAAATATTTTACAGTAGATTTTATAAGATTAATTACTACCTACAATTAAAATAGGAAAAAAATCTGGTAAAAGTATTCTATAGCATAGTTTTTTTCTACTTGTAAAGTTTGTTCACTCATAATTGTATCAGTTGTAAATTTAGCATTTTCAAAGATTTTATATAATCTAATATTAGTGTGTTCCTATATAATTTGTAAATATTATAAAGTGTATCAAATTTACTTACAGAGCTATATTGTACTACTAGTTTCCCTATTAGATCTGTGCAATTACATTTAGTAACTATGTAGTAAAACTTTATTTTTTTTATATATTGTATCTTTTGGGGTATGTATTATCTTTGATAAATTTTTCATGTTAGTGATATCTCGGGATTTAGCCTCACTTGTGTTCATATTTGTCTGTAAAAGTATATTTTCAGCTTGTTAACAGTTTCTCATTTGGGATAAAAATCTGTTATATGATAGTTTAATACTATTCAGTTATTTCTTTTTTTTTTTTTTTTTTTTTTTTAAATCATAGACTTTGGAGTCTAGCAGCAGTTTTTGAATTAATTTTTCTTTTAACTTAATTTTGCCATAATATCATAAATGAAAAGGGGACTTGGAAGTTAAAATTTGAACTACTATAAAAATTACTTAAGCATGAATTGGACAAATGGATTTTTCTTTCTTTGAATAGTTACAAACTACTTACAGCTACTATTCATGAAAATGAGAAATATAATTAAATTTTCAAGCTAAATAGTAAGGCATTAAAACCCTTAAAATATTAGCAGTAGTAAATATAAACTGTAACAGACTAATCTGTAAATAGCATGAAATATTAAAGATTTGTAAATCTACTTAGCATTGTATTCTGTCCCTGCTCAATATGAAACTTCATTTTAAAGATTAATTTTCAATTTGTCTCAGACTTCTATACAGCATAAATCTTTATGCATAATACTGAATTTAATATATTTTATTTCCTTTCTTAGCAAAACCGTGTAGTTGGAGCCATGCAGCTTTATTCTATGGAACGGAAAGTGAGTCAACCTATTGAGGGTCATGCTGCAGCTTTTGCCCAATTCAAGATGGATGGAAACCAAGCTCCCTCTACGTTGTTTTGTTTTGCTGTTAGAGGAGCACAAGGTGGAAAGGTGATAACATTTTTTATATTTAGATATTTCTGTAGCATGATTTTTATGAAACCTTAATAGGTGCTTATAGTGAAATATAATTAAAAATAGTTGATTTGTATGTTCTTTTTAATTTGTTTCTCTAGGTTTCTTTCAGGGTTACCATAATAGATTGTGTGTATTTATACATACACACCCTTCTTTCTCACTTGAATTCTAGATCTTACAAAAAATAAATTTGAATTTTTCTGTTTTGATATATACATAAATAAATATTTGATATGGTTAAAAAAAAAAAAAATAACTTCTTTATAAATAAATTTTGCCTGTAATCATTGACTTTAGGTGCTTGAATGTTGATAAGATTTATGTTCTCAATACCTGAGCTGATTCTCTTATTCTGAATAAGAACTGTATAATTATATCCTCAGTTCAGAAAGTGATTCTCTCTCTCCTGTTTCAACTTTTAAATAACTGGTAAGTTGGTCAAGTGTAATTTATTTCTGTATAATTTAAATGAAATTTTCTTACATTTTTGCATTTTTGTAGTTACATATTATTGAAGTGGGCCAACCACCTCAGGGCAACACTCCTTTCACCAAAAAAGCTGTTGATGTCTTTTTTCCTCCAGAAGCACAAAACGATTTTCCTGTTGCCATGCAGGTTAGTTTTGTTTTTGTCCTAAATATAAGGTTATTTGGAAAAAGAAAAGCAAGCAGTAATCACATGCTACTAGTGCATAATCAATTTCAGGAAATATCTTTATATTTACATTTTCTGAATACAATATACTGTTTGAATAAAATATTTTGATGTTATAAAACCAATATATTTTAAAATTCAAAATTGACAGATGCATATATATTATGTAACTGTTATATTGATGTGATTACATTAACAAATCTGCACATCCAATACTGAAGCTATTTAAATTAGGATTGCTGTTAATAGAGCAACATTTTAAAATATTAAGAAAATTGCAATAAATTTTGTTTAATGAGTGTAGTATGATTATAGTAAGTCAAAACAATGTTGATAAAGGCAATTATCAGTGAATGTGGCATGAAAAATCCAATCTTTTGATTGGCTGATAAAAGCAGTGGTATTGAGTTGGAACAACAGTTTATAGTCTTAAGTGAGTTTTAAAGACAATAGATTTATTCAATCTCATATGCCATTTTGTTCTACTGCATTGTGCCATCTTTGAAATAGGTTGATGATTCTAGCTACCTAAAGCTTAGCATCTTTCTGGGCGATAAATCAGTCTAAGTAGTTTTTACAGACTTCAAGAGAATTGAAGTTCCCATTTAAGAGAAATTGTAGGGACGTAAGTGGTAATTAAAAGTGAAGGTGAATATGGCAAGCATTGTAGGGCATCCCAGTCAAGCTGTACTAATTACTGCTGGTATTGCAAAGAGATATTGTCATGATGGAAGAAACAATTCTGAACTGCTGACTTTAATCAGTTCAAGTGGGAACACTACTCATCTAAATTGTTTGATTTTTGCATAAGCTCATAATACACAATGCCCTTCCAATTGCACCAGGTACAAATCATCACCTTGGTTTTTGAAGTGATGAATTATTTCATTTTCCCTAGGACCTTTTTCACTCCACATTGTTGTAAATGCATTTTTGCCTGTGATCTTTTTTTTTTGTTTGTGCAAAGATGTTCATTGAAATTTCATTTGAGCACAGATGTTCATTGAAATTTCTTGTTAAATTGTGGCATCTAAACATTGTAGAAATTCATGTATCCAAGTGTTTTCAAGTGCTTACAATGCTCATATAAGATATGCAACGTATCTCTGTCGTATTGTTATGATTTAAATTATTTACAATCAGCATTTTAATTTGGCCATCAACTACAGGCTAGTATATTTTTGGTCTTCCAGATCAAAATGTCCACTTCTGAACCTAGCAAACCACTTTTTTTTTTACTTTTTTTTTTTTTTTTCTTCTCCTTTCCTTTTCTGGATATAAATGCATCCCATTTTCCTCCATTTTCACTTGTAGTATGAATCCATTCACAATCCACACAAATCATACAGAAAGTTCTTTCAATCAAGTCTGAAACAAAATCATCTGTTCCAACCTCACCTATTGAAAAATACTACAAACTTTTGTTTCAATGTAATGTAGTTTTAATTTTAAATCAAACCTATAAAAGTGAATTTGATTTTTCACATTACATTTTATCTTTTTCCATATGCCTTCGAATATAAACTATATCATAAAGTGCACTTGCTAAGAATATTAACTTTTTGTGGTGTTATTTTTAAAATTGTTGTGTAATCTTCCAAAGAAATATTAATAAATTTAGAATTAAGTGTAGATATATTTGAAATTTATAATCCCAATTTGAGATTTTCATTATTACTATGAAATGATTGGGCAGGCTAGCATATTTTTTTTTCATAATATTTTCCCTTCTCTTTCTCCAGACCAGCAACAAGCACAATGTGATTTTCCTAATCACCAAGTATGGATACATCCACTTGTATGACATCGAGACCGCTACCTGTATCTATATGAACAGGATAAGTGGTGACACTATTTTTGTTACAGCACCTCATGAACCAACCAATGGAATAATTGGAGTCAACAGAAAAGGACAGGTAATAAAATCGTTTTTTCATATATGAATATATCCATTTTTAACAATTTTGAATATTAAAAACATCAGAACTTAAATTTTTCTCATGGTCAACAGTTGTGACACACTGCCTTTTGAATTTAAATCCAAATATTTATATGGGCTTACATCACATTGAAACACCAGTTCTCATATGATCACTGAAGTTAAGCAACATGAAGCCTGGTCAGTACTTAGATGGGTGACCAGTTAGGGATACCAGGTGCTGTATCCTTGGATGTGCAGGTGATGTAATAGATAACGGCTCAGAATTAAAAATCAAAGAGCCAAGTGGCAATTCCAGTTGGGTTCATTATATTCACTTATGTGCAAATACCTTTGGGGAATGTGTGAATCCACCTATTCTCCTTCAGCTATGGGTTAATTAGTAGAACTTGTATCAGTAAAATCATTATCACCAAAAAAATTTTTACAACCTAAAAATACTTCCTGGCTTTCAAGCCATAAAAAGCAAATCAAACAACCAAATATTTATAGCTTCTATATATAATTTGAATTTTTTTGTATTACAGGTACTGTCTGTCAGTATTGAGGAAGAGAATGTTGTTCAGTACATAACAACCACCTTGCAGAACCCTGACTTAGCTCTGCGACTAGCATCCCGCTGTAACCTACCTGGAGCTGAAGACTTGTTTGTACGAAAGTTCAATAATCTCTTTCAAAATGGACAGTATGCTGAGGCAGCTAAAGCAGCTGCCGGAGCTCCCAAGGTAGTTAGCATTTGGGTTTATTTCATTAATACATAACTAATAGTTAGAAAATTTGTTATCTATTTTTTTACCAATTCTGTATAAATGTTTTTAATAGCTTCAGCCTGGAAAGAATATTTCCCCAAAATTCCCAAGAATAGCACTTATTCTATCCAAATTATTTAGTGTGTGTGTGTAATATATATATATATATATATATATATATATATATAATGAAGTGACTCTACTCTCTTTTGCAATTTGCATTTGATCCACCTTCAGCTTCTGTGGCTACACTCAAATCCAAAGATGGATCAGTGTTAATAAAAGATTCTAAGGATATCATGAAGTGGTGACATCAGTATTCAACAGATCTGTTTTTTGACCTCTCAACAGTAGATGAAACTGCTATAGAAAGTATACCACAGTGTGACATCACGGATTTAGATGTTTTTACCATCTAAGGAAGAAACTATCCTGGCCATTATTCAGATTAAGTGCCAGGGATGGATGGCATATCAGTGGGACTACTGCAGTATAGACGGGAAAATGTGAATTCATATGTGCATAGCTTTATTTGTGAGTGTTGGGACTCACTGGATTAATGGAGGCACGCCAAATCTAAGACCTTCAGTATCCTTGTGCATAAGCTACTGTATGCTGATGATGCTGACTTTGTCACACATTCTGAGAGGGATATACAGATACTGATGGACTGTTTTTCTGCTATTGCGTTTGGACTGACCATAAGTAATGTTCACTCCTTCAAGTATGTGTATTTTTTAAAAATATGATTCCACTGCTACATAAGAGTTTTCATGTTTCAAAAACAGAAGCTAAAAACTTTAATTTAATTCATAGAAATTAAATTAAATTAAAGCAGCTAGTTCTGTTTCATCCTCAAGCAAATTTTGGAATAACTAATTTTGAAATTTACAGAGCTTTATAAGCATGTACATTTGTAATTTTAATTTCTCTGGATATCGAGAAAATTAATCATTTTAATAAGAGACAGTAGGGGTATTCATTTTCACTGACAACTATTGTATCAACATATTAGTTACTTTAGAAAAGAGGTTAAGTCAAGGTAGGGTCGGGTGCTTTTTTTTTTCTTCAAACGAATGATGACATCCATTCAACGTGGCAAACATGTTTTTTTTTTTTTTGTTTTATATATATATATATATATATATATGTGTACACACACACACACACACGTTAAGAACATTTTTATGTTTATACATTCTTTTTATAGATACAAATATTTAAGTGCTCTGTTTATAATAAACAGTATTAATAACATTTTTTTCATAGAAAATATTCATCCTTCAACGGGAATCCACCTGTATCCTATATGGAACTCTCATATAGCCTGACGTGCCTTAACCGATTGAGCCACAGAGGATCGTTCGATTAGCAACGTCGATTTTACTGCTTTTAAAAGTACAATCTTCCATGAATCTCTCACGTACATTCATATCTGCTCAAAACGTATCCAAATGTAAACAAATGATGTCACACATTATGAAATTAATTAAAAACAAAGGGCATTTATAAGAGAACTGATGTGTAATCAAGAAAATTTGACAAAGCAAATATCACCTACAGGTTACAAAATTAACAAACATATAAAATTTAACTAATATTTAATCTAGTAAGGAACTACTATTTATATGTCCAAAAACACACGTAGATACACACATACACAACAACATATCTATATCTACTCACACATACATATACATGTGCATGCACACACACACATATATATATATATCTCAATACACATACACTCATGCATACACATAGACATACACATTTGCACATAAACATATCTACATAAAACCTTACACACATCCATACATACATTATATATATATATATATATATATATATATATATATATACACTCATCTAAACAAATATACAACATATCTATCTATATATACACACACACACACACACATATATATATATATATATATATATATATATATATATATATATATATATATAAAAAGTA
>CAHIKZ030002012.1:192500-375000 GCA_903632075.3 Acanthosepion pharaonis | reverse complement strand
ATATCTCAATTTGTCCATCTATTTACAAAACTAGCAAAAATAATGTATGCACATTCGTTGGAGACTGAAAATACCTTTCTCATAATTTGACTTCATGTTAACCCTTAAAGTTATGGGGAATTTGAGTCAGTTATAGTATTAGGCAGTCAAATTATTGTGAAACTGCCACTCTTGTTAAGAGTTAACATAGAAAACTGGATTTACTGGGAAAAAAAGGAACAAATACTTCTAAAGACTTTTACTTTTTATACTAAAATACAAGCACCCTATTTACTGGTCTTGTCATAATTATTAGAATAGTATTAACTAGTGAGTTAATTCATAGAGTTCGTAATGTGAAATATTTCAGGTTTTATAAATGTGTACTTTCTGTATAGAGATGTAAACTATTGCATTTATTGTAAGTAATATCTTGTAGTTTTAGTTTGTAAATTTTTTAAAGATATTAACTGAAGGTTTCTGCCAATAAGATGTGGGGGTTTGGTAGAAATATTGGTGATCTGAAGTAGAACATGGATATAATTGTAACACCCAACAATAATGAAATACTGTATAGAATGTTATTTTCATACCAATTTTTTTTTAAACTACTTTAAAGTTTATCTCAGCTTAGAATAAAATCTATTAATTGGAATGAAACTTATTAAAATATATGCATTGTTGCCGATAATGTCTATTCTTGTATCGAATTCTGACTAGTCAAGGAACTGAATTCTTTGAAAGTGTTTTGAGCAGCTGCTTGGTTGATGAAGACACTCTTGTAGAAAATTGTCAAGAGGCTTGAAAAAGTAGTAGTTGGTTGATGGTAGGTCTGGTGAATAAACTGGGTACGGTTGTTATAGAACATATAATCAAGGTATGGATCCTTTTTATTGCACAAGCAGCAAATTCTATAATTTTTGTACAGCTTGTATCAAGCCCATTTGTCAAGGTTTTTATTTATTTGGCACAAATGTTTAACAACTGTTGAATGGTCAACATTTACTTATTCTGCAACCTTTCTAGTTGTTTTGCTTGAATTTGCTGCCAAGAGCTTAAAATAAAAATAAACAGTAGAAACAAAACCATTAGCATAAAAGAGTAGTGAAGTTTGACCTTTTAAAATTATTGGAACAGATTTTCAAAACCAGCATCAAAGTTTAAAATAATAATTTTTTTTTCCAGGAACAGTAATAGTAATCTTACCATTGTATTTTTAATGCTAAAAAAACAAAAAAAAAACAAAGAACACAATTTTAATGCACTTAAAATGTTTAACATGAGGTTGAGTATTATTGCAGATGCTTTATGTCTATAAAGCACTAAAATTCTTACAAGGTGAGTTTTGCAGCAGTATTGAATTAAAATGTGTGGTAAATACCTATTTTACTCTTTGGTAGTTAAATATGTCATCTGGTTGCTGTTATTGCACTTTAATATTCCAAATTCAAAATCTGTTTTAGCTTGAATGTAGTGAGGAACTTGGTGACTTGGTTAAAGCTGCTGATCCTACACTGGCATTATCTGTCTATTTGCGAGCAAATGTTCCAAACAAGGTTTGTAATTTAATTTTATCCTTTTATAATCACAAATTGAGAATTTTAGAAAACTAGATACTTGGGGAAAAAATATTTTCATGAGAAAAATTTACATCATTATTGATATTATGGCTATCATATATTCTGTTGTATCATTGATTGTTTTTATTCAGTATTACCTCCAGTCAATTAATGTAAACAGTTATATTGCAAGATTTACCACTAGCATTGCAAAACAAAATTAAGATGCATTTTGCTTATCTAGCCATTTTAAAAGCATTGTAAATTTTAATTGCAGATAATTTTTTTACATTTCTTTAAAATACTTAGTGGCTTTTAACAATGATCACTATTTTCTTAGATTACCTTAAGTTTTCAGCAATTGAATACTGACTTAGCATATGTACAGAAGATTTTATTTAAAAGCTTTTAGCAGAAAGTGTTAAGTTTAAAACCTGGTATCTTTAGGAAAAACTTTGCAATAGTGACTTTATTGCTATCTATAAAAGAACTAAACCTATAAAACTTCATTAGAAATAAATATTTTATGATACTTTATTGATTTGTAAAAATTTAGTCAGCATTCATATTTACTACTTAAATTTTTGCTGATTGCAGGTGATCCAATGCTTTGCAGAAACTGGTCAGTTTCAAAAAATTGTTTTGTATGCTAAAAAAGTTGGCTATACACCTGACTACATATTTTTGCTCAGGAACATTATGCGTATAAATCCCGAGCAAGGGCTTCAGTTCTCGCAGATGTTGGTTCAGGATGATGAGCCTTTGGCTGACCTCAACCAGGTAAAATGTTTTTCTAACAATATCAGTTGGAAGACAAAATAATTACTGGTTCCTCAGTACTTTTTTTCTGTTTCATTGGAAATCATTCTTGAGTTGGGAGAATTGGTCATGAAGCTCAGTTACTTGTTCTTTTATTTTTATAGATAGTTGATGTCTTCATGGAATTCAACCTCATCCAGCAATGTACATCTTTCCTCTTGGATGCGTTGAAGAATAATCGACCATCAGAAGGGCCACTACAAACTCGCCTCCTTGAGATGAACTTAATGTCAGCTCCACAGGTAAGCAAACTACACTTTTAGTATGCATCCCCCACCATACCGACAACTGATAAAATTGCTTTATGTACAACATTATTTTTTAATATGAATATAATTCAATTTTATTCTTAGAAGCTATTTCTGTCTTTTAAATTTTCAATAATTAATAGTGAATTATTTATTACTATTTGAATGCATTTTTTTCTCAATAGGTAGCTGATGCAATTCTTGGAAATCAAATGTTCACCCATTATGATCGTGCTCATGTGGCACAATTGTGTGAGAAGGCAGGGCTTTTACAGAGGGTAAGTATTTTAAATTCTCCACCCATAATCTAAAATTGTAGGTAAAAACTTTGCTTTCAAGTTTCTTTCAACTATCGTTTTTTCTTATGCAAGCCAATGTTTGCACAATAAAATTGATGTTGGTAGTTATTTTTTTTATTATTGTGATTATTATTATTATTATTATTCAGCTAGAATACAATGTCTTAGACAGTTTTCTTAGCATGAGTCATCATTAAGAGTAAATGTTGATCAAAATCTGAGATGAGTCATTTTGACCCATATTGTAATGTTATCATTAATTTTGACTGCTGTAGTCATGTCTAAGGTTGCTTAATTTGTATAATAGTGTGTATCTTCCCCCTCTTTTAAAGAGTTCTAGAATTAGGCATTAGGTTCTGCTAGATAAGCAAAGTCAATATAAATTTTAACATTGTGGTTGCCTATTCTTTGAAAATCAGATGCATTATGAAGAATTCTTGCAAATAATTTTATGTGTAATCCTTTAGTTTATTATGTTTTAAGAAAATTAGCATATTGGAGGGGAGTCATGTTGATTTAAAAAAAAAAAAAAAAAAATCGGCCTGAACAATTTTGGAATTTTTGTGATCTAATCAATTTAGATTGTTTTATATTTTTTTTTAAACATACAAAAATTGGGAAGAATTCTATACATATACCGAAACTTGTGTTAAATACTACCGAAAATAAATGTTACTCCTTTTAAACTTATTTTTCATTTTAATTTTATAATTATTGGATGGACTTTTATTTTGCAGGCTTTGGAGCATTATACTGACCTTTACGATATCAAGCGAGCTGTTGTCCATACCCACCTGCTAAACCCTGAAGTAGGTAGCATAGAAACTCTCATGGACATAATTTACTTTAAATTCAAATTAATCAAATTAATTTTTATTTATGAATGGGTGTTTCGAATATTTTAAATGAAATTTTATATTTAGCTCTTTCACTTAGAAAATAAGATTCTTTTAAATGAAATGGTTTCTATAAACCATTTATCAGATATTTCTTTATCAGATATTTTTTGAGCTTTTAAATTTCTTCTATTTTATAGTGGCTTGTGACTTATTTTGGCTCATTGTCTGTGGAGGATTCTCTTGAATGTCTAAAGGCCATGCTTCAAGCTAATATCCGACAGAACCTGCAAGTGTGTGTGCAGATTGCATCCAAATATCATGAACAACTCAGCACTAATGCTCTCACAGACATCTTTGAATCTTTCAAAAGCTATGAAGGTAATCAAATATTAACTTAATTTTTATGACTGAACTAAATTAGAACAGATAATTCATTTTTACTCATATTATTTCAGGTCTTTTTTATTTCCTGGGATCTATTGTAAACTTCAGTCAAGATGCTGATGTTCACTTCAAGTATATCCAGGCTGCCTGCAAGACAGGCCAGATCAAAGAGGTGGAAAGGATTTGTCGTGAAAGCAATTGCTATGACCCAGAAAGAGTAAAAAATTTCTTGAAGGTTAGTATTCAGTAACTTTGTCCATAATTTTTTTCTTATTTTTTTTATATTCAAAACTAAGATTTTATGATGCATATCTGAAAAAAGATTGACAAACTTAAGATATTTTAAAAAAATTTTCTATAGATTTTTCTTTTTAAGCACTTGATACTTTTTAAACGAGACTTTAATGATGTAAAAGATCCTTTTAACATATTGCTATTGTAGCTAAAAGCTTTGATATATGCAAAATAGTAAAATAGGTTTATACCCTGTTGCTAAAGCATTTTTGAGAATTTCATTGAAGTAAATTTTATATAAAATGGTTTTTAAATTTTTGGAGCTTCATTAAATTTATTTTTCTTTTCAGGAGGCCAAGTTGACTGATCAGTTACCATTGATCATTGTCTGCGATAGGTTTGATTTTGTACATGATTTGGTTCTTTACTTATACAGAAATAACCTCCAGAAATATATTGAAATATATGTGCAAAAGGTATGTTGAATTTGAAATTGTGCTTAATAAATGCTTTTAAAATAACATTTTTAATCTTTTTAAAATTTTATAAGTTGAAAACTTTAATAGGTATATTCTTCATATAAGTATGTTATAACCCAATTTTTAAATAACAATTTGCTAATCCAAGGACAAAACATGTTTTCACAATACCATTCTTTTCCTCCTATTTTAATGAAGAAGTGTCAAATTTAAATGATGATTATTTCTCATTTGAATACAATATTTACAGAAATCAATGTAGATTTCTATTTGGAAGCTATTATTTAAAACAAAACAATATGAACAATATCAATTTTAAAAAAAGTTATTAGAAAAAGTACAGATATAGCATTTGAATTTTGCTAAACTGGTAAAATTTCTGATAAAATTTGAAATTGCTTCAGTAAACAAAAAGTTAAAAATAAATTGAAAGTAACAACAGATGGCATATAGAATTGGAAAGGTTGTCTAAATGCCTAAAGATTCATGCTTTGCTAAATATTTCTCTGGCCAGTGATTAAAACATCTATGAAGAGGTGTGGTATATTTAACTCTTTTTGCAAGGAATTTTTTTTTTTTTAAGTTAATGTACATGTAACAAAATAATGAAATATGGAATTTTTGCAGCATCTTGTGAGAAATGTATTTTTAATCTATCAAAATAGACTGTTGAATAGATTTGTGGGTAAGAAATTATTAGTCAATGCAAAAGTGTTCTCACATGAAAAAATGAATTTGACACTGATCTTTGTGATTAGGAAAACAAATCCAATCTGGCCAATTGTAAGTCATGTCCATCTGATGGTTTGGTTGATTTAACTACAAAATTTTAATGTTATATGTAATTGGAGTTTGAATTGTGAATACCTTATTATTGGTCAAATATGTATTTTTTTTTTTTTTATTATATTCCATTGCCCCAAAAAATATTTAATAACATTTTCTATGTCTAGGTGAACCCTGGCCGTTTGCCTGTAGTTGTTGGAGGGCTTTTGGATGTGGACTGTTCTGAAGATGTAATCAAACAGCTTATCATGGTTGTAAAGGGCCAATTCTCTACAGATGAGCTTGTTGAAGAGGTTGAAAAGAGAAACAGGTGTTTTTTTTGTTTTTTTTTTTTTTATGCACAATTACTCAATAGTAAAATTTGGTATCTTTAAAATAGTGGAAGTCTGTTCAAGACTTAGGTCCTTAAAATGATGTTTAAAATATCAAATCTTATTGCTTAAACCTTTCAAAGAAAAAATATTTCAAATAAGTCTATATGAAAGCTGTGGGGTTCAATTTTTAAATGGTTTGAGTTTCAAATGACCCATTCATATAAAGTTATTTGCTTAGGTGCAACATTATTCAAGGGATACGTGATATAAAAGTAATTTTCTCTGGAAACTTATTGCAAATAGTTGTCTGACTTCCTCTTTCATACAAATTTTAGGCATAATTTATTTTTTAAATTTTTTTTCTTATGGATGTACTATAACTTCATAATTAAATAGTGGGTTGTCTGGTAAGTTCATGACTATTTTTAGCCATTCATGTTCCAACACATTAAAACACATCAAATTTATTGACATATGATATGCTTACATTTCTGATTAGTGCACACTTCAAACTTTCTCTTGAGAAAAAAAGTATAAAATTTAAGGTGCTTTTTTTTTTTTTTTTTTTTTTTTTTCTTTGCAAGCTACAAAACTGTACAGGCGTGGTTTGCTAAGTTTGGGCTTGGTGATTCTAGCCATATTGATGAACGCTCCAGCAGGCACCCCACTACAGACTATGACCAAATCAAGACATTGATTGAGAATAGCCTGCATTACACAATGTGGGAATTGGCAGAAACACTAAATTTGTCAAAATACACCATCCATGAGCACTTAGTAAAGTTTTGGTACTCAAATTGCTACCAAGATTTGAGTGAAAAGAATCTTTTGGATCACATTTCCTCTGATTTGCTGTATAAACGCAATGAAGATGCACCCCTTTTGAAGCAAATTGTGATGGGTGATGAAAAATGGATCATTTATAACAATGTTCAGCAAAAAAGATCCTGAAGTATTGACATGAGCAAATTTTAGCCACTTCAAAATCAGGTCTTCATTCTAAGAAAGTGCTGTGCATCTGCTGGGATTGGAAAGGAATCCTGTACTATAAGCTTCTGCCAAGTAACCAGTCAGTTGATTCTAAAAAGTACTGGTTGCAACTGGACGAATTAAAGGCAGCAATGCCTAGAATTGGCAAACAGGAAAGGTGTTGTTTTTCATCAGGGTAATGCCAGACATTTCTCAAGCAATCCATGAATTGCTGCAGTTTGGCTGAGATGTTACTCCACTTGCCATATTCACCAAACATTGCTCCTTCAGCTTTTCATTTATTCAGGTCCTTGCAAAATTAATATTTTTTATTTATTCAGGTCCTTGTAAAAATTTTAATTCTTTAGATGACATAAAAAAAACCTGCCTTCATGAGTTCTTTGCCAAAAATCTACCAAAATTTTGGGAAGGTAGAATCTTTAAGTTTAAGGAAAAATGGAGAAAGGTTGTGCAACAAAATGGTCCATATTTAGTTGAATAAATATTTAATGGCATAATTTTGTTTAGTGTTTTAATTCCCCTTAAAAATTGGCATGTAATTTCTGGACAACCCAATACTTCAATTAACTTTGAGTAGAGACTGTTTACTCTTATACAAATTCTTTCTCTTTCTGACATTTAATTTTTCTTTGAGTAAACAATTCATAAAATAAATTACTTGATTGAAATGTTTTAAAATTTCTAGAATTCTTATTTTCATCTTTTTTTTTCACCCCTCCATCTATATACAGGTTAAAGCTTCTCTTGCCTTGGTTAGAGATGCGTGTTCATGAGGGTGTGACTGAATCTGCTACACATAATGCCTTAGCCAAAATTTACATTGACAGTAATAACAACCCTGAAAGATACTTGCGGTAAGTTTTGAATACTACATTCTCCCCCACCCACTCCAAGTGATCTTATTAAAATTTTATTTTGTCAGTATTCAGGTCAAGATAATGAATTTGAGTACAATACTCCATGAAGTAAATATTGTATTTATCACTCAGGATAACAGTAATACAACCAACTTAGTTACAACTACTGGAATTCAGTTTGTATCAAAACTGTCTCTGTAATAGCATGGTTACTGTTTTCTGGAAAACTTTCCAGAAGAGGTTAGACAAAGTAAAGATAATATAAGGAGCAAATATTTTGTTCTTGATCTATTTGACATGCCTGACACAGAAAAATAAGATTGATTTGTTGTATTATTCCAGCCATTCAACTCAATTTTGTAAAAAAAAAAAAAAAAAAAAAAATATTGCTGTCAAAAAAAGCAAAGATCTAACATTGAGTGGATAATATTACTGATTTCTGACAGTGTTGCTTCCGATAAGGTAATGGTATATGGGGCTAAGCCACAAATGCCTTTGCCACACACCTATAAAAATGGTGGTGAGTATCTTAAAAAGTTAAAGGGAAAACCGGTTAGAATATTAACTATAGTTAAAGTGACTTTTTTTTTTTTTTTAATTTTCTTCATTTTATGTAATATTTTTTCTTTTGGTATCTTGTAAATGGGTTAGCCCATTTTAAAATTTCAGTTTTTACTCTTGTAACTTGTTTTTGATTAACTTGTAATGACGGTCAAGTGGGAAGGGGATTAATGTGAGAAGTGTTTTGTCCTTCAAAGGAACTTCCTCAATGATTTCATTGATGGTTGTGTATGTTTGTGTATTAATACATACATATTCCTCAATGTGCATTTGATTAGTGCACTAAAAATTTTTATATACCAAAATTCGATTAGTGTACTGAAGCATTCTTCAGTTTAATCCTAGCAATTAAAAAATTTTTTTTTTTTTTTAATTTTTTCTTTTTTTTTTTTTTTTTTTTTTTTTTAATTTTTTTTTTTTTTTTTTTTTTTTTTTTTTTTTTTTTTTTTTTTTTTTTTTTTTTTTTTTTTTTTTTTTTTTTTTTTTTTTTTTTTTTTTTTTTTTTTTTTTTTTTTTTTTTTTTTTTTTTTTTTTTTTTTTTTTTTTTTTTTTTTTTTTTTTTTTTTTTTTTTTTTTTTTTTTTTTTTTTTTTTTTTTTTTACTTTTTTTTTTTTTTTCTTTTTTTTTTTTTTACTTTTTTTTTTTTTTTTCTTTTTTTTTTTTTTTTTTTTTTTTTTTTTTTTTACTTTTTTTTCTTTTTTTTCTTTTTTTTTTTTTTTTACTTTTTTTTCTTTTTTTTCTTTTTTTTCTTTTTTTTTTTTTTTTTTACTTTTTTTTTTACTTTTCTCTTCTCTTTTCTCTTCTTTTCTCTTTTTTGCAAATTAGAGCCGCACTAATCGATTATGAGGGGAGGATACAAGTCACTGGTCGCAAGGGTACTTAGCTTTAGGCTCTCTTCAGTTGTCATTAATTTGGCAGGTAGCATTATGTGCCAAGTTTTATCTTTTTATTTTCTGATTTTTGGAAACAACTTTTTGCATTTAAATGAAATAAATCTAGGTATTGGGACAGTTTAAAAGTATTTTAGGGCTATAAATTCAAAGTGTTAAGTAAAAACTAATGTTATTTTTTGTGTGAATAGAAGTTTGAGATCATTTTTGTTGAATTTTTGATATTATTACAATTTAATATGTTAAAGAAAGGTAATGTATTTATTTCATAAGTAAATTTGATAGTATGTTTTAGTTTAATGTCAGTCATACTTGTCTTTGTACTTGAATTTAACAATAGTATTTTAAACTTAATTTTTTTTTTTTTTTTAAATTAATTTTGTATACTGTTTTAATTTTTAGTGAAAATCAATATTATGACAGCCGTATTGTTGGAAAATACTGTGAAAAGAGAGATCCCCACTTGGCTTGCGTTGCCTATGAGCGAGGATTGTGTGATCAGGAACTTATCAATGTATGCTTCTGTTTATTTATATTTTAACTTTGTAATTTTTTCTTTTTTTTATTTTTCATATAGTTCATGACTTTGTTTTTTGACATTAATGCATATGAAAGTAAAGTTGGTCTGCATGCTCACAAATATTTGAGATTTTTCTAAGATATATTTTATGATAACACAAAAGGAAAATATCTGCAAGATACAAGATATTTATGAAAAATTATATTAAATTTAGATTCATGAGTTTCAGGAATTTAAAGATGGATATAGTTATTTTATATAAGTAGTTTTACAAGCAAAATTTTTGGTTTATTTATCTACAAATTTACTGAAATAGTATTTCAATTTTTTAAATATATAAGAAATATTTATGGATTTTTCTTTGATATATTTTAACTGCACTTTCAATAATTGATGATAAACATTGTGTATTTTTCAGGTTTGCAATGAAAACTCACTGTTCAAAAGTGAGTCTCGTTATTTAGTTCGGAGAAGAGATCCAGACTTGTGGGCTGTTGTACTTAAAGAAGAAAATGAATACAGAAGACCACTTATTGACCAGGTTTGGATGGAAAAGTTTATTTTAATACTTTTAAAAGGTTCTCAGTCGACTGTAGCACATAAAACAGAAATTCATAAAATGCATTTTTTTATAGTAAATATCAATTATTGCTTTTACTCCCCAACATCCGAATGATATCTACCAAACTTGTTGCCTCAATGTTAAATTTGACAAATATTTAGTATTTGTTTGCTACATTTATTTTTAATACTTTATTTCTATACAAACATTCATATTCCTTAGGTCAAGTTGCATTAAGTAAAATATTTTTCAATTTTGAGTATTCTAATTTCTAAAGTAGCTCTTAAGAAAAATGCAAAATGAAATATTTTGAAAAGAAAATGTGAAGCAGTTTCATTTTAAGTTTTAAATTGTAAAATAATTTAAAAGGGACTTCCAAAAATACTGAGTATTTAAATACTTCAAAATATAACTTTTTTTTTGTATTTGTTTAATAAGTAATAGAAGTTATGTACTACTTTCATTTGATGGCAGAAATTTCAATCTTAATTCTAGGTGGTCCAGACTGCTCTCTCTGAAACTCAAGACCCTGAAGACATATCAGTAACAGTTAAGGCATTTATGACCGCTGACCTCCCCAACGAGTTGATAGAGCTGCTGGAGAAAATTGTTCTGGAAAACTCTGTTTTCAGTGATCACAGGTAAACTAAATAGTAATTACTAAGATATTTTGAAAAATCATTTTTCTTTGTTTCAAGTTTAATCTCATAATTTTACAGATTTAATTGCAACTAATCCTATTTTAAAACTAAGCTTTCATAAAATATTTTATTCATTTGCTAAAGATATATTGTTTGCTTTCTCTGAAATTTTAAAAAAAAAAAAAAAAATTAGCTAATTCTTGGATATTTTTTAATTATTTTGCCCCAAGCATGGCAATAAATGCCAAGATGCAAGGTATTTTGGAGAGTGAAAGCAATTCAAAGTAACAGTTGATTGATAGTGCATTTAAATTTCTGAAGATTGCAGGTGACAGGAAAGCAGGAAGCCAGAAGTGTTCCACAGGCCAAAAGTGCAGGAGAGAAAAAATAGAAATTAGTTACATATTAAAATTTCATCAGTGAAATTTTAAGACATAGCTGCTAATTTAGTACTGTGCTTAAATTGGTGAAATTGAGGTACCAAACAGGAAAGCTCATCAGAACAATTACCATGAAAATATTTATAGAAAAGCATGGGAATTACATTATGATGAGGGAGGTGGGGAGCAAGATGCTAAGTTAGGACTTGATAATATTACAAATTCAAGGATCACTAGATATAAAGCAGAAGCACCAGACTATATGTTGCAGTAATATTTGCATGAACAAATGGTAGATAGTGGGCTAATTGTCCTAACAGCAGGCCTAGCAATCAATTCCGTATAATTGTTCCATTTCACGTCTGAAAAATGTGAGACAGAGGGAGCAGCGAGTTGCTGGAAATTAGCATCAGTCAATGTTGATGAAAGGCGAAAAATGTTCTAAGATGTTTTAAAAGAGCATTGGGAAGTCCGGAGATGAAATAAGGTGCAAAATAAGTCCAAGGATAGAGCCTTAGGTAATACCTGCATTAATGCAAAAAGGTCTAGGAGATGGCTGTTCAAGACCATTTTCAGTGTTATTTGATAAGGAAGATGGAACAAATACAAAAAATTTGAACAGAAACACAATAACCTTTCAAATTATGAAGACCAACATGCCAAACCTTGTCAAGATGAAAGTCAATGTTTTCACAATAATAAAATTTATATTAACCAATCAATATTGGTAAAAGTTTTCAGGATTTATTTGAGAAATATGTCCTTATTAAAATATTGATAACTTGTTTTAAGAGTGCTAGGTTTTATTAAGTAAACCAGTTTAATTATAAATAAATCCAGAACATAAACTATTGGAATATATTTGAGTATACCTAAATAAACTTGTTAATATGGACTCCTTCATATTAATCCTTATTCTTTCAACCATTAATATTAACTTTATTATTGTTTTAACTTTGCAGTAGTTTGTTTCCAGAGATGTTTGCATGAATATTGTTTTCCATTCTCAGGTACATATTTTAATGATGGCAACAAGTTTTCTATTGGATTGGTAACTGGAGAGGCTAGGAGTTTTCCCATTAATTTTTTGAAACCTTTTTTGGCAGAATGAGCAATAGTCAGCTTTGCAAAATGTGTACGAGATCCTTGCATAAATATGCTCTAGATTTTTGGTGCTGCTGACCTGTACCTCTTAAAAAAAAAATTGTCTGATAACTTTTATTTTATGAATTTATTTTGGTGCCATCAATTTTGAAGCGGCATAATTGCACCACCTCATCTGTTGCCTTAAGTCATTGATTGACCATTTCTATGAGGTACCCACTCTCTGCCTCAACAACAATGTCTATTTGAACTTTACATTCTTCAATAAAAATTGAGAAATCAGTTTACATGTTAGATTTTCTTCAAACTGATAGATTTGCTTTCATATCTTCATGTTAATATCCTGCATGTTTTCTTTGTTTACATTTGCAAAATCAGATTTTTTTGTACTTATTTTGCAATTTCCATCATTATGTTCTCATCACTTGCTCACTTTACAATTTCCTGTTTCATTTTTGAGATAATTTTTTTATTTAACCATGCCAATTTTTATATATCTGAAAATGTGTGTGTGTATATATATATATATATAACTTATACTGTATCTTGTATATATTTATGTACAACCCTTGAGTTGTATAATAGAATCTTACACTGCCAAATAAGTTATTGTAACTATTTGCAATTAACAAATATAGGCTATAATTCATGGGATATATTTATCACATACACATAATTATATCCTGAAAATTTTGCGAGTTGTTTTGTGAAAATTTTATTGTATAAATTGTTAAAATTGCATAACATTGTGATTTCATTGACATTTATATATTTAATGTAAGAAATTGAGCTTGTGTATTTGACTAATTCAGTCTTGTAACTGATAATGAAGACACCCATTCTTGATACCTTTCATTTTTGCAAACTTACTATTGTAATGTCCCTTATTTAATGATTTTTGGCAGTTATTGGTCATGTACGAGAGTTGCATAATTTCATGGATCTGCTAAAGAAAATTCAAATGTATTTGATATGGTAAAACAGAACTAGGAACACTCGGAATTAAGTGCTATATAATTGATTATATAAATTGTTAAATAATAGAAAAATGTTTGTAATTATAAAGTTCATGAAAAAGATGAATTGTTATATTCATAAGTAAATGTGATTGATTTCTAGAAATCTACAAAACCTGCTGATCCTGACTGCTATAAAAGCTGATCGGAGTCGTGTAATGGAGTATATTAACCGTCTTGACAATTATGATGCTCCTGATATTGCCAACATTGCAATCACAAACGAACTGTTTGAAGAAGCTTTTGCAATCTTCAGAAAGTTCGAAGTAAACACTTCCGCTATACAGGCAAGTTGTACTTATTTTTATTTCTAAGAGGAATTTTTAATTTTTTATGATAAAAAATATTTTGAAAATTGTCATTTATGAATATAAATTTTCTATTTGCAGGTGTTGATTGATCATGTTGCAAACTTGGACAGAGCTTATGAATTTGCTGAGCGTTGTAATGACCCAGCTGTATGGACCCAGTTGGGGAGAGCGCAGCTCTCATCTGGTATGGTCAAAGAAGCCATTGATTCTTTCATTAAAGCCGATGACCCATCACAGTATATGGAAGTTGTTAATGTCGCAAGCAGCAACAGTAAGTTATGATTTTATAACACTGAAATAACTTTTTATAGAAAAATATATAGTGACTAAAGGAAGGCTAACAATTTTTCTCATTAAAATTGTGTATACTTTTCTTTTTATCAATTGTTGCATAATGCAACTTATCTGAAGCCAATATATATATATATATATATATATAACATTAAGTTAACTTTTTCTTGATCCACTCTTCCCCTCTTCCCAAGGCTGGAGGCAAGCAAGCAAAAATAACCTATGTGATGATGCTTTTCAAGACACTGATTAGGAAATAGCAAACAATATGATTTTTCACTTAATCAACAATGTCTTCCTTTGGTTTTGAGGAGGTGATCCTACTAACTTCTGCCCTCTCTCTCTCTGTGTCTGTGCACTCTAATCACTGGATCTAACTAATGCCTTTATCCACTTTGCCAGATGTCCTTGAGGACATCTGTATGAATTTCTGTGTATTCTAAACCTAATGTCTTCAGCAACCACTTTAGTTGTGTGTTTTTGTAGGAAAAAATGTTATACAATCAAAGTTAAACAATGTTGAGTCTGGTCAGTAGTAACTAGATGGATGACCACTTGGAATACCAGGTGCTGTATTCTTGGATATGTTGGTAGTGTAATAGATAATGGCTTGGAATTAGAAATTCATTTATTTTATAATTTAAAAAAAGAAAATTAATAAGTATGTTCTAAGGAATTAATAGATTTTTATTTTTAATCCAAAATTTTTATTACTTCAAACATTTTTAGTGGAGATATACTTAAAATAGACACCTCATTTTTAGTTAGTCTGTATTATCGGCCTGCACATTTGGGTGTATTTCTTATTACCTTTTGTGGCCAAAAAAAAAAAAGCCATCAAGTTCAACTTGAAGATTTAGAAGATTTCATTTCTCAGAAATTTTTATCTTTTTTTAAGGTAATTCCAACAGTCAGATATTTAGACTGTCAGAATTATCAAAAATCTGCCATGTATAAAAAGAATTAGCTGATTCATCAGTAATTTGGTTATCTGTTTAACCTTACATTATACATCAATTTTTAATTGGGCTGCCACTTTAGAATGACTTTGTTTATTCCATTTTAAAACCTTTAAAATATTCTCAAATGAACAGACTCCTAAAGAAATGAAGATTATTCACAGAACAAAACTAAATCGAAAAATTTTTCCTACAAAATTATGCTTAACTTTAAAAATTTAGAAAAAAAGTATATCTGAATGTTTTACACTCAAAAACTTTTTTTTTTATAATCTTGAGTAATTTAAAGTACTTTATAGATAATTATAAATAATGCTTTTAAATGTTTGGACTATAAAGTTGAAATATAAAAAAAGAAACTCATTTTGAAACTTAGCATAAAGCTTACACATTGCATGATTTGTTCAGGCCTTGTAAACAATTTTCTAATGTATTAAAAACTTGTGGACTCCATTTAATTTTTTTTTTTTTTTTTTTTTGTATTGAACAAAAAAATCTTATGCCTGTTAATTTTGTAATCATTAGAACCAGAAATATTAGCATTTAAAAAAATGTCATTACAGATAGCTGGGAAGACTTGGTGAAATTCCTGCAAATGGCTAGGAAAAAAGCCAGAGAAACATTTATTGAAACAGAATTAATATATGCATATGCCAAAACTAATAGGTTAGCAGATTTGGAAGAATTTGTATCTGGTCCAAACCATGCAAATATCACACAGGTATGTACTTTGTCTATTGACAATTTGTAAAAATATATTTGAATTCTACTTTAAATTGTCTTGAGTTTTAACTAAAGTAAATTTTCAAATTAAGTTTATTAATGCTAATAATGGTAGTAAATCTTATTTCAGGTTGCTGACCGTTGTTTTGAGGACAAGATGTATGAGGCTGCCAAACTCTTGTATAACAATGTGTCTAATTATGCTCGCCTAGCTATTACCTTGGTACATTTAGGAGAATACCAAGGTGCTGTTGACAGTGCTCGGAAGGCCAATAGTACAAAAACTTGGAAAGAAGTAAGTTTTTTTTTTTTTCTTCCATTTTTGACATATTTTCTTTTTTACCACAGGATGTATTTCTCTTTCTCTCTTCAACCTGCCTTCAAAAAAAAAAAAAAAAAACATAGAATGAGGTAACATCATAAAAAAAAATTTAAGATACTGTTATTATAAAAAGCTTAGTTTTATTTCTATTGTCTTGTACATGTAATAATTTTGAATGTAAATGAAAAAGAAATTTATGAAAACTATGTAATACTATGTTACTTCCATTTGCAATGATCTAATGTGTATTGTAATTAGTTTAATAAATCTTCAAGGTACCTTATCAAGAAGAGACAGTAGAATTTCATATTTGATTTTAATCTTGATTTAAACTAGATACCTCCAAAGATTTACTAAAGAACATACCATGAAAAAAGACACCTAACTGGATACCGTTTTATCATCAAAATGTTTGTTATTAAGAGGAAAAACGGGAGTATTTTTTATTTTAAACTTTTAATCCCTTCTAGCACCTTTGAAATTTTGGTTAAAACCTTTTTCTCTTTTTTTCAACAACTTAAATCATTAACTTGTTTTTGTCAAACAACACCATTTACTGAAAATCTGCTCTGAATCATAAAATAAAAAAAATGCAATAAAAGTATGACATTATTTTAGAAAAGCTTTTAATTGCTTTTATAAATAAGATATATTAAGAACATTATTGTATTAAGAATAAATTTTCATGATTAATAACAATTTTTACAGAGCCTCTTCTCATTTTTTAATAATAATAATTTATGAAGTTTTAAAGCTTAAAATTCTATATTAATTTCATCCTTTTTAGATATTAAATAAAAAATATATATTTACTAATCATAAATGAAAAAGCTTATTACAAATCATCAAAATCTAATATTTTTTGAAATTTTTATTTTTTTATATGTGCCAATTTTTGTAAATATGAATGACCACACACATCAGAAAATGAATGCTAAAACTATAATAAAATTAAAGCCAGAAAATATCTAAAATTCAATAAAACATTATATTATGGAGAATTTATTTAATTAAGATTACTGTAGGTACTTCCACTAATTTGCTGAAAGAGCATGCAATGATGAAAAAAGGCCCCAAAAGAAACAAGTTCTATTGTCAATATTTCTTATTAACAGGAAAGACCAAAGTATTTTTATCTAACTTTTTACTCTTTTCTAACATCATGTTCAAAAATGAAAAAATTTTTTAATGCATCAATGGTGTAACCGAGCTGGTTATGGAAATTTTTTTTTTTTTTTATCCTGATAAAATAGTACATTAATTTGGAAATTCTTGCAAAAATCAAATAATTGTTGGATTTTAATGAGACTCTGGACTTATTCACAAATTAATTTTTGAAATTATTTTTAGAAAATCTTGGTCCAAAAATTTTTTGCACATCTGTTACTCCTCGCTTAATTTCATGAAATTTCTAGAAGTTAAATTCTGTACTCCAAATTTTTTTTATCAGTTAAAATCAGTACTCCTTGGAGAATGTAAATCAACAATTTTTTTTTTTTTTTCAAACTACTACTACTACTACTCCTTTCCTGAAAATCTGCTTCAAATCGTAAAATAAAATGATCTAATTATTTACTTTAAATACTAAATTTTTAAAGAATTTTTCTTAAAGTTTCAAAATGTTTTAAAAATTCTTCCAAACTCTGTCCTCATTAAGTGACAATTGAAATGCTTAATACAAATCATGCACTAAAATTTTTAAAATAATTTTTTGTTTTATGTGTGTGAACGTGCCCATTTTGAAAGTACAGGTAACCATACATGACATTATCAGAAAATCAATGATAGTAAATTTAAAGTCAACATTCCTAAAATTAGATTATGGAGAATATTTCCAACATCTTTAAGATTACTGAGTACTTGAAAATTACCCATCATTTTCTTAAATTATATTTTAAGTTAGTAAAACAATAATAAAACTGTCAACACTTCATAAATCACTTGACAAGAAATGCATGAGTCTTGACAAGTACTTAATCACTGTTACTGTTATTTTCAACTTAAATATTAGTTTCAAATCAGGTTAATTATACTTTAAACTAGCTAATATTCCTCAGTTTCAGAAAAGTATATTTTATTTTGGGAAGATTTTTTTTAATAAAGAAAAATTCATTGTGATGACATTAAAGCTAAAATGAAAGCTTCAAGAAAGATTTTTCATTTATGAAAATTCATTTAAACCTTAGGTATACCAAATTAGTGAAGGTACTGAGTATTTAAAAATTAAGTACTCACATTAATTCAATTATTTTTTATTTTTTTACCAATAAAACATTAGATAAATATCAATTTGTCAAACAAGTCAACAGCTTCTGCTGCATTAAATGCATTTCTGCAATATTTTAAACTTAAATATTTGTTTCAAATGAGATTAATTATACTCTAAATAAGCTAATATTCCTCAGTTTCAGGAAAGTGTTTTATTTTTGAAAAAATTTTTTTTTAAGAGAATGACATTGTGACACAGCTGTTTGAGGGTTCCTATAGCACCTCTAAACTTAAATAGTCAATTCAAGTTTGCTATAAAAATTTCCTATACCAAGTAAAAATCATCACAAAAATGGCAAGTCATTTTGTCACAGCTTATTTTCTCTGAAAAAATGGATTTTCATACTTTTATAGGGATAAAATATTGAAAAATTTTGTCATCTGAACAAAATATCAAGGAAACTTTTGATCTGAACCCTATTAAACTAGATATTTTCTGAAAGCAAACAATATGTTCTTTCATTTAAAAGTAAAATTGGCTGGTGTAAATGATTCAAAATTTTTTTTTCAGGGGTAAAATGTGAAAAAAATAGTGAAAATTTTTTTGTGCATTTTTCTAGTTCTAAACAAAAAATTTCCCCAATAATGGGAAATTAATTTTTTTTTTTTTTTTAAATCAGAAATCATAAACTATTTCAGGCATAAAATTGAGAGTTTGAAGGAAAACATTCCTAGGGCATCAAAATGCAACAAAGTCCATTGGTAATTTTCAATTATATAGCTGCCAGCTGTTAAAAAAAAAATGACACCTGGCCATGGAATTTTTTTAGTAAAAAGTGAAAGATTTATCAGCAATTCCTGACTACCAGAAACCAGGACTTTATAGCAGCAATAAGGAAAATTAAACTAAATTGACTTTGACATGTCTGGGTCAAAGGCCAGCCAATCAGCAATAAACCTCGAACAAGCTGTCATCAGCTTATAAATCCCACCACTTACAAGATAAGAGCAAAGAGTGAAAAAAAAATAAAAAAAGGGTCAACATTGGTAAAAAAAGGACTTGATATAAGGTTTTTTTTTTTTTTGAACAATGTTTGATGTTTGTTTTTTTTTTTTTTTTTAACACCTCATGACCTGAGTGATGGCAACAACACTTAGCAGATGACATTGTCTTTTTTCACAGCATGTCTTTCATATTTCCCATTGTTAGGTCATATAGCGATTCCTTTTATTCAATGATGTTCACATCAACTTAGAGAAAGGATTGAAGTTTGGAAAAAAAAATATATTTTCATAAAAAAAGGTGATTCTTCTCAGAAAATTGACCATAATTTTTTAATGCTAACCTCTGAGTGACATTTTTCACAGCCAAATCGAAGATTAATTACCAGTGAATGATTCCATGTGCAAACAATAGCCATCTGGATCCTATACTATGGCTCAGAAATATCTAGAAGTTAACTGATTGATTGAAAACTTGTTGCACATAATTGTTTTCTATGGTTAGTTTCCATTATTTCATCTTTATGTTATTTTAGGACAGCCAAGTCATCAAGGATTCAGGAAAACAGTTTGACACAGGTTTGCTTTGAGAACTTTGCATTCTATGAGCAGTTTAAAATGTTACTGATGAATAGGATTTTTCGACAAATATTTTGTTCAAGCACCATGTTGGATTTTCCTATAGGACAAAAACTAGCATTTTAAACAGCTGTGGAACAATGGAAAATATTAAAAAAATTTGCATCATTACTATTTTAAGGAAAATCCTTCCTTTCAAAGTATTTTGCACTATTAGGCATATTAATCTTTGAGATTAAATCAAAAGTTCAATTAATGAAATTTTTATTTTTTTTTTTTTTTTAAATTCATTTTAAACCTTAGGTATCATGTATTCATAAATGTAAACACTGCAATTTCTTTAATATTAATGTTAGTTTTAGTTTTGAAGTTTATAAAATTTTCATATCAATTTCAAAAATTAAAGACCTTTTTTCTCTAAATAAAAATGGTTCATTGTTGGATAAAACCAAACCAGAATGTCAAATTGAAACAATGATTCTAACTAGTTAAAATTAATTTTATTATGAGGACACTAAAAAAAACATTCTCAAAACCAATATAAATTCCAAAAAATAAAAAACAAATGAAAAACCATTAGAAAGTCTATTTTTGGTTCAATGAAAATTTTCAATTAAAGATCTGAAGTCAATATCAATTAATGGATTTGATTATGTCATAGGTAATATGTAACAAAATGTATTTAATGATATCTAATGCCTACTTTTTATAATTTTTTTTTTTTTTTTTTTAAATGCTTTCCCCATTTGTTGAAATTTTGTATTTAAAAAAATCATAAATGGTTAAATAAAAAAAATTTAAAATATAAAGAAATATAAATAAAAAGTATAAACAACTTAATCAAAGTCTCTGTAAAAGCAAAAAAACTTTGCTATTCTTATACATATATTTTATGTATATGTAAAACAAATTGTTTAGGAAAATTAATTTTTTAGTCTAAAATGAGACTTTTTGCTTATTAGTTCTTCTAATATTGCAATAGGTGATATTTTTTTGATTTATATGAACTGACATTATTAAAATCTTCTCTTTCTTCACTACTTGTATTCTTTATTCTGTAGGTTTGTTTTGCTTGTGTGGATAATGAGGAATTCCGCCTGTCTCAAATGTGTGGTTTGCATATTGTTGTACATGCAGATGAATTAGAAGAACTTATAAATTATTATCAAACAATCATGATAACTTTGAAGAGCTTGTTTTCTAACACAGACAATAGGTTTTAATTATTCATACTAAAATTACCCAATACTTTTCTAATATATTTCATGCATTTTTTTTTTTCTTTTAATCTTTTCTTTAAAAAAAAAAAAAAATGATTTGATTTTAAATCATAATTTGAAGAAAAATGATGCATTTCAGTATTACTCAATGATCTTGCTGATATTATCTCCATCTGGCTTTCTCTCCTATTTTTAATTTAAATCAAAAGTGGTGGTGGGGGTGACTTTCAGTGGGGGAATATTTAAAATTAATAGAACTTGTTTAAAAAATATTTTCATCTTTTCCTTGTAAATTTTAGAAATTAAAACTTTATCTTATGCATTAATTACTGATTAATAACAAGAGGGTACAGATAGAATTTTGGAATTTGATTTTTAAAAATTATTTTTTGGATGCAAAGTTCTTAAGTCTATTTAAATGTTTTGTCCAGTTTGTGCTGAATTGAAAATTTTAATTTATAGGTTTGGAAAGAGCACATATCACAATGTTTACTAAATTAGCTCTCTTGGCTTTCAAGTACAAAATTGAAAAAAAATGAGGGGACAAATATATATTAAAATAATTTTTTGATTCAACAAAAAAGGTGAGTCCTTAATTGAGATTAAGCACTCATTTGTTTACATAGATTAATATATAACTTTGTTGCTTGATAAATTGCAATTATCTTATAGAAATTTTAAATACAACCAATTAATACATTCTTATTAAAATTATTAATTAGTAACTTCTGAAATTTATATTTTTTGAAAAAAAAAAAAAAAAAAAAAACAGTCCAGCTAGATTATTTATCCTGTTTCTTAGCTTTTGTAATGAAGTTTAAATTTTGTGAAAGTGGCAATTTAAAGTGACTTTTTTCTTTAAATGTTATACAGACCAATTAAAAAAACTGAGAAATTGAACAAGTACATTTATGAAAAAAACTTGTCTTCCTCTATGACAAGTATGAAGAATATGATAACGCTATATTGACAATGATGACCCATCCTAATTTCATTAAATAAATTACATTCAAAAAATATTATTTCAAAGAAAAAAAATATTTTTACTTTATTACAAAGCAATTGATTTTCTATTTATTCTAAAGCCATTGTTAAAAATGATACAATCTTAGTCCTTAGTTAGAGACCAGATCATACTCGTGCAGTGAACTATTTTTTAAAAGTGAATCAGATCCCATTGGTTAAACCATATCTCCGATCTGTGCAGAAAAACAACAATAAAGCCATTAATGAAGCTCTCAAAACTGAAGAATGAGACTGAAAAGACTAAAAATTCTATCCAAAAAAATAAAATAAAACATTATTTCATTGGCATTGGGTAAAAAAATTGAAATTGGAGTTTTTAAGGATTCATCTTATCTTTAAAATCAAAAAAATAACTTTGGAAACAGTCTGTTGACTTGTGCAAAAAAGATAAACTTTTTAAAGTAAGTTGTTTCTCACTCTCTCTCACTCAGCACAAAAAAGTTTCAGAATACATTTGATGATAAAATTAAAATGTAGAAATTAACAATTTAAATTTGTTAAACTGGCAATTTTTCTAAATTTTATGAAAATGTTGTACTCTTTACTATTTAATAACTATTCTTTATCTTTGTTTTTATTCTATCTAAATAATCATTTATAAATACTATTTTTTTTTTTTTTTTTTTTTTTTAATTCAAAATCTACTTTAATAATTCAAAAAGTATTATCTTCTTATAACTCGTTTGTAAATGTCCAGCTTTGTCACTTACTCCAACAATTTGCTAACATCCATATACTTGAAAGAAAAAAAAAAACCAAATTATTCCTGGAAAAAAATTATCTATTAAAGTTAAAAATATTCAACCAAATTTTTAATATTTCCTGCTGAAATTTGCCATTGCATCTTTTTAATAAAATAAAAATATTTTTAATTATTTTTGTTAAAACATTAAAAATGTCCTTAATTTGTAAATAAAACTTTTTTATATGTTGTGAATTTAATATTTTAAATTTTGTAGAATCCACTTTTTTCAAAAGTTCAAAAACATTTCATACTTATTCAGGATAAATGTTAATTTTTGTCTAATTTTCTGAAATGGAAATAACATAATGATTAGTTGGTTCCTGTCCAGAAAAAAATTTTTTATTTTTGCATTAAGCCTTTTCCAGGTTAAAACCTAAATTAATTTTATGTGTCATTCTTGAACCATCTAGTCAGAAGATAATATTACATGGCATTTGCTTACTTCAGACCAAGATTCAAGTCATGACCAGAACTGGACACCTATCAAATCTTTTTATTCCATTAAAAGAGGTACCTCCACGAAATCGCTAAAAAAAGAGCATAGCTTGATGAAAAAAAACGCCAAACTTGCCGAAAACAAAATTTTATTGTCTAAATGCTTATGTTATTATTAAGAGGAAAGACCAAAGTTTTTTTTTTTAATTATTTTTTAAAAATTTTTCCTTCTTTTAGAACATTCTAAATTTTGATTAAAAAAAACCTTTTTCTATTTGTATCAGCGGAACTAGTAAATAACATAGACAATTTTTAGCACGTTTTTTTGGTATGACACACATTAATTTGAAAAATCGTGCAAAAAATAGAAATAATTGTCGGATGTTAATGAAACTTTCAGAAACTATTCACAGATGATCAAAATTATTATAAATATGTTTTTTTTTATAAAAGTCATGGTAGAAATATTTTTTTTAAATATTTATTACCACCCCCCATAACTAATTTTATGAAAACGCTAGAAATTCGATCGCATCGGTTTTAGTGATTACAATAATTAAAAGCACAGGGCTTTGAGGAATGCAAATCATGTTTTTTTTTTTTTTTTTTGGATACGCAGTACCTGAAAAATCAGCTCTGAATTGTAACATACAAAAACTCAATAAAACAAAGATATTATTTAATTTCAAATGCTTTTATTTGCTTTTAGTTGTTTTTATGAATATGGACAATATTTTCTGAAAGCAAAAAATTTTTTTCGATGAAAAATGAATTTTTAATACAATTATTTGTTATTTCATTAATTATAATAGATTTTACATTTAAGTTGTTAAAATATTATAAAATTAGTTAAAAAAAGCAACATCGGCTTTCATAAGTGTCCTTATGAGATAGATCTTTTTTTTTTAGTGCATTGTAAATTGTATCATTTTGACTAATCAGAAGATCCCCAGTAATTAAGAAATGTAATTTTGTGCTTATAATCGAGCTGTAATTATAAAATACGGAAGACCAACCAGAATATAATTAAGTTGCATTATTTGAGTTAAGCATTGTTCTCTCCGCTGTTAAGGCCTTTTACTTTTGTGAAACACGTGTGGAGAAGTTAATTTGATTTTTCAATTTCAACTGAGAAGGGTACCTACAAGTATCAGTATCATCTTATGAAATTTATATGATCTTATTTTATATTAATCTCAGTTATGACATTTTTCCATAAATGAAATATCAAAATTAATAATAAAATGAATGCAAATACAAATAACAGTAAATGTAATAAATGTACATAAAATTATAGTATTTTATGTACAATTCTGATAAAATTTCATAAGAAAGGTACCTATAAATTAATTAGATACCTTTCTTAAGAAATATGAAATTTAATGTCACTCTTAACAGTTTTATTTTAATTTCTTTATATATTTTCCATAAAGCATCATAAACGTAAAGGTGAAAGCTAAGTACAAAAAAAAAAAAAAAAATTAGACTGCTGAAAGTTTTTCCTTAAAAATAACAAGGTAAATAATTTGTTCACTTAAATGTAAATTATTTCACTTTTCTCCTTCCGTAGAACAAATTAGCCTCATGGAATTATCTAAATATATCATTCATCACATGTCAAGAGACGTGAAAGTTTATGACCTGCTTTGTTTTATTTTCAAATTACATCTTTTTTGGCACAAAAAGCTAAGTTAAGTTTGGTTCAAAATATTTTAAATAAACATTATAATTTCTGATTTTCTTAAAATAAGTTTTGAAAAAATGATAATTGATATTTAAAAAAATTTCAAAGTCAGATTTCCAGTTTTTTTTTTAAATGGAAAAAAAATGGTCAATTTTGCTGACTCAAAAAAAAAACTAGATTTTTTAACGAAAATTTTGGACGTGCTAGGAACGATTAAAAAATGGAAAAAAATACCCCAAAAAATACTTTGACCTTTCCTCTTAATAATAACAAACATTTAGACGATAAAATTTTGTTTTCAAGTTTGGCGTCTTTTTCATCATGCTATGCTCTTTTTTTAGCAATCTCGTGGCGGTACCTACCTAAAACCTATTTAGTTCACAAACATTTTTCTTATCTGTTTGTTCAACATGTCATTGAAATTTGTTCAACATGTCATTGAAATTTGTTCCTGATTGATGGGGGAGGTGTGGTTTGCTTATGCTTAAGTGGTAATCTGTAAGAGGATAAGTGAATAAGCAGGATGCAGTAAATCTATCTTCAACTTAGTCATTTTTCCAACATTAGAGCAAGTGTTATACAGCAAAATAACTTGGTTCTGAATACATTATTTAAAGCTGTGTAATTTTCTATTTTGAAGGATATGATATATGCAATCACTTGTTCTATCAGATATTGTTTTGAGTGATGCTTTAGCTTCTAACCTATCTTCAGTCATTGAATGAATATCTGGTTGCTTTGTTAGTCTATTTTCCATTTATACTTATAAATAGAAAATAGACTAACAAAGCAACCAGATATTTATTTGATAGATGTTGCAAAAATGAATCCATTTCATTGCTAAATATAATTTTCTTTTATTCAGTGTACCCCTCCCCACATACAGACACTTATTAAAAAGTTTTTCTTGGCAGTAACTCTTAAATAATTAGTTATAATTTTAATCAATATATTAAATTTTGAGGCTTAAGAATTTTGGACCAGATCTTCATTGATTAGCCAACCTTTCTTTCTTTTAAATATTAATCTGGAAACTTTTAAACTAAAATTTTATTTTTATTAACTCTAAATGCAAACTTAATTTCAGCTCACTTGTATTTCAATTTGATCTACAAGTATAAAATAGGAAAACCATTTAAAGTTTTGCTACATAACTTTTTGATTAAGTATATAGATAAAGAACTAAATTGGTAATTTTATGTGTAACAATTACTTTATACAGATTTGCAAATTATCAATTTATATAGATTTGATATTTTGAAAACTTTTAAACTCCTTTTGTTTACCACTAAAGTGGAGATGATAAAATTTGAAATAATATTTTTGCAATTGTAGTTATGAAAAGGGAAGGAAGTGCCATTTATAAAATATTTTTTAAAATCTGAAGAAGTTGGCTTTCTTGAAATGAATGAATGAAACTTTGATATATAAAATTTATACTATTTTCTAGTTTGTGTAACTATGCTTTTTCTACCTTGGGTCAATGTAGTATTTGTCTGTGCAGAACTAACTTTTCTGACTGAGAAAACCTGAAAGAATTAGACATAAGAGTTGGATATGAAAGAAGAATGGTAGGTGGTAAAAATAAAATGTGAAATATTATAACAGGAAGAAATGGAGATAAAGAAAGATACTGAAAAGTGTGATGTCAAGAGATAGTAAGTGAAAAGTGGATAGGAATGAAAAATGGTAAAAAATGTAATATATTAAGGCCATTAACTACAGCAGAAATTTATAATTTACTGTTGGGCCATGACAAATTCCTATCATCTGAAGTTAAAATTACCTTTCATAGAGAAATAAAATAGAGAATGCAGTAGAAAATATTTGTGCATTCCTTATTTCCGATGAAACCGATCTTTGTCTATCCATGTTTAAGTTATACAATGAAGATTGGGAGAGAATGACTAGATACAGGAAAAGGGTGGGACAAGAATTGAAGCATGAGATAATGGATAATCTTGGTCAACATCTGTGGAATGTTTAACTAGTTTAAATTTAAGTTTCCTGAACATATTTTCAAAACATCAAAGATCAAATTTACCTCAGTAATGATGTTTGAGTAAAAAGTGAATATTTAAATTGTTACACAAGGACCATTTTTATTTTTATTTTAATTAGATGTGTGAAAAGGTTTTCAGCAAAAAACTAGTTTTCAACTGTGCATTCAGTTGGGAACTTTTCACACACAAACTTCCTTCAAGGTGGTGGCATGATTAAAATTCACATTTTCTTTATAAACTAAAGAGCTAAAGCGATAACAATGTACTTTAATATTACATTACATTGTATCTTTATTACATGCTATTATAATCTATTAAAATTTTGTTTCTGCTTATAATTTTAGCAAATGTTTCATGAAATTAAAGTGTTTCTATAATTTTTATCAGGTTGACAAATTAGAGCAATCTGAAGCTGTGAGAAGTGAAGAGGAGCAAAAGGCTGAAGAAAGACCATTAGTCATTGGTAACTATTTTTTTTCTTTGAACTTTACTGTATTATAGTAATAAGAACATGTTTTCTGAAACTCAGATTGTTTACATTATTCCATATTTGGACTAATGCTTTTTTTTATTTTTAACAAAGTTGAAAACTACAAATATGTAATTTCTCAATATTTGAAACAAGATTTTTAGGTTGACAATTAGTGTGATCTGAAATTGAGAAAGGGGTCATATAATTTAGACTGAATTTACTTGACTCTTTCAGAACTCAACCTCTTTTTTTTTTCATCACACTTAATCCTGTTGTGAAAACCTTGAATATACCAATAAATTACATGTTCCTAATTTCTTGTATTAAAGAAATTTGAATATTAATGTTTGATAGATTAGTAATCAAGATTTGTTATATTTGTAATAGCTTCAAAGATTTTTAATTTCAATTTTGGTTTATTTTTAAACAAATATTAAAGTGTACTATTTAAAAAATAGATGAGTATTTTCAAATGAAAATATTTCCTCATTTTCCTTCTCTAGGTGACACACAGTTAATGCTGACAGCTGGACCAATGGCTATGGGCATGACAGCCCCTGCTGCTCAGACTTATGTCAATCCCAGTATGGCGGGAATGGCTACTCACATGGGTACTCCAGGAGGCTATGGTTATGGCATGTAGACTGGGAACTGCTCACCTACCCAGCCAAAAATTAGAACATGGCACCATGAACATTGATGGATAGGCAGGAGATGAGCTGGCAACTTCCACTGCCACTGTGAGCCTTATGTTATAGCAAGAATTGCATAGTGGATTGCCATTATTTTTTTTATTTTTTTTTTTTTATTTTTGTGGGACTAACATGTTTAGCATTGCTGGGAACAAAGCAATTTGATGGGATTGTGGATTTGACCAGCTAATGAATGAACACACATACAATTAGATTTGTATCAACATGTGTATACACATTTGCAGAAGGGCCAGAAGAATGAATTTTAAATGTTATTGACATTTATTGGTAATAAGATTGACCTTTATAAAGAGTATGCATGTATTTGAGGAATGTAAATCATTGTTTAGAATGGCAGAGGAGTATAAACAGTAAAATAGGTACTTTTCTGCACTATAATTTTTTTTGTGTTATGTATGGTGAAAAAAATAGTTATAGAATTTTGAGTGACTATATTGTCTTGTAAGAATCTAAAGAACTAAAGACATCCATATTACAAGTAGATGGTGGAAAATTTACAAGAAGCACATTCTTCTTGGCCTTAACTGTTTTGGTGGAGGTGACTTTATTTCCCTCTCCTTTTTGTTCTTGCCCCCATCTCTTCTCCATTCTGAGAAGGAATTTGAAAAATTTATGTTTCTAAAGATCATTTGTTCTTGTTCATTGATTTGTTTGCTATAATTCTATATACAGCTCATGTCACTAAGATTTTAATGTATCGATTGAATCATCTTGCTAACAGCTTGTACAGAATCAGCTAATTAAATCTATTGGAGTACACATGAACAGGAATGACTTTTTTTTGTTAAACTTGAAAAAGGTTTAGTAGATTAGTTTTTATTTTAGATATTACTTCACCAACTGAGAATAATGCTTTCAAATATACTTTTTTTTATTGATAGTTTAATAGGCTCATATTGTAACTAATTTACAAGGAAAGTTGTATCTGAGTCCTTAAAAGAAAAACATGATTAATCTAAAGGACAATTTTTCTTTAGATATTTAGACTGCATGTTAAAACATGCAGTCTAAATATCAATTCAGATACAATCTCTTAAAAATAAAATTTAACAACATGACTGCCTGTAAATATCAAGCTTAGCTTAAATTTTATGAAAGCTTCTAGTCACTTAATGCTTTAGAGTAAATAGATTGTTAGACATGTATTTAACCAATAAAATTATTAATCAATTTATAGATGACTTCTATTATGTTTTATTTTTCTTAAGACTAAGACTAAAGGGGAAAGTAATGTGCTATTCATTCGTACAATAATTCTTTCTTGCTTTTCCTATAATCATGTTTTTGAAAATTTTCTAAACTGTTTAACCATTTCCCGTTCATGTTTGGTCCACTGTGAAAGTTCATTGTTAGTTCCAGACAAATTAAAAAAGAAAAAGGAAAAAATGAAAACTAATTAGTTTTGTTCATCCACAGCGTGTTTGGCCACCTGCAGCCTATATTGACACCTGTTACCACACTTTTTTTTTCTCTCTCTCTCCATTGATCTAGCACTGAGCCACATGCTGCCACAAAAATCACTGTTTCTCAGAAACACACACACATGCATTCTATTATTGGCAGTGTGCTAAAGCATGAGACAATGATTGTATGTATGATTACAAATAAATGTATATCAGATTGTTAGCACCTGGTAACATTAAAATAAATAAAATGTGTAATAACTGTTATTTCCATTGTGATTGATTTTACTTTATAGTGGGAGGTGTGATATATTGATCACATTTTGGCCAGTTTTATACTGGCACTCTGATTTTTTTATTTTTTCTTCATTCAGGTTTCCATTTAGTAAATGCTTAGAAGAAAACTAATATTGGATAGAAGACAGGAGTGATGTTCATTTGCTTTGCAAAGATAACTATCACTTGTTAGCACTTTATTTTTATGGTTACATGACAAAATCATAGATTTCTTCCCCAATTAAGATAATTAAACAAGTTTTTGTTCCACAAAATGTAATTCTATACACATTTACAAATAAATAAGCAAACATTAAACTATAGCCTTGGTCTTGTCTTTCTTCAATTTTCAGTCTCCTATTTTTTCACTGTTATAAACCATACTTAGATATTGTAAATTACCTTAAACTTTAACAGAAGTTATAATTATATAAATTTAATATCACTTATAAAAAGTATTAAAAAAAAAATCAGTTAGATGTAATTATATTGGAAAAAAGAAAAAATGCTTATTTCAAAACTTAGGCATATTATACATTCTAAGAGAAAAATTTGATATATAATTTCTCTACCCTAGCCATCTTAATACTAGATCTGTTGATAACTACATGGCATTCTTTGTCTTTTAGAATTTTCTGTCCTTTCTGTAAATATAATAGTTTTGCTTTGTTTAAGCACATTCCCTAAGTTTGGGAATTAGGAATAACCCAGATGTCTTTTTTGTTTAAAAGAATTTGGGTCAGTTTTCGTTGGAATATATACATGTTTTTGACAGTATGTAAACAAAACCCAGAACTTAATTTCTCTGGACCAAAAGATTCAGACAACACAAAGAAATGGATAGGGCAGGGAACCTTGGCTTTGCTCAAATTTACTGAACCATAGCTTAGTTAATTCTGTGTTCAGTTTTCTTTGGAACTATTAATCCCTCCCTTTTTTTTCTTCCCTAGCCTAATTCTTCTGAAAATTTCAATGATTATTACCCAATTAGTAATCCCTCCAAGTCACCATTTAGCAATTAAATGGTTGAATAATCAGTGCTCATTTGTCTTTATATTAACTTTTCAAAATAGTAAATGTTTATGGCAAATACTGATTGATGCACCATTTTTTTCTCTCTCATATATATATATATATATATATATATATAGTTCACTAGCACATTTATTTCTTTCCTGCCCCCTCCCCAATCATATTTCTCAGCACATACATATCTTGTGGGGGGGGGGGGCTCTTTTAGGTACAAAAAATGCTCTTTAGTATTGCAAGCAGGATGACCACCTAAATATCTTCTATACTGCAGTTGTGAAATCTGGGATACCATGTACGGAAAGAATCCTGTTAAGCAAACAGGAAAAATATTTTCAAGTTGAGTTTCTTTACTAAAAATAAAGGATCATACATAACCAGTATTAGATTCACAAATATATTGCAAATTGTGAGTGTAAAGAATACATTTAATCTATCCATGCCTGGTAAGAGAAAAAAATATCAGTTTTACATCCCTTAAAGAATTGCAAATGTCACTTTAACTTTCTTTAGCCATTTCAAATTTACTAACAAATGAAATTTTTGTTATTGACTATTAGAATATATAAATCTGGAAAAAAACTTTTTTCATGATAAAGTTCTGGTAATTTGTTTTTAACAATATCTATTGAAAAAGTTATAAGTATGAAATTTTTTTTTTTTCTAGTTTGTCTTATTTTAAAGTTTCAAAAAGTGGAAGGTTTGTAACAACTGTTTTATTTTAAAAAAAAAAAAAAAAATCACTGCCCAGAACTTTTCACTTAATAGCACAAACAAAATTCAAGTAAATTAATGACATGTCTGTTTATTGACTCAAAAGTTGTTAAATTTATTAATTTGCTTAAAATTGGTTATTGGGTACTTTATTACTGTTGAAGTTCATGTTCAAATCTAGCAATATATAGTTATTTACAGGCTAGAATATATAAAATCCCAATTTTTCCTCTTCATCTGTACAATGAATCTTTCAGCATCAAACTGAACTCTGTCTATAGTTTTTTGTGTCTATCACTTTCTTTCCACACATAGCACAGATACCTGCAAAGAATAGATGAAAAACTAAGTGACTAGGAATTAATCACTTTAATAAATTAAAGAAAAAATAGTTCAGTTTAACTTTTACTAATCTTTCTAAATTGTGTGATGAAATCTGTTAATGTTTTGATGTCAGAAATTGTTAGTAAATGTCAATGGTTTGGGGGTTTCCCATTTTCTAGTGAGAATAACTTGCCAGTTCAGCAAAGGAAAAGAATCAAGTTGTCTTGCCTGCCCTTATCAAACTCTGTTCTTCAGAATGTCAAAGACACGGTTTAAGCATGTGGGACATGTGGTTTGATTCAGGCACTTGGATGTGCAAAAAACTATGGGCTCTGTGGTCAATAGACAGTAGGAGAAAGTGTCTTGCATGGCAGATTGCTGCTGTTGGAATTTGTGAGTCACAGATTTGAAATAGATTACTTACATCAATCCTCACAAGAGAGAAGGTACTGGTGTTATTTTTACCAATCAATTTACAAGCTATTTTGGCATTTGGCAGACAGTAAATTTGATGGTTCTACCCCAGCTGAATTATAGCTTGAGAAAGTGAAACTGATTTGCTGTTTGAATGGGGTAAAGAGAGTGGAGCATGTTATTCTATTACAACTGACCAGAGGCACATTTGATTTGTACCAACAGGGAGGAGACTTAAAAAGAGGACCTGGCAAGAATAAAGGCTGTACTTTGCAAGGTGTTTGACCTGTTCCATTGAATCCTATGAACAGTTCACAACACAGATACTATGCCCAGGAAAGAGCGATGGCATATGCATACTTGGCTGGGTTCCCACTGTATGTTAAGGAGTTGTTGCAAGCAAACTCCAGTGTAGACATGTTTCCATTGGACTGTGCCCAAACCATTATGAGAGAGCTCTGTTTCAGAAAAGATGGTACATCATGGCTGCATAGTCTGCTACTCAGACCAACACTGGGATAACCTGGTATAGGTGCCAAGGCCACTTGACCAGAGAATGCAAGAGGCAAAGAGAACACATGCACTGCTACCAGTGGACACATAGTGTTGTATCCTTAAAGAGGTTACAAACAGACAAATGTGGTACTAGAGTAAATGAACAGCAACACACACACACAGATGAAAGAGAGGTCTATTGTAAAAGAGAATACACTACTGAAAGACGGAATCTGGTGGCAGGCAAGTAATTCTTGAAGCAAGCCCCAGGTATATCCTATGCTCACTATATACAGCTACTGATATAGTCAGCCCACATAGACGATAGGGAGTGTGGAACATTCCATGACAACACCTTCCCCGTGCTAATTCTATGAAATTTTGCTCAATGCCTCTTCTTTTTGGGGTCAGGAGTTTTGACTTTTTCCTTTTCCTAGTACTTTTCCATCTCGACAATTTCTGTGCTGGTGAAATTTGTGGCATTAGTGGTCTTTGGGGAGCTGATACTTCCAAAAATGGCGGGGTTGGAGATACTGCCATCAGTACTGGTGGAGAAATGGGAACTGGTATTTCAAATGTGTCATATATTGCTTCCATTAGGTGTGATATCTTGCATATGTCTTGGTCTTAACTGATTTAAATGTCTCTTACATTCAAATCTTTTTTGAGCATGTATATCACTCTTTTGGTGATAATTCCATCTTCCCAGAAGCTTTTCCACCCCTATAATTTCTGAAGAAAACTGTTTCCTGGTTTGTAAAATTTGGTCGCAAAGTTTTCTTTTTTTATCACTGTTTTCGTTGGACTAGGCAACAGCCTGTCAAACGCTGACCAAATTTTTCTCACAAACATCAGTTCGGCTGGTGATAGACCTGAGTCTATGTTCAGATTAGGAGTAATTCTGTAAACCTCTAAAAACTTTTGTATACTTTTATCATCAGTGTGCATGCCTTGATTCTTTCTTAGAGCTCTTTTAAAAGTGTCCACGAATCTTTCTGCTTGCCCATTTGATCTAGGATGGTAAACAGAGGTCATAATGTTATCAAAAATGTGCAGAAATTCTTAAATTCTCTGCTGGCAAATTGTCCTGTTATCACTAACTAAAGTTTTTGGTACATCAAAACAACTAAAAAGCTTGTTTAGTACACTCATAGTATCTGTGGATGTCTGGTGTCTAAACTTGAATATTTCCAGCCACTTGGAGAAACTGTCCACGATTATAATCGTGAACAGTTTCTCCAAGTAGACTGTGTAACCTGGTTCATGGGACATCCATTTTTGTCCATGGCTGAATTTTTACTTGTGGTGCTTTTGCCGCAAGTTGACATCCTCTTCACTCTTACCATTTTTTTCAATATCCTGGTCCATCGTAGGCTACACATTAATGATTTCATTCTTGATATGCTTGGATGACCTATATGAAATTCCTTCAGGATTTTGTTTTTGCAATATATATGGCATTACTACTATCTGTATATAATAGTACTTGCTCAGATTGAAAAAGGTGATATTTTAGATCCTTTTTTAAGTTCTTCTTTCAGCCATATCTGTTTCTTAATTTTTAATGAATTTGTCCTTCTCAGCTGCTTTTTTTTTTTTTTTTTATATTCTAGAGCCACAGGTAACACCCAAATTGTATTGCATAGTAATACTGATAATTCTTTTTCATCCCTAAAAGCATCTATCACTGTGTCTTCTAACAGTTCTGCAAATTTTGAAATCAATCTAGACAAACCGTTGACATGTCCTCGTTTTTTTCGAGGGTAGGTATTCCATCTTAAAGTTGTAGTTCAACACAATTATTCCCCAATGCTGTAACCTGTTAGCAGTGTGTGTGGGTATACCCTTTCTTGATCCAAAAATTGTTAACAACAGTCTGATCTGCTTGTAATGTAAATTTCCATCCGTGTATGAACCTGTGAAATTTTTTAACCAAGTAGATTATGGCCAGGTTTTCTTTCTCAATCTGGCTATAATTTCTTTCTGCAGGAAGTATGGGCTTTGTAGTCCCATCTTCAAACTTGTGGAAAATTACAGCTCCGATCCCATAGTTGTTAGCGTCAGATGCTACAATTATTTCATTTTAGGGTCAAAATGCGCTAATGATAAATCTGATACCAGACAGCTTTTTATTTTCTGGAAAGCATCTTCGCATTCTTTAGACCACATTCATTTTGCACCATTTTTCAATAAGTCATTTTTTTTTTTTTTTTCCTGACATACATTTTGGTTAATGTAGATACTGTAATAATTGGCCAAACCTAAAAACGTCTGAAGATTAGTGACATTGTTTGGTGGTGGCATATTTTTAATAGCTTCGGCCCTCTCCAGGTCCAGTCTTCTTCCATTCTCGTCGGAAGATTTGCTCCAAATTTTGATCTGCTTCCTAAAGAACTCGGATTTATCAGAACTTAACTTGAAGTCATATCATCAATCTTCTGGAACACTGTCTTAATATGTTTTTTGTGCTGTTTTCACTCTTTAGCAGGATGTTGTCTAGGTACGCTATGGCAAATTTTAGTCCCGCTAACATGGCGTCAATTATTTGCAGGAAGAAACTGGGAGCCACCTTTAACCCAAACAGGAGACAATTTAGCTTGTAGAATTCATTTGTAATTGAGCACTCTTCATCTATTTGTAGATATGCGTCAGACAGATCTATTTTAAAAAACACTTTGCCACCATTTAGCTCAGAAAAATATCTTCTGGTGAAGATAAAGAGTACTTGTGGTCTTTAAGGCAGTCATTTAATCTAGTTAAAAATCTACACATCCTCGGATCTTTTTGTTCTTGATATACACTGTAGGTGCAGCTCAATCTGAGTAGTCAACTTTAGAAATTACACCCACTTTTCTCTAAATGTTCCAGTTCTTGATTTACTGAATCCAAAGTTGAAAATGGTACATTCCTTTTTGGCTTGAATACTGGTCTTATGTTGTCTTGGTTTTCATGCATTGTCCAAAACACGCATGGAAATTCATTTTTCAGATCAGAAATTTCCTTTACTGACATGTCCACTTTGTTGCAAAATGAATTTACAGGTAACTCCCATAAATCAAAAAGCACAATCTAATCTGTACCAAATATATTCGTTTTACCTTGAAGAACATACTTTTGATTTTGAAAGTCCTCTCCATAAATGATACATTGCAGCTAAATTCACCCCTGAAGTTTAGCTTTTTACCAGACACTACTGTAGCTATTTTATTTTTTTTTTTTTTTTTTGTACTACTCAATGATGAACAACCTATTTTCTTCCATGTTAGTTCATTCACAATAGAAATATCACTTCCAGTATCCAACACTAACTTCAATGAATGTCCATTTATTTTCATATTTATGTATTTCCTTTTTTTTTGACCATTTTCAATTTTGTTCTTGGATAAAGCATTTACTTTTGATTTAAATTTTTGCTTCTTTTTCTGTTTATACCAATAGTGGGAGCTTTTATGACCAACATAGCCACACTCGAAGCAAACCTTATCCTTAAAAAAATAAAAATAAAGCCCTTTTTAAATGAGACTTGCTCTGTAATTGTCAGAATCCTTGATCTGATGTCTTTGTCCTTCACCGCTGTTAAGTCCCTGAAGATTAAACATTTAAATATGTCGACTGAAAGGTCACCTAGTTTAAAAAATTCACATTGTGAATTTACATTGCCTGCATAAGTCACGAAATCTTCATTCTCTTGTTTTACAATGTTTAAACACTTGTATCTAGTATGGGACAAAATATATCTTGTAGCTACGAAAACAGGCAGGGAAAGTTACTACATTGTCCAGTTCATACTTGAATTCTGATAACAAACTCAATATTTCTTCAAGGGAAAAAGAATCTGTAGCCCTGTTTTAGATATTACAGTTTTGCACAATAGCTTCATGTTTTCTGCTTTTTGTTTTCATAATTGCATCAGTTCATCTGAAATTGTTTGATTTTTTTTTTCAAATTTTTCTTGTTGCTGCTGTTGTATCTACAAACAAGCATGTAATGCTTTAGTCAATTCAGCCAGTTGTTTCATTTTTGTTGTGTAATTTCACTGAGTATTTTCAGCATAAGTTTTGCAAATCCGTAATTACTACTGCTGTACTTTTACTTTTGAGGTCTTTCTCGCTGTGAGTTTGAATCGAATCCAGTATCACCACTGTTGTATCCTTAAAAAGGTTACAAACAGACAAAGGTGGTACACGAGTGAAGGAACAGCAACATGCACGTAGATGAAAGAAGAGAGGTTTATTGTAAAAGAGAATACACGACTGAAAGACAGGGAATCAGGTGGCAGGCTAGTAATTCATGAAGCAAGCCCCCAGGTATATCCTGTGCTCACCATATATAGCTACTGATATAATCTGTCCACATAGGTGATAGGGAGTGTAGAACATTCGATTACAACAGTCAGGAAACAGGGCCAGAGACAAGACATTAGCGTCAATCTCTTCCCCAAACAAGATGCTGCCTGTCAGTTATATATATGTCAATGGATCGCTGTGTTCAGCACTCCTTGACTCACTCTTCCCAAACGATAGTCAGCAAAGGATTGTGTAGCATCTGGAGGAGGAAGTATCTGAGTGACCACAATAAATAGGGACACTACAGAGGCTGGAAACTCTAAGTGGACACACTGGTAGTGCCTGAGAAGCTGTTAGGCTTTGATTTGTTGCTCAAGTATGATGCCATCAAGTTGTTGGGCAGTGTCCTCATCACACATACAGGAGTTGTGTGGTTTCAGGAGGCAGCTTCTGTGCGTGCAGCACTGAAGGTAGACCAGCCCAACTTCAGTGTTGAATCTGACCAACACCAGAAGGCATGAATCACCTCAAGAAAGTGAATGCATGGACACAAGCTCTTTAGTGACCAGTGTCTTACTAGAAGAGGACAGAACCATACTGGAGGATGCAATACACATCAACTTGGCAGAGTTGGACACCGTGTTAAAAGTTGTCAACCTGGCACTTCAGTGGAAGGCCAAGAAGATGCATCTGCAAACGGACTTGCTATTTTTGTACCATTAAATATCAGACATGTTAACAGAAAGTGAGATGCTGATTAGAAGAAGACTGGAGACCATCAAGAACCGTATCACCAAATATGGCCAGTCAGTGGTAGCATCAGAGTGCAACCTAGCTGACTGATTGACTCAAGTACCACAGAGGTGGTTTGACATGCTTAAGTGAGAGGTTGGGCCAAGTAACAACACCTGTGCTGTGTCCATAGAAGAGTGCAGGTATAAGCAGATTAAATCCATGCATCAGCAAAGCGGGCATCCCAGTGTCAAGAGGACATGGTACTTTGCAAAGCAAGTCAATCCTCAAGTGACAAAAACGTAAGTAAGAATGGTGGTGACATGTAAGGTCCATTGATCTGCACCCTGTGCAGTGGAAGATTTGTAGCAGCAACTGGGGATGGACATTGACGTGCACAGCAGGCACTATTTGACACTGACTGTGGCCCCAGTTGATCTGCAATTTGATGGTTCCTTTGTGCTTATGTACCCTCAGGCAACAGCATCATTGAACAATGTCACTGAAGCATTAAACAAATAGCAACCAGGAAATGATGTTCTATAATGTAAGTGGTGTACTGGCACAATGTTACACCAAGGGACAATGATACATCCCAATCAGCACCAGCTAATAGGATTCCTGTGTATCAAGTCTGACTAAAAGGAATCTACTGCACGTCCATCCAACCAAGAAGTCTGTGCACCATATGAATTAGAAGATTCTGTCTAAGTTACCCCCCACCCAATAGTCAGTGTATCACCAAGTTACAAGCAGGGACATGTCACTGGCATTATCAGCCAACACTCAGTCATGGTTAATGGAACTCCGTGCCATGTAAAGGATCATTGTCCTGCCCTTGACACAACACTGCCAGTGAGTAACAACAGTGATGTGTCGTCTGAGTGTGAACTTATTTTTGTACCACACTGGTACGAATCCAAGAGCCTGACTGCTGAGATAAATGCTGCAGATGGCCTGTCCGAAAACACTTCTGAAGAAGAGGCCAAGCCTGTCCCCCTTCAGAGGAATGCCCACAACAAGAGGCCATGTTCGCCCTGCAGTTTGTGTGATGATAATGAGAACAGTGGGGAATTTAGTGGGAATAATAACTTACTGGTTCAGCAGAGGAAGAGAACCTAGTTGTGTCTTACCTGCCTGGATCGAACTCACATCCTTCGGAATGCAGAAAACACAGTTTAAGCATGATGTGGGACACTTTGTTTGATTCAGGTGCCTGAGTATACAAAAAGCTGTGGGCTCCGAGGTAGATAAATAGGCAAATAGACAGTGGGAGAAGGTAGAAGATTGCTGTTTTTGGAATTCATGAGTCACAGATTTGAAATAGATTACTTGCGTCAATCCTCCCAAGAGAAAAGGTGCCAGTGTTATTGCTACCAAACAGTTTACACATTTTCAAATGAGTTTTTAATGACAAAATAGAAAAAAAAAACAGCATTTTTATAAATACTTAGAGCTCTAAGGAAGGGATAATTACTTTAGTTATATCTTTAAGAAAATATGGATATTGTAACTTACCTTTCTTATAGGCACAGGCTGAAAGATTAAAAAAATTCAGTGTATAAGAAATGCATATCCAAAAAAATTTTTCTTCAAGTCACTTTTATATAATTAATTTTAAGTATCTAAATTTATTTTATGGCAAGGGGTTATATTAAAATGTCTGGTATAAAATATTTTTGAATGGTTAAAATAAATTTTGATCTTTCTAAGTTAAAGAAATAATCTAATTTAGGAAATACTAATTTTCATGTTGAAAAGCACTTGTGTAAGTTAATTATAAAAGGAATAACATTTTTTTTTATTCTTTAAACAAAGCCAATGAATAAGGAAAATTTTTTTACTATTCCTTGACTTTCATTGTCGAGCTTTCAAAACAGTTTAGTGCTCTTACATTTTACTGAATAAATAAAAAGAAAATTGTGTTGAAGATTTGTAGTCAGTCCAGTTCACACTTTTAAACTTTAACTACTTATGAAACTATTATATTTCTAGAAAATTGAATTCCAAGTATTGAAAATAAATGTTTAAAAAGAAAATGTTGAAAGTTACATGCAACTATTACAAATTTATAAAGGAACTTTAGATAATCTTATTTCATCAATGTATTATAATTTGATATTTCTAGAAATAGAACTTCTCAAATATGTTTGCATTCAAACTTGATTCTATTCTCAGCCCCCTAAAATTTATATTATTAAAAGTTACCACAAATGAATATAATTGAATGGAATATCTAAAACAGATATTAGCAAAATTAATTTTTAATGTTTGTAGAAAATTTGGTCCAGTCTGTTACTCCCCACCCTTTACCTTGGCAATAATGTGATCCTACTTGGTGCACTGAAGATTTACAGATGCGACATTTCTCAAATGTGCTATATGGATTAAATCTGTTCTTCCTGGATGTGAGAGCTTTATTTTCATTGATTATTCGACCTCCACTTTCTGAAGAGAAAAAGAAAACAAGATGGACATATAACCTAGAATTAAAACTATCACAAATGTAGACCAAACATTTTATTTTTTACAATACATACCTCCAGCCAAGGTTTAAAATGCATTTTAAAACACTTTTCTTGGAGCTTTTATTTTAGTTTTAATTCCATGCTAAAAGATTAAATTTATTTCTAATAAGTAAAATACTTTACTGTATTTCAAAACAAATTGATTGGAAGGATTTTTTTCTTAATTGGCCATATTGACAAATTTATCAGCACAACATAATTCCCTCTATTAAAATCTTTCAAAATAAAAAAATTAAGTTAAATATTGCAGAAAAGCATTTTTTTTTTAACACGGAAATGGGTGTTTTTATGATGTTTTAACAGCTTACTTTTTGAAAAATTTAAGTAAAGGGTACATAACTATAAAAATTACTTAACAAATGCAATGTGAACAGCCTTATGAATTTTTTTAAACTACCTAGTAATCTTCAAATATTAGATTTTCCCAAATTTTTATTGAATTTAAGTAACTTTGACTCTATGGTCTTATTTACAAAGACACTTGTCAAAATGTTAGAAAATTACCAATAAATTTTAAATTTGCTATAGTTACTACTCTTTCTGATAATGTGCATGGGCATATGTATTTACAAATATCAGCTCATTTATACACACAAAAATTCTTTTTAAAATACTGTGGGAGGTCACTAAATTGTAAGCTTTTCCATTTATGATTAGTAAAACATCACTTAACTGCTACAAATTAATAGTTTTTAAAAAATATAAAAAGAATTCTTAAAACAATAGTGTCAATATATCTTATTCAGAAAAGCTATTAAAAACTTTCCTAATTAATGTCTTAATTTTATTACATTTTTTTTATTTTACAAATCTGAGCCAAAAATTGTTCTTTTTGTTTTAATGCATCATAAAATCTATCAAATGACAACTCTTATTGTTACATTATGAAAATAACATTTTGTTTATTTCATATCCAATAAATGTTCCTGTGAATGTAATGACATTAAAATTCAAGACATTAATGAAATGTGTAATTAGATTTTAAAAAATGCATCAGAGCTTTTATCTGACAGCTTATAAAGAAAAATACAAGTAAAATTTAAAAAAAAAAAAAAAATCTTTGCTATATATTTTCTTGAATTTATGCTAACAATTTTGCAAAAGTAAATTCATTAGAACTGAAATGAAACACAAAATAGCATGTCCAAAAGATTAATACAAGTTAGGTCATCAAAATACATGTGATTTTAATGTAGAATAAAGATTAAAAAAAAAAACTTTTAAAATATTTTTTCGCTAATATTTTGTAAAGAATTTCTAAAGTAAACAAGTGACTAGGTGCAGATTTTGTTGCACAGATGGTTATTGAAGAGACAAAAAATAAAATTGTAATTAGAAAAAAAAACATGTTGCGCAAAGTTGTAAGTTTAAAGAAAAAAAGGATTCATTGAAAATAGGGAATCTTTCAATTTCAACATTAAAGTACTTAACTGTTCGTGTAAGTTTTGTTTGCTAAGATACAAGGATAAGGCAGGAATTAGGTTATATTGCGCAATCTTCCAAGTGAGAAATAGGCTGACAATGAAGGAGTGATGCTAGAGCTGTGAAATCTTGCATGCATTTAATTTCAACTCTTCTTATTAATAACTGCATTGTTTTTGTCCAGGTAAACTGACATCTGACTGTTCAAAGAAGACTTCAAAAGTAACTAGTAGCGATGTCTATTGAAAACTGACAAAATTTGGCATTGTAGTGTTATCAAGTACTTACAGAAAAATGGTTTAGCCCCAAGGACATTCATGCTGACATGTTTGCTGCAGAAGTGGGCAGCTGAATTTACAAGGGGAAGGGAGTTTTGAAGATATGACTCTTCTGCACTTGTTACCACTGAGGAAAACATTGGTTCTGTTCACCACAGGTGATTGACTATAAATCAAATAGCTAAATGCTATTAGCATATCCCATGAAGGAGTTGAGAATATTCTGCACAATAAACTTGGCATGACAAAGGTCAGTGGGTTCCATGTCTTCTGACACTTGATTAAAAATGCACCAGTCTGATCACATCATGGGAAAATGTCATTGTTTGAAGCAAATCCAGCTGGTTTCCTTGAATGATTCCTAAACCAAGATTAATGTTAGGTTCATCACACAGACAGACAATTATAAAAGGCCAAGGTTGTTTCATCTGCAGGAAAGGTGTTGGCTTCTTTTTTTCAGATGCAAAAGGGCCACAACTTCAATGGAGAGTTCTATGCTAACTTGCTGAAGCAGTTATGAAAGGCTATCAAAACCAAATGCCCAGGAAAATAGACAAGAGGTCTTGTCATCAGGGCAATGCTCCAGCATACAAGTCATTGGTTTCAATGGCTGCTGTGCGTGACTCTGGCTTTGAACTGATTGATCTCTCTATTCTCCTGATTTGACTATCATCTGTTCTCTCCCCACAAAAATGAAAAAAAAAGACACTTATCACAGTAATGATGATGTTATATCTGCTGCTGTTGATTTTTTTGAGCAACAGGATAAACAGTCTTTTTTGAACAGTGAGATGTCAGATTACCTGGAAAAAAACAATGCAGTTATTAATAAGAGCTGAAATTAATGCATGCAAGATTTCATAGCTCGAGCATCACTTCTTTTCAGCACTTCTTTTCTTTCTTAGAAAGCAAATTTTGAGATTCAGCTTTTCACTAAGGCGCTAACACTGACAAATATGCAATTGAATTTTCAAACTGGTTTTTAAGTACTGATACTTCATTTCCAGTCTGTATCCCTTCTGATGTAATTTTTTTCAATCAGATAAACTTTATAATCTTTTTTTTACTACTTTCCTATGTCTTTGTAGTAGTAGTAGTAACAGTAGGTTTAAAATATTTTAGAATATTATTTATAGTAGTTGTCAATTTAGCCAATTCTAAAAATGAAATGTACCATAAGGTTGTTCATTTTTTTTTTATTTGTTTAAGAAGTAAATTTTTTCTTTTTTATTTTTGCACATAAAGAAAGCAAAAGAAAGAACCAAACTGATAAGAATAGCTTGAGAGATTAAGAAAGTAGGATAATTTAGTTACCTAATTAACAATTTTTGATTAAATCTAGCTGACTTTTTCACCAATTAAGTTGATAAACATCTACATTTAATTTTTACTATTTTTTTAACTGATTGGGTACATCTACATTCAACTAAAATCTTATTTTTGTTGTTGCTTTTTTTTTTTTTTTCAGGTAAGGTCCTACAACTATTTTATTCTTACGGCATTTTAGACTGACATAGTGATCATCATCTATGTATGATTGATTGATTTTTGTTCCATAAATAATCTTGTAATTTTTTATGAGTAAGTTTGCTAGCAATGCTTCTACCCAGTGTTGTTCTTTAAACTTAGATCTGGGTTTTTCAATTTTTGCCTGTGTTGTTTTTTAATTTTGAAATTTAATGAAATCTGTTTTTTATTACTTAAATCTATGGGTTTAAATTTTTAAATCTAAAATACCAGACATTTTCTCACCAAGAAGAATACCACATGGAAAAGTATCTAGGAAAATTGTTTTCATATATGCTTGTTGTTTTCAACTTGTGGCACAATCAGGACAACCTTGGCTAAATTATGCCAAAAGTTCAAAATAAAATCTCATAAAATTTCCCCAGGAACTATATGATTACATACGAGTAAAAAAAAATTCAGTTGATTAATAAAAATATTTGATTCACTGTTTAACACTTTTCTTCCTTCATGAAATCATATGTATAAAAAATGTACTTTATTTCCAAATCTATTGATTTAAATAAGTGAATTAAAAAAGAAATCAGTTTGATTTAAATCAAACAACCCTGATAAGGACATTTTTTAAAATATATATTTTTTAATGGTATACTGATTCTTGAAGGTTAAAAATTGAATATGATATTAGATCAATTTCAACAAAACAAGAAGTAGATAAATAAAAATTCAATGGTAATGTGGACAAGTCTCAATAATAACATCTATTCAAGTTTTTCAACAGTTTCACATTCACTTACCTGTTGTATTCCGTGCTCCTGATTTCCAAGGATCAGGTGTAATAACCTTACCAAGTTTTTTCTGACCTGAAGACCAAGAATTATATTTTTTTGATATAAAAAACAAAAAATGCCATGTAAGAGTTGAGTAATTATTCTAGCAAGTTTAAATTTTATTACATTTTTAAAATATTAGTTCTGATAAATATTTGTAATTTTTAACAAAGAAAAAAAAACTTAGAACTTTAATTAGTTTAATAAAAAATAAAGCAGTATAGGAGTAAAAAAAAAAAATTTATTTGATAAGAATAGTTTTAGAACTGACAATTCTCAATGCATTAATATTATAAATAAAGATTTTATATAAATTTTTAATACCTATACATTGCAGTAAACATACATTATTCTATAAGTAGTTTCATAAGACATTTTGTTTATTTATATATATATATATATATACACACACACACTTTTTTAGTAGCATTAATAAAAAGAAAAATATTTAACTTTAATGACAAGTTAGGGTTCTATGTAAATAAACATTAGCAAAAACCAAATCCCCATAAGTTAGTTACAGAACCAAATTTGTATCTAGTTTTCTACTTTTTGGAAACAGCCTCATCCCACTAATAAAGTGTTTTGATGTAACTATAGGTTATAATTTGAAAGAATTATCTGTTTTTTGCTTAATCTTTCAAAACTGATTCATTTTAAAGAAAGAAGAATCACTTATATTCTCTTTGTAAATAAAAATGTGCCACAGTTTTCAAACACAAAATAGGATTTGTGCAGTTTATTAAAAAGGTACTGTGAATTATCAAATCAGTCAAAAAGCAAGGTGATCCATATACCAAGCCTCACAACTGGCGTCCACAATTGGGAGCAGACGTGGAAGCTTAAATTACTACTATATTCTTGAACATTTTTAGCAAGGAACTTGTTAGTAATGGCCAATAATTAGTTAGTTAACAACTATATATAATATTAGGAAGCATCTTACAATTATTGATTTATTTCCATAAATGTAAATGTACAAAGAAAGAAAAGATACCTTAAAATAACTAAATGCACAAAAATCACTTTATTCACCTTCAATTAAAAATTTTAAAATAATATTGCAAAAATAATGAGTTAATTTGTTTATGCTAATTTATTACAGAATATATAATTGTATAATACAATCAGAAAGCAATTTTACAAAATTGTGTGTCAACAAAGTCTGAAAGATGTGAAATTCAGAGAAACAATTTTGATAATCTTTACAAAATTTGTGATTTTTGTTACATGTACTATTTGTTTCACAGAAAATGAAGAAAATATTTATTTTGCTATTATACAATAATAGATATTACTAGTACACATTGTTTTAAGAATTAAAATCAATTTACATTAACAAGAACACAATTAACAGGATAATTTAGGGGAGTTAATCAATTACATATATATAAAAAAGGGAAAATTGAAAATAAAAAATGTATCTAATGGAATTTACAAATTACCACAATCTATTTCTTTCAAAAATGTTCATATTCTTGGAAATAAAAACTAATATTATTAAATATTTCCTCTTCTGTGGGACAATCTTTTCTTGTAACATAGCCTGCTATATACAAATGTGAAATTTTAATATCTTTAGGGATCCTAGTTTTAAGGTAAATTATCAAATGTTTGGTATCCCATTTCATTCAGCAAATGTCCACATTTTGAGCAATTATGGCCTGGATCATTTAATTTAAGAAATAGTTTTAGTTTTTTTTTTTTTTTTTTTCAATAACATTTTGAACTTATAAAATATCCACCTCCATAATTTTATATTAATTTTCCAAATTGCCTGTGGTAAATTCACCACTCATAACAAAATTATGCCCACTTAGCAAATATCTACAAACATCAATTAAGCCATTGCTTGTATATTCAATGGCTAAACTAATATTTCTTGTTAAATTATTTTTTTCAAATGGGCAAAGTTCTTTAAAGTAAAATAAAATTTGCAGTGTAAAAAGTTACATTCATACTTCCCATATTATAAAGAAAATACAAATTATTCATTAAAAAATGAATTTTATAATCAAAATATTCGTTATGAATAAAAACAAAGAAAAAATTTAAATTAATTTTCTGTGGTAAAATTCTTAATGAGATTTTTTAAAATAATCGCAGAAAAAGTAAAATGCAAAAGACGATATTGACAAGACAATGTCAACTCTTATTTGTGGTATATTTTTAAGAATAGCTGTAAAATATTGAATTTATTATTGAATTTAATTTTTGACATTAACTTCATGTGATAAATTCTTTAATAACTCATTTTTTTTATTAATTTTGCAATGAAAAACATTACATTTTTAATGTCTTTCTATTTATTTATGAAGGACAGAAAAGTTCAACATACATTTTTAAAGAAATACCTGTTAAAGAAAAACATAAATTATTTGCAAAAAATTAATTTTATACTTAATATCATCATTGTTGAAAAAAATAGAAAAAAAATATTAAATTTAAATTAACTTTGTGATAAATTCTTAATGACACTTGTGAATGTCACATCTTAAAAATTTGTTTAAAGATAAAATATGCAAAGTTCAAATAAAATAAATAAACATTGTACTTACTTCAGTATCTTATATAATAAACTTAAGTTAATCCAAAGGTAAAACATAAAAATTGTGTGTAAAAAAAAAAAAAAAAAAAAAATTCCAGCATTGAACTTTTGCGTGTTAATCGTCCGCACCCCAGTTGCCTACTGGTCATAACTCGATTTAGAAGCCTGAGCCAAGGATTTCCTTGGTCAAAAGTAATTTACAAAAGGTTTCTACTAGATTTCTCACAGCCAGCTCATCTAATTGAGATGGATAGTCACCAGATCTCGACTCAAGAATAATCATTATGTGTTGGGGATTGTCAACATAATCAAAATATCCAAATCAAGTGCCAAAAATCATTTTTATCAGCTTAGTCACTTATCACAAGTAGTAATAGTAATATTCTGTTCAAAATATTTTCAGAGTATTACTTGTAGTTTATAAACATCAAAGTGGTGAAAAATCAAAATGAATAGATGACAGAATAATTCCAACAAGAGAATTCTGTTTGACTACGAAAATATAAAATATGGGCAATGAAAAGAGACTACAACTGTAACAAGGCACTGACCCCATTTAAATGCACAAGATAGTGATTTGGAGAGACTAGTAAATTCTCAGGAGAATAAGTTAAATTGAGTACCTCTACAAGATCACTAAAAAAGGAACATAGCATGATGAAAAAGACACCAAACTTGACAAAAAAAAAAAAATTTTATCGTCTAAATATTTATGTTATTATTAAGAGGAAAGGTCAAAGTATTTTGGGGGTATTTTTTTTACATTTTTTAATTGTTCCTTGCACGTCCGAAATTTTCACTTTTTTTTTGAGACAGCTAATCAATCATGGCAACAATTTTTTTCAATTTTATAAAAAAAAAATTTTAAAAAATGAAAATCTCAGTTTGAAATTCATTTAAAAATCAATTATCATTTTTCAAAACTTATTTTAAAAAAATTAGAAATTATGTTTATTCAAAATATTTTGAAACAAGCTTAACTTAGCTTCTGCGCCGAAAAGATGTAATTTGAAAAATAAAACAAAGCAGTTCATAAACTTTCACGTCACTTGACAGGTGATAAATGACATATTGACAGATTACATGAGGATAATTCCTTCTACGGAAGGAGAGAAGTGAAGTTATTTACATTTAAGTGAGCAAATTATTTACCGTGTTATTTTTAAGGAAAACATTCAGCGCTCTAATTTTTTTTTGGTTTTTGTTCTTAGCTTTCACATTTACGATACTTTATGGAAAATATGTTATAAAGAAATTAAAATAAGACTTAAGAGTGAGATTAAATTTCACAAAAGGTATCTAATTAATTTATAGGTACCTTTCTTATGAAATTTTATCAGAAGTGTACATAAAATACATTTTACTGTGTTATTTGTATTTCCATTCATTTTATTATTAATTTTAATATTTCATTTATGGAAATATGTCATAACTGACATTAATATAAAAATAAAACCATATAAATTTCATAAGATGATACTGATACTTGTAGGTACCCTTCTCAGTTGAAATTGAAAAATCAAATTAACAGTCTCCACACGTGTTTCACTAAAGTAAATGCCTTAACAGCTGAGAACAATGCTTAACTCAAATAACGCAACTTAATTGTATTCTAGTAGGTTTTTACTTTACAGCCTGATTATGAACACAAAATTACATTTCTTAATTACTGCAGGTCTTCTGATTAGCCAAAACAATACAATTTACAATGTGCTAAAAAAAAAAAAAAAAAAAAAAAAAGTTCTATCGTCTTAAGAAAGCAGATGCAGCTTTTAACTAATTTTATAATATTTTAGCAACTTAAATGTAAAAATCTATTATAATTAAAGAAATAACAAATAATTGTATTAAAAATTCATTTTTCATCGAAAAAATTTTTTGCTTTCAGAAAACATTGTCCATATTCATAAAAACAACTAAAAGCAAATAAAAGCATTTGAAATTAAATAATATACTCGTTTTATCGAGTTTTGTATGTAAAAATTCCGAGCTGATTTTCAGATAGAGGTGGGGGGGACAAAACAAAATAAAACATGATTTGCATTCCTCAAAGCATTGTGCCTTTAATTATTGTAATCACTAAACCCGATGCGATCGAATTTCTAGCGTTTTCATAAAATTAGTTGAGGGGGGCATAAATATATACATATAAAAAATCTTATTTTAATAATTTCGATCATCTGTAAATAGTTTCTGAAAGTTTCATTAACATCAGACATTTTTATTTTTGCAAGATTTTCCAAATTAATGTGCGTCATACAAAAAAAAACGTGATAAAAAATTGTATGTTATTTTACTAGTTCCAGTGACACAAAGAAAAACGGGGTTTTTTTGGGTTTTTTTTAATCAAAATTTAGAACAAAAGAAGGAAAATTTTTTAAAAATAATTAAAATAAACTTTGGTCTTAATAACAAACATTTAGATGATAAAATTTTGTTTTTATCAAGTTTGGCATCTTTTTCATCATGCTATGCTCTTTTTTTTTAGCGCTCATAGAGATACCTAAGTTAAATGATTGAGAAAAAAATGAAAAAGAAATGGGTCAAAAATTGTTTTAAGATAAAATGAATTTAAGAATAGTTCCAAAAAGTTTTGAACCCAGAATTACCAGATACAGTAAAAACTCGTAAAAAAAAAAAAAAAAAAAATATCAAGGTTCCCAACCCTATCAATTTCCCACTGATAAGAAAAAGACATGATTAATGTGTTGTCAGGGTTTCTTTGGCCCTGAAGAATTAAATTCCAAAACGTGTGTCCAAAAAGAATGATCCAAATTCTTTTAAACAAAGAAAGCAGCTGTTTTTTGTAATTCTGAAACACCATTACCTTTACAGAAAGACGTCTAGAAAGATTCTAAACAAGGTTGATTAAGATCGTTGATATTGAGAAATTAGATATACCAATGTCAAATCTTTTTGGGAGAGGAGATGTCTACATAAACAGAAACTCACTAGGCACAAAGAGAAACAGCCCAACAAGGAAAAAGTCACCAGAGACTCACACCAGTTGCATCTCCTGTGGCTGGAGCGAAAACAGAAACACAGGCATGACAGAGGAATTGAGTAGAGACAACTGACTGGTTATTTAGCATTTGCAACTAGATTTCTCAAATCACTATCTAACAGAAAACTTGATTTTGCAATAGATAATAGAAACATTTTATTCAACTAGTTTTTCTTTATGTTCAATAAAACTGTTGTTAGAGTTATAAATAGTGTTTTGCATTTTATCGAAGGAATTCTTATTCCAGACTGATTTTGATGCTGTCCTTGGATGCAAAGAGGAAAAGGTGAACATGTTTGTAATGTTGAGAATTATTCCTTCTTAACTATGGTACACAACGTACATAGACGGGTCTATTTCGCCATCAATTCCAAGACTTTGGAAAACCTGAATCAACCCTATCAATATGACACACCTGCCCCAAACAAGGAAAGAAAGGAAAACCAGATGACCTATAAGGTTGGTATTACTCAACAAATTAGCAGAGCTAACAACTGAGAAAGAAGAAGAAAGACAGAATGGTGCGTGTGTAAAAAGGATAGGGGTCACACTGTGACACTGAGATCTTTGAAGGTTGATCAAAGAAAAAGGAAGGAAGAGGAAAAACCATACTAGCTGGATGGTAGTCATTGAAATTCCCAGGAAGATGGATTGAAAAGTTGAGAAGAAAATAAAAAATGAAATGTACTGAAAAATTGTTTTAAAATAATTCCAAGGTGAATCAAACCCAAATTTAACTAGACAGAATTCAGCAAAACTAAGACTATCCATCCTTCCCCACTTCCCACTGATGAGAAAGAAACCATTAGCGGTATACATGAAGATGTCAGATAAAATAAAACATATGTTGTTAATAAAGAGACCAGGGTGGTCACCAAAATAACATTTACAGATTGCTCTGAACAAAAAGCCCGGAAGAAGAAACAGTCGGTTTGAATCAACCACCCAGAAGAGAAGTACCCCACAGAGATAGAGCTGTTTTTTAGTTTTACTGATATTTTAAAAAAATCAATAAATCTTATATATCTTTTTATCATTAGTATTAGGAATAGAAAATTAAATTTTAAACAAAATCAAAAGAATCATTTTTGGAATCAAAAATTAGGTTAAAAATTCTCCAATTCTGATACCCACAAAAGTTCTGATATTTTGATTGTCAATTTCAATTAATTGTCCCTAGAAATTACCATAGATAGAAAAAAAAACCAGGGAATTTGGATTTAAATACAAAAAACAATATGATGGAACATACCTCTTCAACAGGCACAGAAGTGCAATAATCAGTTTCAAAAAAACCAAGACACAAAAATGTTGCAATAAAATCAGCCAGACAAGTCACTTAGCCTACCAAATTTAAAACATATTACAGATAATAAAATATTTTTTGTCAATCTAAGGGAAATAAACCCTATTTCTAACACATACATACAATATTGAAACATGCCCAAACTTTATTTTATACACAAAAATAGACAATGTTTACAAACATGAGGAGGCATAGTGGAATATTGGATAGCAGCTCGGAATGAGGAATCGGTAAGCAGAGTTCAAATTTCAGGTGAATCTATTACATTTACTTATGTGCTAATACCCTTGGGAAAGGTAAGAATCCTCTTCCCCCACCAGCTATAGGTAAATAGCAGGACAGACCGGGTTCTATAGCCTTGAATGGCAACTGGTCTACTGCAGAAAGAAATAGCAACCTACTGTGGGAAAAAATCTGCCTTATCATTCCTGTATCGAAAGATACATGATCGCTTAAGTGTGTATCACACATGGCACATAAATGACTGACTTACAAACAAGCCAAAAAGATTCACCAATACAACATGCATGTGTTTAAATCAAAGTGTCTATTGGTTAAAAATTAACATAAATATATAAAATATTTGACCAATCACAGAAAACTAAAAGCCAATTTTTGTAAAATTTCTTATAAAAATTCATAGATATTGATTTTCAAAGAGCGGAGATGTGTAGTTTCCAAGCCAAAATGAAGACATGGCTATTTAGCTTTTTCTTTTACCAAAGTGCATGTTGAAAGAAACAAATGTCGGCAATTTCAAATGAATCATCTCCAGCAACAGTGGATCTTTGCTAACGATAAAAGACTTTTTTCAACCATAGCTTTTTTCTGTGAGCCAACTATTTAAGTCTTTTGTAAGCTACAGTTTCTTTTCCATGTAGAAACTACCCAAAGACACAACTAAACACTATTTTTAATACTTTTTAATTCTTTTGAATTCATGTACATATGTTTGTAAATATAAATGATTTATTTAACAGATATCTCCAGGTTTCATTTATTTCTATTTTATTATTGTTTGGAACTTGGCCATTCGGATTTTTAATATGACAAAACTTGGATTACTGAATTTCCTACAATGTCAACAGCAGGTAATGCAAATTTCATAAAGATGCATAAATATGACCATGGTAGTGGAAGCATTAAAAGCAGCATTAAAAAAAAAAAAAAATGTCTGTTTGGAATTAACTGAAATGGCCTCAAATATTTCATCAGGATAATCAGGCAACAAAATTATTGCGTTGGCTTAAAATTTTTTATTTATTCTACATATTCACCAGATATTGAACCATTTTTTACAGACTTAAGAGAATGTTCTTAATGAAAAACATTCAGTTCTCTGGAAGGTCTCAAAAGTTGTAGAGAAAGATAAAAAGTTGTGAGAGAATTAAATTAGCTAAAATATGGCACTGGTATTTTTTTCTTAATACCATGTCTCGTCAGGATGTAAGTGATTATCTGTGAATTAGCATGCATTCTTAGGAATTATAGTGGAGTGGCTTACCACTGCCTTCACCAGTTTTGAATTCAGAGTTTTTCTTCTTAGACATATACCACCCAAGACTAGAGAACCCAATCTACTCTACTATTTATGCTACAGCTGGGGTGAGAAAATACATGCCTTTCATAAAGGCATTAGAGCAAAAGACTAACTTGAAATTTGAATTTGGTTTACATTACCATCACATCCTGGCATTGTTATTAACATAGCAAAAATAAAATTTATGCATTCTATCAAGAAGGGGCTAAATCAAGAGATGAAGGCAACTTGTACAAAGGATGTTAAATTTCAATCCAAGAATGAAAAATCTCTCTTCTAATATAGCATATTACAAGGCTATTATATATATATATATATATATAGTTAATTACTTAGGTTTAACTAGGTCTGCTCTACTCATTGTATTGAGCACATTATTTAGTTATTTTGCATACTCCCTGGGTTTTTTTCTTTGGGCCTTGGACTTGCATGCTGGACGATTATTTTCGGCTATATACGTTCTTGGTTCTTTCTTTTTTTATACCATTTTTTTTTCCATTTGGTATTGGCTTGTTTGTTTGCAAATCAAGACACCAAAGGTTTTCTGAGTGAATATAGTTTCTTATACTTATAAGATTTCTATTAATAATAGTGTATGTATATATATATATATATATATATATATATATAGGTACCTCCATGAAAAGTGATAAAAAAGAGCATAGCATGACAAGAACACCCTAAAACTTGAAGAAAAAATTTTTTATCATCTTAAATGTATATTTCATTATTAATAAGAAATACCAAAGTATTTTTTGATTATTTTTTGAAATTTTTTACTCATTCTTAGCATGTCTGAAATTTTAGTTAAAAATCTTGCTTTTTTTTGTTAGCGAAATGACTAAAAGAAAGACTCAATATCAGCCATTTTTTAAAATTTTGTAAACTAAGTTAAATTCCTTGTTTAAAAATCATCCAAAAATCAATTATACAAAATTTATTTCAAGAAAATTATAAAATTTAAAGTTTATTTAAAATATTTTGAAATAAATTTTTACATACTTTCTTCACAGAAAAATGTTGTTTAAAATAAGAGGTAGCTGATCATAATATTGTTGACGATTGACAAATGCTGAGTGATGACATTCATCACATATTGACAGCTAATGTGAGATTCGAGTTATCATACAGAAGGACAGAATTCACGTAATCTTTTTTTTTTTTTTTTTTTTAAGTGAATCAGCTTATGTAGTACCTCATAATTATTAAGGTAAAAAAACTTTCAGCATTCCAATTTTTTATTTTGTTTTTTTTTAGTACTGTAGCTTTCACCATAGTTTGTTGATACTAACTGGAGAAATTATAAATACTCTAAAAAAATTAAAATGCAAGTGCTGCACAGCTGTTTCCCTATAGCCTCCTACCTAAACTTAAAGCCAATTCAGATCTGCTGTGATAAAAAAAATTTCTATCCCAAGTAAAAATCACCACAAACACATCAAAACTCATTTTGTCACAGCCTATTTTCTCTGAAAAAAAAAAAAAAAAAAAAAAAAAAAAAAAAATGGATTTTCATACTTTTATAGGTTTGTGTAGCACAGAGTTTGAATTCACAATGATCACTGATGTTCACTAAGTTGGCTTAGGATGTTGTTCAATTTTTTTTAATTAGTAAAAACACTAATTCAAAATGCTCAACATGTGTTTTGCACAAAGAATTTGCAATAATGAAATGGAGGTTCAGTGGAGAACACTTACATACACTCAATCCATGAACGTTTTATTCCTTCTGATCTTCTGTACTTTTTAATTACAGCCATTATAGAACACAACATTAAATTTCTTAATTACTGAGGGTCTTCTGACTGGTTGAAGCGATACAATTTACAATGCTGTAAAAAATTATCTATCCCATATGCCATTTACAAAACTGAATGCAGCTTTCACTAATTTTATAATATTTTAACAACTTAAATGTAAAAACCTAAAATAATTAAAGAAATAACAAATAATTGTATTAAAAATTCATTTTTCATCGAAAATGTTTTATTGTTATCTTTGTTTTATCGAGCTTTGTATGTTACAATTCAGAGCTGATTGTCAGGTAGGAGGGTCTTCTTGAGTTTCCTCAGATGTTGAAATCAAGGAAGAAATGCTGCAACACCGGATTCGATGATAAAAGAAAATCTGAAGTTTTATTTTCCTTCAGCTAGACGTTACAGTATCAAATAAAAAAAAATTTCTTGGAGAAAGTTCAAACAAAACAAAATATTAACAGTTAAATTCTTTGGTATTGGATCCATGAGAAAAAGAGAAAAAGAGAAAAAAAGAAAAAAGAGAAGCAGTGTTGCCAAACTTCTCAAATTTTGTAAGTTCATTCACAAGAGAAACAATCTAAAATTAGCAATCAGCAGCAGTAGTATAAGTAGGTACCTCCACAAGATCGCTAAAAAAAGAGCATAGTATGAAGAAAAAGACACCAAACTTAACAAAAACAAAATTTTATCATCTAAATGTTTATGTTATTATTAAGAGAAAAGATCAAAGTATTTTGGGGGTATTTTTTTACATTTTTAATCGTTCCTAGTATGTCTGAAATTTTCGTTAAAAATCTTGTTTTTTTTTTTGAGTCAGCAAAATTCACAGATAATCGATCATGGCAACAATTTTTTTCAATTTTATAAAAAAAAAAAAAAAAAAAATCTCAGTTTGAAATTCTTTCAAAACTCAATTATCATTTTTTCAAAAAACTTATTTTAAGAAAAACAGTAATTATAATGTTTATTTAAAATATTTTGAACCAAGCTTAACTTAGCTTCTGCGCCGAAAAGATGTAATTTGAAAAATAAAACAAAGCAGGTCATAAACTTTCGCATCACTTGACGGATTGCGTGAGGATAATTCCTTCTACGGAAGGAGAGAAGTGAAGTTATTTGCATTTAAGTGAACAAATTATTTACCGTGTTATTTTTAAGGAAAACTTTCAGCGATCTAATTTATTTTGTTTTTTGTACTTAGCTTTGACCTTTACATTTACGATGCTTTATGGAAAATATATTATAAAGAAATTAAAATAAGACTGTTAAGAGTGAGATTTAGGAATGTCCATTTTAGCACGTTAAAAACGTATACCCTGAGACAAAAAGTTCAGAAAATTGATAAAACAATTTTTTAATGTCTAAAAGTTTAAGTTATTGTTAAGAGGAAAGACTAAAGTATTTTTTGAATATTTTTTCAGATTTTTTAATCCTTCATAGCCTGTTAAAAAATTGATTCAAATATCTTGTTTTTTTAGTCAATTAAATTTACTAGAAAATCAGCCCGATCAGCCATTTTTTCAGAAATTAAAAAAATTCAAAACTAATTATTGTAAAATATTTTTTAAAAATTAAGTATCAATTTTTCAGACGGTCTTTTAGGATAATTAGAAAATTTAATGCTTACTTAATGTAATTTGAAAGAACAGTTACTTACATTTCTCGCAGAAAAATTTTAAGAGAGATATCTCCAACCGTGGTAACCGGTTTTGGCGAGTGTGAATTGATGTATGTCAATGTATCGACAGCTTACGTCAGACTAATTTATCGTACGGAAGAACGGAAGTAACAAAATTCGCGCCAATTTTTTAGCGCGCCGGGATAGTGTTACTGTTAATTGATATTATTACACTTTAAAAATTTTCATTGTCTGAAATTAAAAAATTAATTTTTATCTTTTAAACCCTACAATTGATAAGTTCTGGAATAATAAAAAAAAAAAAAGAAATAAAGTAACAGTTACTTTATTTCTTTTTTTTTTTTTTTCTACTTAGAAACCTAGCCGTTACGTCATATATTTTTTTTCAGTTACGTAACACAAGTTTTCAACTTCTGGTCTTCCGTAGATACAAATTAACTAACAATACTATTACATTTCAAAATGAAACCCGTAACTCATTTATGAAGAGATTTACTTTTCCTGGTTATTAAAAAAAAAAAAAAAGAAAAAAAAAATATACACATTTAAAAACCCCACGTTTGAAAAAATAATTTTGAAATAAAAACATTTATAATTTGAAAATTTTATACACGTTTTATTTTTATTTTTGTAATACAAGCGACGAATGAATTGCTATGCAATCGAATTGAGACTTTTGCGAAAATTTGGTGGCCCTTGATAAGACTTTTGCGAAAATTTTGTGGCACTTGATAAGACTTTGTTTAATTTAAAAAAGGATTGGTATTTTGTTTCTTTTCATCTATTTGCCCATAGTTGGGACCCTAACAGGTGCTAGCACTCCGGGTAAGAGTGGACCTGGGAACAACAGCAACTAAGAGGTGGTTCCACACTCCTCAAGACCTGTAACCTAACGCTTGGAGTCATTGCTGCCGGTTGTAGTTTATTGTCATACCCAGGACTGGTTATCATTGTCTTTTTTGTTTTGTTTTTTTATTTAAAATTTCAAGTCCCGCATAATATAGTCAGATCCAAATTCATATTTATCTAACAAATACTCTTCATCTTCATGGATTTCATTCGTATAATAAATTAGGGTCTGAAAAACTCATCACAAAACCTTGAAATGTCTTATCAACCAAATCAACTGTCCAAGTATGCTCTATCAGTTTGTTGACTACATCACCACCCAATATTTTTTGAATATTTTCAGCAAAATCAATTGAAATTTGTGGAAATTTTTCCATGATAGCCAAAATGCTATAGCTCTGAATATTCTTCAATTTTCTCTGGTTGCTGTTTCTTTCTGACTTTTGATGTTGCTGTTGCTTTTTATTCTTCCTGTCAGCAATTTATGCCTCTAAGATGTCTTGATTTTGCTTGCGTTGGTCAACCAGTTTCCTACTGAATATCATTGCTTTATTCAAGTGACTTTCAAATGTCTCAACGTTCATCTCATCTATGAATTCCTTTGTGTTGTTTCAGAGCTAAAATTGGGGTTCACGCGTATGAAAATTTTACACGAAATTTATGATTTATATTCCTCAAAGTCTTCTTTATTTAATTAAAAAATAAAATTAGTTACAGCCATTCTAGTTTTAAAGTTTTCATAAACTTAAGTAAGGTGGGTATTAAGCGTAAAAAATATAGTTTTACTGTGATTTTCTAAAAGACAAACTTTTCTACAATAAATTCAGTCATTTCGAATAAGTTCTGAAAATTTCACTAAATTGCGACAATTATTTGATTTTTTACAATAATTTCAAGTTCATGTGTAAATGAAAAAACGCTATTGCAAAATATCAGGTGATCTTAGACCTAAAAAAAGGAGATTTTTCAGCTACAAATTAAAACGTGCTAAAAAGGAAAACAAAATTCAAGAAATAATTAAAAAATACTTTGGTCTCTACTCTTATTAATAACATAAAGTTTTTCGCGATAAGACGTTGTTTTTATTAAGTTTGGGGCCTTTTTCATCAGGGTGTGCCACTTTTTTAGCGAAAAAACGGACATTCCTAAACCGTTTCTCTACCCAAAGAATCCGTCCCTAAATTTGAAATAATAAAAAAATGAATATTTGCAATATGTCTCTCACTGAAAAAGAAGAAATTGATTATATATAAAAACAAAATTAGAAGAAAAGTTTTGTTAACAAAATTAGAAAAGTTTGTTGACAATACAACGATAATAGTCACTCAGAAAATTTGACACGTGCGCTCAGAACGAAAAGCTATGCCAAAAAAAAATTGACTGATAGGTTCAATCAATCAGGGGTATAACTCTAGCATAATTTTCATTTATCTTAAGTGGACATCCGTAGTTTTGTCGGAGGTGATTTTAATACATTTTTTGAAATCATAAAAATTATTTTAAAATATCGCGCGTATCACAGATTGTTACAAACTTTGTAATTTATAATCTATAAAATAGATCGTTTTAATGAGCAAAAAAAACGAGGTACAGCCGATCTAATTTATTTATGAAATATTTATCAATAATTATTATTTACTATTTAGAAATGAAAAAAAAAAGAAAATTCTCGTAAAAATTTATTTTTCAACGTAAAAAAATTTTGACTTCAGACAAAAAAGTCCTTAATATGTGTTACTGATAAAATCCATTAAAAGCTGTTTTCATAGAATAATCTCTTAGTTTTCTTGCATTTTTATATTGTAAATTCAGAGCTAAAATTGAGGTTCACGCGTATGAAAATTTTATACGAAATTTATGATTTATATTCCTCAAAGTCTTCTTTATTTAATAAAAAAATAAAATTAGTTACGCCCAATCTAGTTTTAGAGTTTTCATAAACTTAAGTAAGGTGGGTAGTAAGCGTAAAAAAATATAGTTTTACTGTGGTTTTCTAAAAGACAAACTTTTCTACAATAAATTCAGTCATTTCGAAATAAGTCTTGAAAATTTCACTAAATTGCGACAATTATTTGATTTTTACAAGAATTTCCAAGTTCATGTGTCTTTTAAGTGAAAAAACGCTATTGCAAAATATCTGGTGATCTTAGACCTAAAAAAAGGTGATTTTTCAGCTACAAATTAAAACGTGCTCTAATTAATTTATAGCTATGAAATTTTATCAGAAGTGTACATAAAATACTATAATTTTATGTACATTTCCTACATTTTACTGTGTTATTTGTATTTCCATTCATTTTATTATTAATTTTAATATTTCATTTATGGAAAAATGTCATAACCTAAAAAAAAATAAGATCATAAGTTTCATAAGATGATACTTGTAGGTACCCTTCTCAGTTGAAATTGAAAAATTAAATTAACTTCTCCACACATGTTTCGCAAAAGTAACGGCCTTAACAGCTGAGAACAATGCTTAACTCAAATAACTCAACTTAATTGTATTCTGCTTGGTCTTCCGTATTTTATAATTACAGCTCGATTATAAACACAAAATTACATTTCTTAATTACTGCGGGTCTTCTGATTAGTCCAAAAAACGATACAATTTACAACGCACTAAAAAAAGATCTATCTCATAAGGACACTTACAAAAGCGGATGCAGCTTTTCTAATTTTATAATATTTTAACAACCTAAATGTATTAAAGAAATAACAAATAATTGTATTAAAAATTCATTTTTCATCGAAAATTTTTTTTGCTTTCAGAAGATACCTCCGCTGAATTTTCGATACCTAAGTTTTAAAATTAAATTTTAAAAACGAAAAGGCATTCTAGTTTTAATTGAAAGCTAACTAAATTATTAAATTTATTATTTCAAGTAAGTAAAATATTCTGGTGGATAGAAATTATGTAGATTATCAAATGATTGATCGATTTTTTAAAATTATCTTAAAAGCGGCTATTTTTTTCATTTTTAAGAAATTTGTAAACAAATACACTTATCGGGTTTTTAAATTCTTTAAGAATTAAATTATAGATTTGTGACACTTTATTTGAGTAAAATTAGAAAATTTAAAGTTAAATTAATCTGATTTGAAATAAATATTACTTACTTGCACAACAATAACCTTAGAAAATATGAGTGGTAACAGTAAATTTAAAATTTATTAGGAATTTTCTAACATTTCCATTCCTCAACAAGAGACTTCCTAAAAAAGACTAAAGGCCAAAGTTTAAGTACCTAAAATTCAATAAAATTTTAGATTACTCAGAATATTTTCATAGTTTTTTAGATTCTTGGGTAGTTAAAAAAATATATATATAAAAGGCATTTCCGTTTTATTTATCATGCACTTTTATTACAATTATCTCCTTCCCTTCTTTTATTACAATTATCTCCTTCCTAGGCTTTGTCTCAACCCCATCTGTGCTAAAAATGAAAAAAAAATGCTTTTCTGCAATAAACTAAAAAGCCATCAATATTTATAATTTATTTCAATTAAGATTACTTAAATGTTAAATCAGTTAATTTTTCTCAAATAACGTTTCAGAAAAATATATTTTATTTTTGAAAGGTTTTTTTTTTTAAATAATGAGAATTATGTTTGTGTTGACATTGACAGATTTGTTGAACTTAATATGGACAAAAAATTTATTTATCTTACTAACAATCAGAAAAAAATATTCCAATCAATTTAAAATTTAAATTCAGTTTGAAATACAATAATTCGCCCCAAAACAGATTCTGCTTTTAGCATGATAAAAAAGGCCCCAAACTTAATAAAAAACAAAGTTTTATCGTGAACCAGTTTTTGTTATTGGAAAGAGGAAAGCTAAGTTTAAAATTTGACGCTGATACATCAATTACACATTTGTTCCCTTTTATTACGATCATAGGGATATAATTTTGTACAGACACGAAATCAAAATGTAAAAAAATGTGATATACTTACATTTTTCGCAAACCATTTTTGTTTTAGTTTTAAGTTGACTTCTCTGTCTCACTCAATCCCAAGACAAATTAACACAATGCATTTTAACTTGTTTCTTTTAACTAGAGAGCGACGAAAAAGATTAAATAACTGCGAAATAAAAGAAGTCAGTTGCATATGACGAATTGTTCCCGTCAACTTTGTTTTTAGATTAAACACTTTAAAAAGGAATCGTACCGAATTTTTTAAATATAAAGTTGAGTATTTATAAAATCTTTCTGACATGAAGCAAAGTATTTAGACTTTACTTAAAATAACGTTTTATTTACGCACGCTAGCCTGTGAAGTCAAAAGACAAAGTAATTCTACTCCTGTCCGAAAAAGTAAAATTAAAACCTAAGGAAATACGGAAAACCAGCAGTGCGATAATCAAGAATTTGTTATTTATGTTTAAAGCTAAATTTTCTTTAACCTTCTGTAGTAACTAGTAACCAATAGTTTTACGCTTTTGTTTTATTAAACTTAGTATGAATAATTTTATTTTTTTATACTGACTGAATAGGATATATGAAATTAGATTAAATATAATAATCAAAGTGAAATATCAGAATTATGTGCTTTTTGTACATCCACACTAAAAATTAACTAACAGTTGCTAAAAGGAAAAATAAATTTCTTTTAAAAACCGTTTACACTTGAAAATGGCATTAAACTTTACATTATTTAAATATTAAAATTATCTTTATTTACTACAAGAAACTTGTGATGAACAGCAACGGGAGGAATTTCAAAATCGCACTGAAAAATTATAAGCGTGTACATTTTTATTTGTTTACTGATGAAAATAACGTGTTTTAAGCACCAATCCTCAAAATAATTAATTTGAGAGTTTTTATGTGGGCTGAATTTTTCATGTTCACACTTGATTGATATTTTAGTAACCCTCATTTCAATTTCAAATATTTTTTTTAATTTCATTGGTTGTTAAATATAAAATAAGCTTCGAGAAATTTCCATAACAAAACAGTCAAAATTTGTGCAAAAGTAGGCTCAGCCGACGTAAAAAAAAATCTCAAATTCATCCCTAATTTAAATGTTTCAAGAAATCCTATTGGCTTTAAAAATAAAAACTACAACCTTCGCCCACGCATCATTTCTCAGAAAAATTCGCAACAGCTACCAAGCCCCGTTGAGCCGTTTTGGTTGTTAAAAAAAAAAAACTATAAATATAAATAGCAAATGAAATTTAACGTTGTCCGTGAAGGGCAGGGCAGAGGTGTGTGCCATTTACGTCTTTCCGATTGTCCTTTATCGCTTGTCTGTACTTCCTCTCTGCAAAGATCATAAGAAGCCGCTCGAGCGCTTGCTATCCTCCATTTTATGGAGGGGACGCAACCATCAGGTCAACAGAGAAGTCTGTGTACAAGTCCGTGTCATGGGGGGCTGGGAATGCCACACTTGGCGAGTCACAAGCTCGCCTCGAGGTTGGCTTTCCTAGGCCGCTCGTTGACAGGAGATTCGATTATGGCGGGGATTGTAAGAGACGCCTTCCCTTTCTTTACTATCAGTTCCCCATCTCGCGGGTTGAGCGCCGTCGTAAACTCCTGGATCAGTCGGATTTCCTTCGCAAATGTCGATATGTCTTGAAGGTCATTCCTCGGTCCAGTGACCTTTCTCAACCTAGGAGGGTCTTCTATCGTTATCTAGTGGAGGGGGCCGCGAAGGATCCTCTATGTGAGCGGCTCGACTTGTTGGAGGAGGAGTTTTGCTCCTTCTGATCTTGGGCGCCAGCGGCGGATTACCTCAGTAACCCTGAGTTTTCGCTTACCTGGCGACTGGCTCGGAATAGGCTGCCTCTCAATTACATGACTTTCATATGGGGCTTGGCAGATTTGCCAGACTGTGAACGATGTTGTAGGAATCCTTCTACTCGGTTTTTCGTTGAATGTTAAAATCTGGAGTGTCGGGATTCAATACATTAACAAAATATCGTTACAGGGTCGCTCGTAATTTGGCCGTCTAGAATAATCAAACGCTTTTCATTGAAGGAATAAAATTCAGTAGAAAAGACAACGTAGTTTCAACAAATAAACATTAATTTAATATAACGATAGAAATACAAACAGTTGATAGATTGGAATGTAATGTCTTTTGTTTGGGTTGATAAAGTTCTGAAATAAAATATAAACTGTCTTTGTGTACGTGTGTGAGAAATAATAAAATGTTGTGATATGTGTGTTTGTATGAAAAAGTCAACATGTGTGTGCGTGATTCATAGTAAAAACGGATACGAGAGATACGAATTGTTTCTTACTGTTGGCGGTATTGCCGTGGTCTGGAGTTTGTCAACGCTGTCGTTTTTAACATGAGGTCATGACGGTCATCAGCGAGAGGTGTGTGTACAGCCGTGTGGATATTGTTTTGGGAACGGATTTCGTATGTTTTTATACACTTTTCCGAACAATATCGGCGCCAGAATTAAATTATTTATTTATTCCTAATTGGCCCTAAGAAGAAGTCACGTGGTATGTCTTCTATTACGTCCGTACGATATTTGGTCGGTATCTACCTAAAAATAATGATGACTAATACAACAAACATTCTGATTTGTAATCTATGATTTTATTGGTGTGTTTTAAGATGTAAGTGTTTTCTTGGGTGTGATTGGTTTATAAATATTGTATTTGATATTTTAGTGGACACGACAATGTGACCTTGGTTTAGAGGAAACAGCTTCGCACGCCTTCTACCATTGTCCTCGGGTCCGCCCCCTATGAGACCATGTCGGCGAGCTGACGGCTCATATCGCACCCGAAATCTCTGCCCGTTGACAATGTGTCGCCCCCGTATTCTGGGCTGAAACGAATGGTGTTTCTAACGCTGCTGACCACGACTCGAATGGTGATTTGGACGACGCAACAGGAGGAAGTTTTGCGAGGCATCTGTGTTTCTCAACAGGATCTGATCCGATTCTTTGAGCATCAGCTCAAGTCAAGATGAAGATTAGAACTGATAAAAAACACTTGCATTCGACAGACTTTAGCGAAATGTGGGTGACTTAGGTTAGCTTGGTTTGTCTGAACGGGGCTAGCCTTGATTTTCTCTTTTATGTCAACCTATATCACATTGGGGTGGTTTCCTGTGGAGCCTTCCCCTGGTTAGGCTACACAAGCTTTGTGTACCTAGTTAATGTAAGTGTTGTTCCCGGCTACATCTTTGGTTATGATCCAAGTTGAGATTCCCAACCCCTCTCCCAGTTTGTTTTTGGCCTCCCTTTCATCTCGACTGGGTCAGCTTTATTGATTCCTCATGTCCGTCTATATTTTCTCTTTTCCCTCTCCCTTAGCGAGAGAGACTCTTGATTCTGTCGTAGGACAGAATACAGCGGCCTCTCTTTTTTGACGGTTGATCGGTTCTTACTAACATCAGTTATATTTAGTTTTGCTTTGTTCTGGTATTTTGTTTGTTTTGGGGTTCATTCCCCACCCCTCTTATTTTCATTCATACATAAATTTTTTATCTATAAATTTTATTTTGTAGGTCCCCCAGGAGGATTGATTAGTGACGGACGAGTTTTTGTGGTGAATGTGCAAATTGTAACGAGTGTATGGGTCCTTAATCAACCTTCTTAGATCCACTACAATATTGCATTATTTTTTTTTTTTTTACTGAAATAATATCTTCGGGGATTTTTCTTTATAAAACTATAAATATATTGGATGAAAACACTATGGAATAATGTATTATTCCATCTACAACATTCTACGCGCGCGCGAGTTTCCTCCCTTTCTGCCACACTTGCGTGTGCGCGTGCGCGTTTGACACCCCTTTCTGCCTCTTTCAGTCTAATACAGTAGTAAACTGGTTTGGTCGGCAGTCAAACGACCTGCTATTCCTGTTTATGCAAATTAGATTTTTGAAATCTTCCCGCGAAATTTCTGTGACGTCACGGACAAACGGTTGTTTCAAAAAGTTAGTTGTGATCCAGACTCGGACCTAAGCAGACTCATTTTCGTACTCCTCGTGGCGAATGCTCCTTCTATCGTGAATGTCGTCGTGCTTTGAAACTCCTCTTGCGGACGTCGGTTGGCCTCTCCGACGCCCAAGCGTTGTCCCGTAAGGCATTATATCAAGTGTTAGTTAGGGGGTCCGTTCAAGATGGTCTGATCGACGAGCTCGGTCTTACGAAGCAGGAGGCTCGCTCGATATGGCCTTGGGCGCCCGGGTTGAAATGTCTCAATAACGATGAGGCATCACTCACCTGGCTGATGATTCGTGGGGCCCTCTGGGTCGGCAAAAGACTTTGTTCAGCAGGCTTGGAGAAATATCCAAACTGTCGTCGCTGTACTGGGAATGTCGAGACCATTGGTCACGCCTTTTTTCAGTGCAGTGCGGTAGTGTCGTTGTGCAAGTTTGTTGAAGGCCTCATGGTTCGCATGCTGCAGGGAAAGTTTTTTGTCCTGGAAGCCAGTTCTGTTTGTAGCAATGTGGTATCGCAATTGACGAAGGCTGAACACTATGTGTTCTGTTGCTTACTAGGGGTTATGCGAGTCGTGATTTGGACGACGCGACAGAAGGGATTCTATGAAGGCGAGAAGTTCACCTCTTCCCAACTGATCTTGTACTTTAGGCATCAGCTTAAAGTCAAGATTAGGACGGAAAGGCGGCGGCTCCCATCATCAGAATTCGGCAAAAAGGTGGGTGAATCTGGCGCGAATGTGTAGAGTGAAAGGGGCTGACCTAGAGTGGCATTTAGATGTCGGTTAGGCACAGAATATTGTCCTAACAGGGTTGAACATAGGCAACCCACCCAGATATTAGGTTAGACTAGGTTTTGTTTTTTGAATATTTAGTTTTCCTTTTTTCCCGTTTAACTTAGCTAGGTATGTAAGCTCATTGGTCCCTTTTATTTCTGTCCCTATTTTTTTACTTTTGTTTAATTCCCCATCCCCTCCCTCGTTAGGTGGTTAGTGATGTCAGTTTTCTGGTGGATGTGGGGGCGCCTTTCGTTTCGGGTGTGTGTTTTCGTATTTGTTGTTGTGTATGAATGAGTGAGTGTTTGTGTGAATGCTTGATGGTTTGAATGTGTACTCATTTTCTTAGTCCCGCATCGATTTCGTCTGGTTAACTGGCATTTCTGCCACATTCATAGTTTGTGGGGGTTTTATTACTAACTCAGTTTTGTTTAGTTTCATTGTAAATAATTAATTCGTTGTGTAAATACTCATTTGGGGTTTTTTAAGGTTGTTATTTTTATGACCCTCCCCCCATGAACAATATTTGTATATATGGGGACTAGGTAGGACGTCATAGAGAAACTGAGGTATTATGGTGGTCGTAGTAAGAAAGGTAGGAGTGAATGTGATGTTTTGGTGATTGGATTATTGTTGGCATGTTTGGGTCAGTGTCTGTGACTAGCTAAGTTTTAGATTAAAGACAGAAGATGACCGTCATTCCCCAACCCCCCTTTTTGGCCTTGTGCCGCATTTGTTTGTATATAACAATAAATATTTAAGCAGACTCATTTTATCCATGTCAATATTTAAGGTTGACAGACGAAGGATATCTTACGATGCGACCACAAATATTAATTCTTCGACCCTTTTGGCTCGTCGCGCAAATCCTTCCTTTGAGGCGATGCAAACACCAATAATTAATTCTTCGCCCTTCTGGACTCGCCATAATTAACTTCTCATAGACGATGCGACTGACCGCAACTAGCTCTTCGTCCTCTTGGCTAGACGTCCACAGCATTCCGTTAAAATTCTCAACAGTTAATTCAAGACCTGACCGAACTCTGAGTCCCTACTTTGAACCTGAACACAAAAAGAAAAAACACAAAATCACATACACTCTCAAATCAATGGACTCTGAACCAGTACCTAAAAAAATATATACATAACATTTCACTCACATTAGCAAAAACTCGCAGTGAGTATTTTTCCTTGTATGTATATTATTCTGGTAGATTGACTTTTCTGGAACTGTCTTCTTCAAGAACTTTTCCCGCCTTAGCCATCTTGTTTTCTATTTTTGGCGCGGAACATTTTCATTGATCCCTACCACGGGATAAGTTACTTGTTTTCTTGCATTTAATAAAAAAACTACTCTTGTTTAAATCCAGTCTTTTCTGTCATTCTGTGCCGGCTATCTTAATATATTTAATTTATGCACGTGTGGACTAACCACATCACTTCGTTGTTCATTCACGCATTTTTATCTTTTTTTACTTTGCTTGTAGACTCGGTAGTTTAGTGTGGTGTCTGGCACAAGGCCACTTAGTAATAAACCAGCACTGCACCCTAGCGGGCCTGCAACAACACCACCCCATTAAAAAGTACACGTGCCATATCGAAAAGATGTGTAAAACACACACACAGAAAATATTTTCTCGAAGCTTTTTTTTAATAAATTCCAGAAAAAAATGAGCCAAGGGAACTTCACAAGACACCAAGTCTCACCAACTGCCCACTGCTGGTTTTCCTGTCACTTTTATTGACATGAGACAGTTGACAAAGACAACGGGTCTGGACAAGTCACAGGAATCTGCAGAGAGGTTCATATGTGGACATGCCAAGCTGATCTGTTTTTAATGGGGGGAAAACCTAGTCGTGATTTAGCTGCAAGAGACATGTTTTAGCATTCTGCTTCCATTTGATTGTATTATATCATTATTTTCGATTCAGCGAATACTATTGGTCGAAAAAGATTTCAATGCATTTTCTATGTAATAGTTTCTTTCGACGGCCATTTTTGTACAAACTAAACACCAAAGTGGATCACAGAAGCCTTGAATAATCCTCCGACTTCTGATTAAGCACACACGTACGTACGAATATCGCACATCTATGAATATCTACGAACATCTATTCACTCCTTCAACCACAAGGACAGAAAAACTTACCAACTTCTAACAGTGAAATTTTCTTCACCTAGAAGCATGCCACTTGAGCACGTATGATTTTCGACAATTAATCTCAACCGATTTCATCCAACGTCGGTGAACCAATATGAGCGGCAAGTTCCTTCAATATATATTTATGCTCATTTTCAACTCGGAAGTGTTACACTAAAAAATTACATTTTTAACTCGGAAGTGTTACACTAAAAAATTACATTTAGTGCTAAATACTACTTCTCGATTTTCAAGCGAAGACTACAATTTTCTCTCAATCAAAAAGTTTCTTGCAATTTAAACAGTTAAAGGTAAATAACTCCTATGTTTAAACATTGAACTTTCAACTATAGAAAATGTTACAAATTGTTTAATTAATTTAAACAGATTTATTAATTACAGATTCTATATCACTTTCACACAATTTGAACATTCTTCACAGGAGCACATTTTACCTGTAAAAAGAACATTTCCAAGTAACAAATACATACTTCAACTAAATCACTGAATTACTGTCTGTACAATTGTTGTTATGCATAAATTCATTCACTTGTCACACAACCCCTACAAATTGGTGATCCCGAATGTAAATGTGTGAGACAAAATATTAATATTTGATAGGAGAATAACTCAGAATCTGTCATGAAAACACTGTGCAACTTCTCTTGTTGAATGTTTCTTCTTATTGTTTCATATGTAGTTGAAAGTTTACTATTTAATGGTGTTGACGGCCGAAATAAATCAATACAATTTTTTACTCTACGAATATGTGTTGTGGTGTCTTCCCTCTAATGAGGCTATTGTGGACTCTTCCACTTACTATAAAGTAGTAGGAAAGTAAGCCTCGGGGAAACGGTGATATAGATCGTTCATTAATGTCAAACTCTCCGCCTCGGCGGAGAGGAACTCGGACGAAGCTTTGTCGAAGGGCAAAGTTTCGCCCGGGGAGATAGACAGGCCCTGAACCCGTTTATACGGGTTCGAAGGGAATATATTTGGCCGAGCCTACGGGCTCGGAGAACCCACGCTAAACCGGCCTTGTATCACATACGACCCACGTGCGGGCGTTAACGGTCATATAGACTGGGATCGTTCCTGTTTCTTTTCAGACCTATTATGACTGATGTTTTCACACGACGTTCTCTGCAACTTAACTGTTTTTTTTTTTGTGAATCTCAAATTCGTTTCCCTTAAGTCTGGTTTTTATTTTCAACTTTTTACATTTTTTACTGACAGTTTTTGAAAAGAAATTTGATTTTTTTTCTCCTTTTTCAGTTTCTTACCCTCCACATTTTTATATTTATTCCTTTTTTTTGCTCTCGTTCTTTTTTCTATTAGCTTTTGATTTTCTCTTATTTTAAAGTTATATTTTGAATTTATTCTTTCGCTCTTTAATTTTCTTCACCCCCCCCACACTCCGCTAGAGTTTATCTTTTTAATTTTTCGACGTCCGACTTTATTTTTCTTTGTTTATTTTCTTACGTGTTTTTTCGTTTTTAATTATCCGGTAAGTGGAAGTCTTCTATTTTTGTACTTGTTAAATCCTTGTGTACATATTTGTTTTAATTGTTTGTATTTTATTTTGCTTAATCTGTCTGTTTTTCTTTTTAAGTTCTTCGTTTATTAACGGGCTGACTGGATTTTTTTTCGGCAGCCATATTTGATTTTGTGATTTGTTAGTTTCGTATTTGCTTTCGTATTTTCTTTTGCTTTTAATTTTACTGTATTATTTTACTGTTGTTGTTTGACTATCTCCGTGTATTTTTAGTTTTTTGAGTTTACATACGTATATTCGTTTTTGTCCTTTTAAAGGAAATTTGTGATTGTTACTCGTCTTAAATTTGTATATTTTATTTATTTATTTTTTTGTTCGTTGTTGTTTGCTTTTCAAAGTTTAACGTTTATTCTCGTCGTTATTTGTGTAAGTTTTTCTTTTTTTTGCACTTCCAACTGTCTTTTTGTATTTGCAATTTATTTTTTTTTATGTGCGAAACGGTAGTGAATGCGGCAGAAATAGTGCCCATGATGTTGGTGAAGGAAGCCAGCAGAACAGTTAAAGTCAAGAAAGGGGATGAGGTAGGAAGAGCCTTACCCTTGAGGACCACGCAGCGAATATGGTTAGATAAAAAGGAAAAAGAGGATTTAAAGTGGATAGACGGTATAACAGATGAAGAAATAATGGCTCCTGAGAGGTTTAGGGCCAAAGTGAGGTATCTGTTAGCCAACTGTGATGTGGTGGCTAAGTCGGATAAAGAGTTGGGCCATACTCACACCATAAAAATGAGAATTGACACAGATGATCACTTTCCAATTAAGCCTTACAGAACACCTATTCATAAAAGACCCTTAGTTGAGGAAGCAGTGAAGGATGTGTTGGAGACGGGCATGATAGAAAGGTTAAAGTCTCCTTGGAGATGGCGAGCACAGGTATTGTGTAGATTTCAGGAAACTGAACGCTGTTTCCAAACCATTGGCAGTGCCTTTGCCATTGATTGACGATATATTGGCTTTGTTGGGAAAAGCTGAGTGCTTTTCCCCGATAGATATGAAGTCGGGGTATTGGCAGGTAGCCCTTGATGTGGCTGATAGAGAAAAGGCTGCATTTGCATGTCACATGGACCTGTTCCAATTCAAGGTCATGCCATTTGGCCTGGTTAATGCACCTGGGATTTTTCAGCAATTGATGTCAATAGTGCTGGAAGGAATTGAGTTTTGCTATGGCTTACCTGGATGATATTCTGGTATTCTCAGAGACAACAGAACAACATTTTAACCACCTAAGACAAGTTTTTGGACAATTGAGAAGGCACGGATTGAAGTTGAAACTGCCCAAGTGCCAATTTTTAAGAAATGAAACCAAGTACCTAGGCTTTATAGTGAGTGATGTAGGAATTAAGTCTGACATAGATAAAGTAAAGGTGAGCCAATGAGACAGGTACGAGGCTTTATAGGAGCCATAGGACACTACAGACGTTTTATCCCAGCATTTTCTAGGGTAGCAACTCCCTTGATAGCCTTAACGAAAAAGTATGCGATATGTAAATGGACAGGAGATTGTCAAAAGGTCTTTGATACCTTGAAAGAACAACTAACTGCTGTTACCTCACTGACGACCCCAGATCTCAGCAAACCAATGATACTATACACGGACGCTAGTGAGCGATGTATAGGAGCTGTCCTTACTCAGCCATGTCCTGATAAGGATGGTCCAGTGCCTGGTATACCAGAGGAAGTACCGATATACTTCTTATCCCATAAGCTCTCAGAGACACAGCAGAGATGGCCAGTGATAGAAAGGGAGGCGTACGCTATTATGTATGCACTTCAAAAACTGGATTATTATTTAAGTGGAGCTGTGTTTACCATAAAGACTGACCATAAACCTCTCCAGTATTTGCTGGAAACAGATTGGGTGAACAAGATACAACTGTAAGATAGAATACCTAGCAGGGAAAGATAACACCTGTTCAGATTTACTCTCTAGAATGCCTAAAGAAGAATCTGTGAGAGTAGAGCCGGGGGTATAAGACAGTGCATATCAAATAGGAGTAATCAACTCCCATAGGTTGGAGGAGTAATAACTGACCCTCAATGGATAGAACAGGTTGAAAAGGAGCAGGTAAACAAAGAAATAGCTACCATCAGAGAAAAAGTGTAGGCAGGAGAAACCTCCAAGTATACTATACATGAAGGGAAGCTTTCAGGCAGGGATGAAGAAATTTGATCCAGATTGTATATACCCAAGAGTCTAATGCTGAAGATATTGGAACACTGTCATGAGAAGCTAGGCCATATGGTAATTGATAAAACCCATGAATTAATAGGAAGAAATTATTACTTACCTGTATAATGAAGTTACTGATTATGTTAATGGCTGTATGGTGTGCCAAATGCAGAGTAGAAAACAGGAATTGGCACCATTGGAAAAGATGGATATTCCAAATTTTCCCTTTGAGAAGATAAGCATGGATGTGCCAGGACCATATGAGAAAACCTCCAGAGGTAACGTCTAACATAGTGAGTTTTGTAGACTGGTTGACGAATTGGGCGTCAAATAGCTAAAACTGTAGCAGACTTAATCATGAATGAAATTTTTCCCAGGTATGGTGCTCCTGTGTGCTTGTTGACAGATAATGGGCCTGAGAATGTGAATTGTATAATGAAGGAAGTGGTAACATCTCCTTACTGCCCTCAGAGTAATACTAAGGTGGAGAGATTTCATAGGAGCTTGGGAGACGTATTGGCTAAATTAGCAAGAGACAATGTTGAAAATTAGGACCTGTACAGTCTCTTAAGGCAGTGTGGTTTACAATCAATGAGACATCTAAATTCTCACCGTATACGTTGTTTGGCAGAGATGTGGCTGATAGATAATTTATTGAAACCCCGTAGAAAATATATGGGAGATCATCATTAGTTGATAATAGAACAACAGCATAGGTTGTTTGTACAGAGGCCAGAAGACGAATAAAAAGAGCCCAAAAGAGGAGGAATGAGAGGATGAATGCAAGTAGGAAGGTAGTAGAATTTAGGGTTGGGGACCCTGTGTACTACAAAATTCATCTAAGAGAAGGAAAACTGAACCTAAGATGGGAACCATACTATAAAGTAATAGAGCAGATGGGTCCAGTGTCGTATGTAATTTGGGATCAAATGGCAGGTCGAACAGAGAATTCATGCCAATGATCTGAAGTTAGCTGAGGTGGCTAATTGGGAAATGAGTGAGCCAAAAGCCAAGAAGAGAAGGACAAGGAGAGCGACCCTTGTAGAGCCAGAAGGGCTGGAAACAGATGAAGATTCAGAAAGAAGAAGATAGAGAGATAGGTCAGTAACTGAAAACAATAGACCATAGAGGTCTAAACAGGATGGTCTGCGTGTCAGAACAGGGTCCATCAGTGGGGGTCAGCGGCATCTACTCATCGTCTGAGTCGTTGCGGAGAGGACCTTGCAATGTCACCACTCCGTCCCGAAGACCCAATAAAAGGATGGCAATGAAAACTCGTGAAGAAGTCCAAGAATCGAAGTTGAAACTTCATGAACAAGAGATAGAATCAAGTGAATGGAAAGCAGATGAGGTACCTCACTCTCAACTCTGAGAAAAATGGAAAACTGAAAAAAAGCTAAAAGTTCAGTCAATGGAGAATGAAGAGGTCCAGGGCTCGGAATCGAAACTGCCTGAAGAGAAGGAAGAAGAAATACTTCTCTCCCAAACTTCAAAACAGTTAAGGAATGAAAGGGAGTTAGGCATGGAATCAGAATTACCCCTTAAGAAGAGATTGAAAGAGGCAGTGAAACCCAAATCTCAATAAGGAGAGATGGATGTGAACAGGGGCTCATTCAAAACCCTATCAGATGAATAAAAATGGCAGTGGTTGGAGAGGGTGGATGAGCGTCACAGTGGAAATAAAATCACTGCGGTGGTAGTATCGATGAGGCATGACCATTGGGACAAAAGCACTGTGCACTTGTCTGAACCAACCATCCTACTAAAAGTTAATTAAAGGAAGAACGGGTATGAATTAGAAACTAGAAGAGACAATGAGAAACGCAGTGAGAACGCTTCGGAATAATTAAGTAAAGAACTAATGTAAATAATGAGTGGTTAGGGGAATAAAAACAAGAAAATCTTGTTACCCTTGCAGGAATGGCCAAAATGAAGGGACCAATACTTCTGATGATGAAGATAGAAGCTTGGAGACACAGTGGAAGTACAATATTTAAGACGACAAGTGAAGTGATAATCACATAGTGATCGAAATGAGTAGTCACTTTTGTGATAGATTTAAACCCATACAAGTTGCTACTGAATTAACTGAGGAATGAGACAGGAAAGCTGGGAAATAGCAAGAGTAAAAGTAGCACAGAATTATCCAGAAGAAGAGTATCTCAGACTGTTATATTCTTTAAAGTTGGAAAAGGCTGTAATGGAGGGCTTGTGGTAGGATATGAGGAATTACATGAAGGAAATTGAACAACTACAGACTAGAGAAAAATGAGCGGTAGTTCCCATCATTGGGAAGGCACTAAATGTCCTATTTGGAACAATAACTGAAGATGATGTTAAAGTCATAAGAAGGAACCTAGGAAGGGTAGAGAAGGATCAGAAAATCCTAACCCAGAGGGCACAGGAGAATGTTTCGATATTAAACGTTACAAGACTGGAATTGACAAAGAATAGAGCCAGTATCAATAGGTTAATAAGCAACCTGAGAGAACTAAGACAAGAAGTAGCTAATAGTTCAGAGGCCATGGCGACTGCATTGCAGGAGTTGAGTGGGTTTATTCAACAGTATTTCCAGTTGATCACCATTACTAATAGGGTGCGGCAGACTAGTCAATCCCTAACAATTCTATTAGAGCATGTGAAAGCTCAGATGGACATGTTATCATTGGGACACTTGTCCTCTAGCATAGTAACTCCAGCACCTTTGAAGAGACTTTTGTTGAAAATACAGAGCGAATTGCCCCATCAATTTAGATTACCAGTAGATCCCACCAGAGAACTATAGAAATATTATAATGCACTAGGTTGTGTAACCTTGCTAGAAAATAAATTGTTAGTTTTGATGTCTATTCTGTTGTTGGATAGAAAAAGTAATTTTGAAATATACCAAGTTATAAACTTACCTATTCCCTACCCTCATGTGGATCAAGGTATGGGAGTGGTAGTGAGATACAGAATTGAAACTGAATACATAGCCTTGAATTAAGCTAGGACAAAGTTTATGATACTGTCGGCGGACAAGGTGGGAAGGTGTAAGAACGATGCTTTGGGAATCTGTACCTCACTAAGTCCCATTTATGTGACAGGTAATCACAGGATATGTGTACTGGAATCGTTTGAAGATAAAAGGAAAGGAATTAAGAGGAATTGTCAAGTAGAAGTGTTAACCAAAACAATGCTGCCACAAGCTATCAGTGTATTCAATTAGTGTGTGGGCTGTGGTAGTACAGAAGTCAATTAGACTAAGGTATGTAGAGGGGAATCCATCTGGCACAATAAAAGTGAGGCCGCCACTATCCATAGTAAATTTGCCCCTGGGATGCTTAGCATTTGGAGTGTCCGTCTCCCTGCCCCCATATTACAAGAGGGAAGAGAAATATGAGGAAAAGGATTCAGTTGTAGAATTGATTAACAGAAGTTTGGATAATTACACGGAAGTGTGGAACCTAATAGTAAATGAATTCCCTAACTTTGCGTTAAAGCAGAGGCCAGTATTATTGGAAACTGTAGAGGATAAATATGAATTGATTAAAAGACCAACTAAAGATATTGGAAGAAGAAGGTATGGCCTGGGAGGATAGTGAGGAAATTATAATAAATTGGTCAGCGGTGATAGATACTTGTTGCTGTAATAGTAACAGCAATATGGAAATTTAATAGATATGGAAGGCAATCAGTTGATGGTACTCTGGTAGGTGTGCAACAGCTCGGAAGAGTTGCCTGGCAGATGAAGAAGTTGCGTTGACTTTGACGAACGAAGCAGAGGTACAGTCAACGCCTGTTGAAAGCAAACCAACATTCCCTGTTCTACAGAAAAGAATAATGACCAAGAAAACCAAGCCATAAAATAAAAAAAATATAAATAAACACACACACACACACACACATACTCATCTTTTTTAAATTACAGGTACACACAGAAAAAAAGAGAACTTTTTAAATTGCATGTGAAAATTTTATAGTACATGGTGCATGAGAAACTGCTTGAATAGTAGCGCATGTTAAATAGTGTATTGGTATTTGAAATGTCATTTACAGGATAGGTGAAAGAAGAGATGTGACAATATTTAACATGGTGTATGGATGAAAAGGGTTTGTAAGTGATCTGGGATTGCAAAGGAAATGTTTGTCGCAGATTATTTCCATGTCACAGAGAATAAATCACTAAGTTCAGACTCGAACATCGGGGACAGAAAGAAAATGCTGAAAACTCGATTCACAAGTACTATTTCACAAATCACAATGCACGCAACCAGTCAGAAAAATAACTCACTTTTCAACCAATGTGGCAGCCAAAATAGCTGACTTTTTCATCTCTCGATTCGAGAACACCAACTGCTTTTATCGGCCGAGCATTTTTTCCATTTGTCGACAGCTAGGAGAGGATGTTCAGTATTTTGCATATCAAAATACTTTTATAGCGACTCCAGCGACGGACTTGTTTTTTTTAAATTTAAATATTCCATCTTCAGCATGTCATGCGGAATATGTGCCCTTTTGTTTGGTAAGTAACATTTTCCGTTGTAGAATACACGCGACGCACTGTCACTTGGCTTGATCAGGTAAGTCGCCGTTTTCTTTCCTATAGGGTTAAACGGACAAAAAGGGTTAAAACAAAATGATTTTAATTTTTTTGTCAGAAAGAGAATTATTTTCCCAGGATATGGGAACAGATGAATTTTGTTGTAAAAGTTACACAACTTGATTCAGGGGCCAGAGGTTAAAGTCGTCTGCTGAATGGTATCAATGTGAAATTTTAGCTGACAAAATTTCCCTGAGAAAAAATTATAATTGTGAGCAATTGTAAAGGCAGAAGATGACGTCAGAAAGGCTGACATTATATGATGGCTCCTTCCGAAGGAGGAGGGGGATCTTCCAAAATTGGAAATGTGAAATACAAAATAAAAGAAAACGACTGGTCGAATTTTGGGAGATTTGCATAAGACCTACCTATTCGCCTTCACCACACCAGATGAAAGGGACACCCATAAATACAAGTGGTCACGTGGGCCAAAGTTAGCTGGGGTTAGTCGCAGTTGGGGTCAGTTAGACGGAGGCAGTTGGGGCCAGCCAGTTGCAGTGAAGTTTGCCAACCTAATAATAATAGTAATAATAATTATCTGCTGAAGTTAAATCCAGTTGTCGCTGAAGAAAGACTCCGACGAAATCCTTGTGTCATACTGGAAAGTACAAATCACAGTACTTGAAGATAAATCCAGTTGTCGTCCGGCCACTGTCCAAAGAAGCTACCTGCAATTTTCATTCTGTCGCCAGATACTAGAACGGGTTGGGAAAAGAAGAAAAAACAACAAAGAAAGAACTGTAAATATTTTTTATTTATTCTGATATAAAAATCATATCGTGACTTATTCAGGCGTCGTCCATTTTATTTTTCAATTTTGTATGCACGTGTTCAACTCCTTGGTTTAGCGTGGTTAATCGGTGTTCCAGTGGAAAATCGGCATGACTCTCTTAAGATCAAAATCACAATGTGGGTAAGAGAGGTCACAGTTGAAGAGGTCAACTTAGAGACCAGCTGCTGTGTCAAACGCCATCAACGACCGACGAGTGGGCTGGCAACCTGTGCTCTGATACTGGGATTGATCCTGACCAAGTGAGCAGACCGGGATTGACCCTGAGTAGTGCCATACCTGGTGACCAAAGCAGGCCAGACCCTGAACAATGTCATATTTGGAGGCCATGACCAGGCTGTGGCTCTGAACACCGTCATATTGGTGCTGTGACCAGCCCGAACACTAGATTTACATCAATCACTGAAGCATCTGGGAATGATGATAAATTTTAATCTATTATAAAAAGATAAACTTTAATCTTTAAAGAACAACTGAGCAACTACTAAGCCAAATTGTTGACCCATTTATTTTCTTAGCACATGAAAGGTTCCAAGTTCACTTTATTCAAGATTTCAACAAAATTGTTGAACAGTATCAGTAAAAATACAAAAATCATCAGATAACAACATAAGTGGCTTTATAATAGTTTTTATTCTACACTAATAGAAAATTAAACTGCAACACACTGAATCTGTTTCAATTTACTCAAGATTAAACCTACAGGTAATAACGGCTGAATTACAAATGATCACATACTAATCAATAGATTTTCAAAATAAGAGACATGTCAACATTATTCAGACCCCATTATTAGTACACTGTATATCTTCAGGCCTATATTCTTGCGCAATTCATATCTATTGCACCTTTTGACACAATATAACAAGAGTTGTAGATGGGCTAAGTCAGGTGTTGTTCCATTATGTCCCATTCATATTAAATGGGGGAAATGTCTGGCAATCATGCCAGCCAGAGATTTTGAAAATCTTGCAGTATATATCAATTCATGCAAGCATCATGTGCATAGGCATTATCCAAAACAGTACATCCCTTTCCTGTTACAGAAATGGCAGCAGAATAGGCTGAACAATGTTGTTCAATATTCCTACCACAAATACCAAAGGCAAGCAAGAGTTATAAAATGGCATGCTGCACCGTCACACTTTGAGCCTGTGTGGACAAATAAATTTAGATGTTGCTTTCCAAATCTACATGGTTAGAATCACACATGACATAAGTTCTACTATAAGCAAGTGATTCATAGTGTTCCATGTTGACACCCCAAAGCCCTGATTTGTACTATGGATGTCAGGTAGTTAACCATTACTGCTATTATAAGGTATTGCTCTTGGTTTGTGTCTGTATTATAGCCATCCAGTACTACAGATATAGAAATGTTTTCATTTGACTACTGTTCCTAACATCAGAGTATATCAGGTTCAACATGTACAGAAGCTCTTTGACATATTCATCTAACCTCTCAAAGGTTTCCAATTGAACAAAAAGGAGCATGAGTGTATCTTTGTAGCATGACACCTACTTGCATTGGACAGTTTCACAACACTGAATCTTACTGTAGGATACATCACCATGTAAAGCTCTCATACTAACAGTGCACTTGTATGAGAGATGTCAAAGACTATGCAAATTTTATCAGAATATCTACTACCCATTTGCATATACACACTGTATACAGGTCAAAAACCAGCATTATCCTTTAAGGTATAGTAATTTTATTTTCCATAAATGTAATTTGGTAATCCTAAATTTTACAAGAGAGTTAAGGTTCTTCTAAAGTTTAAAGAATTTTCATTATGCAAATATACAGTAATAAAACTTACCAAATTGTGTAAGCAAGCAATGATATTCAAGAGACTGATCTCATAATTTTTATTGCATTTCAACAGCTAAACTAAGAATTTGATCAGTTATAATTTGATACAATTCTATTTTTGATAAAAAATTCAGACACAAAAATGGGTCTCTTCTGGTAATATGGACATCAATTGAAATAAATCTACAAACAGGTTACTTTTAGGTGCCTAATAGGAGGAGGTGGGGTATGTTTATTTATTTTTTATTTACAAAAACTTCCCCCATAAGTTTAAGACAACTCCATTTATTAATTTCATACTTTTGACCCATCACATGATTTTCTGTTCCCCGCTTTCAAGACCCTTCTGCATTTATTGCTTATTGAAAAAAAATCCCATACCCTCAATATTAAATCCCCAGCTTACTTGTATTAGGCACATAACAGTACAACCGTCATCATTTCACAATGTTTAGAAATGTCATATGCCATTCAATTCTATGCTAGGCCTACTGAGAAGATTTAGCTAATATGAGACCCCACTTACATGGACAGCACAATGAAAAGAGTCAACCCTAGTGGAATGAATAAAATTAACAATTTCCACTAACAACTGAGGCCTGAAGAAAAATGGATGTTATATTGTGTCTATAACAATCTAGATAAGAACACTGGTTCAAATAGATCAGTGTATAATAATAATTCCTCATCTCAGAAGAAATTCAGACAGAGACATGCCACATCTAGGAGAAAAATAATTCAGTAAATTCAAAATATTTTTGTGATAATGTTGTGCTATCCTGTTAGGACAAACCATCATCATGAAATATGGGATATAACAAGATTCATATATATAACACCTGTCAAAACAGACTCCATTTCACTCATGATACTCACAATCTCTACTAGAACATATTTTATATCATTACAGATCTGCTATCAGCTTGCACAACACCATTCAAACAGACCTAATCAATTACCTCATGTGGTCTCTTCCACGCACAAAGTCAATCATTTGCCCAAAAGAGCTGAAAATGTGACTTGTATGAGTATATGACATGGTGCCAGTCTTGCAGATTTCAATTGTAATGTTATCTTGTCCCCACCAGAATGATAACTGATACCATGGCATCAATAATGGTGGCCTTGTTGGTTGACCAAACCCAAAGTAGAATGGATTGACTGATGGTTTCAGTGACACTGGCATTCCACTGGAATGTGACATGATGCAATGTTTCCCTTTATTGGTTGGCTACAATCCTTGTCAGCTGCCAGCAATCTTGTTCTTGCATCAACTCAGTTTCATGTGCTTGTGATGCCTATCCAGAATTCATATCTTTCTGGTATACTCTTATGTTGCCAGAGAAAAGCTACCATCTTAGAGTGCTTAAATTTTCTGGTCATCACAATCATTCTGATCTGCATCCCATGGGTGCCATAGATACACTACGTCTACCTATTATGACACATACCTGTCATTCAGCTGAGTCCATTTCTACAAGTGAGAGATGGCAAAAATATCCAATGTATTAGTTTTGTGGTACTTCAGTTTATTAAACATATTTTAACAACTATTCTACAATGAAATAAATATACTATTTGACTATTATATAATTTCAATCAATTATCAAAACTCAACTTCCATTTATACAGGAAAATATTTATATTTAGAGAATTTTAATGGTAATAATTTTATATTATTAACCTTATTGGATTTTAGGTGATAAAATAAGCAAATTGTAAATAGAATAATAACTAACCCATAAAGTGTATTGATGCTCTTTTTGTAAAAATAATGAAGTATAATGTATACAAAAAATAAAAATAAATGTGGAATAAAATAAAAATATATTCATTTTCAAGTGCACATTAGTTAGTATTTCTAAGATATGTTAAAAACACTGCATTAAGATGACAAAATCTTTCATTTGTTAAGAAATTAAATGGAGCTATAAGAAAATTACTTCAAAATAATGTTTTAAATTAGTTGTCATATTTTAATGATTATGCATTTACTTCCTTGTTTCCATTTTTCCCTGCAAATATGCATTTACATACTTTATCAAATTTCTGATTATAACAAGATTATAAATTCTCATAAGCTAAATTTTTTTTTTTAGAAATTTATTTATCAAACAGTCAAAACTGGAGAAATTGTAAATATTTAGATATATTTTCATAATATATTATTTGGAAAATGTATATAAATTTAAATGGTAGGAAATACTAAAAAAAGTAAATATATTTGGACGTTGACAGAAATATGAGATATTAAATTTAAAACTTAAAAAAGATAACAGAGAAATCAACATTTAAAAATAAATTGATTTTAAGACACTTCAAAAACTAATAAGTTATCAACAAATTGTATGAAATGCACAAAATAAAGAGTTATTGAGTGAAATGACTAGAACTTATCAAATGAAAATTTAGTAACAAATTTGAGTTTTATTAATTTTTCACTAGTTTTTCTTTCTGCTAATTTTTGTTACATTTTATTATAACTTTCCAGTCCTGGTGGAAATAAGGTCCCCCCCCCACCAAAAAAAAAACAAAAAACTACAAAGCAATATTGAATCTAAGAAATTTAGAGAATATTAAAGTTGATGGGGAAAAAGATTTTTCAACAGAATAATTAACAGGTAAAAAAATAAAAATAAAAAATTTTTTTTATCAGCTTAACAAAAAAAAAAAAAAAGCATAAAACTTCTTGAATTAGATGTTTTTTGTGCTCACTGACCCATCACAATGCCTCATTTGACTTCACCAACCTGGCACTGGATACTCAAAGTTAGTCACCTGCTTAAACTTCTCTACCCAATCAGTAAATAATTTACTTAGAAGTAGAAGGAGGCATTATATAATGCCCCCATTCTACTTCAAAGGATAAATTTATTCTATGAGAATTGTCAGAATCTATTTTTGACACTGTTGACAATTGTAAACTAATTTATAGAATTCCAAATTTTGTTTGGAAATTAACTGAATGCCTTCTTGGCTTACTCAATGTTGTCAAAATTTCAGGCCATCTCATTATTACATATTAAAATATTTTATGAACAAATCTTTAAAAAATAATATTTCAAAAATGAAAATTTAAATTTATTAGATTTCCAAAGAATATTGAAAATGTCAAAATTTCTTTATTTCCAAACTGATTTAAATGTCACTTTTCACTTATTTTGATTAAATTTAAATCCAATTCACTGTTATTTTTCAAACATGTAAAATATAGAATGCTTTTTTCTCATATTAATGATTAAAAATGTAAGCAAATGAATCCTATAGGTCTTAAAGAAGCCTATCCTTCATCAAACAACATAAAGTGGTGCTACAAAATCAAACAGCCTTACCAAATAAGAAAAACCACATCATTTGAAGACTTCCAACAGCCACAAGAATTTGTAGCTCATATAAAAAGGAAAATGATATAAACAAGATGTTAATTTATCACACTCCATAAACAGAAAGTTGAGAAGGAAACTCTCATCAATAACAACACTGTTTGGTCAATGAAGGCTAAATATTTCCTGTATGGGAACAGTTACCTTCACCATCATTACCATTTCATTTCCTTAGTCAAGTATTTTACAATTCATTGTTTTTCTTCGTCAACAAATTTTAAATTAGTTGACAATACTGAAATTAAAATTAATTCAAATAGTCTATTTCATTCATTACTTCTAATAAAGAGTTTTAATTGTAAAACATTTACAAAAATCATAATCTGTTCATATTATCTTAATTCAGATTTTCCTATTTTCACTTTGCATGCAAGAATAAAATTAGTTAACTTTATCCAGTTTACTTTTTACTTGTTTGAGCATGATGGTTTCAATAACAATTTTATTATTTTTTTAATAAAAATCTTACCAAAGCAATCTTCTGAAATCATTTTTCTAGCATAATAGAAAGTTTGATTAGTTTCACCAGGAGCCAAAGAAAAGAAAGTCTTACCAGAATAAACTCCCCTCCAATATGGCTTCTGCACAAAACAAATACAAAATTTATGAAGGATCAAATCTTAATGAATATTTGTGGCTACAAAATAATGTGTGAAAAAAAAGAAGTCAGTGTGCACAGATTTCTATCCTTTTATTTTCTTACTTTTCATACACATCTCTTTGTGCATGCACCGTCTCCATTATTTATATTAGTCCCTGCAGATGTTAATTATTAGTTTTTATCACATACTCTCCTGATTGAATAATAAAACCAAAGATGAAAAATTAAGGAAATAAAAAAAAAAAAATTACCATCTACACTGAAACAATTTTCTCTTTATTTATTCCCTTCAATAATTCCTTGTCCACATAGGCAGTCATCAGTCCTTTTGTGACTTCCATCAAACTTCATGGCCTACATAATTCTCTTGTTTCACATCATTACTGACCTCATTGGCCAACAAACTAATAACCCAGCATATATCAAGGAAATGCCATTAACTGTAAGTTTATTTTTGGAATGAATGTTCATTACTCTTCCCTTCTCCCACTTATTTGTGTAATGTGCATCCAGTGGGTTTCAAACAAAACATCTTGCCCAATTTTCATAAATTCCAGAATCTCCTTATCACTAATAACTGCTATTAATATTGTGCTTGATGCTTTCATTCATATCTGAATACTACTCTTTGAGGTACTTATTCCTTTGCCTGTCTCAATTTAGGCAAAATAATGATGTACCAGAACACTGCTTCAACTGGTTAGATATTCCCTTTTTCTTATATGGCCATGATCATTCAATATCTCTCCATAAACCCTATACCACTCAGTCTGTTTATAGGGCTAAAGAACATTTAATATTCCATTTTTTAAACAATTTTGAGCAAAAGGTAGTACCATTAAGCAATAATATTTCATTCACTGGATCTCTCTCCAAGAACATTCAACAAATCTGTAATTTCAGTTTCTATTTCCAACTTAATTTCCTGTCATATGACTACTCTTTCAAGTCCACAGTCAATGATTGAAAGATTGACCTGTCGCATGTCAGGAGCCAATCTTTTCAAGTTTTCCATAGTTTTAATTTCTCTTCTCATGTACTCCCAGCATGGGATCAATTGATCACCTATTTCATAGTGAAGATGGCTTGTGTTCAGTGCAATCGATTTCACTGGTTCGTTTCCTTCACCAGAATCCATGTTGTCTAGTGGATTTTATTTGTTGTGCATCTGCCAGAAATGACAGGTAATATTTTGACTCTACTGTTTCTTCAACATTGGGCAATCCTGCTGAAAAAGGTGTAAATGTATCAACAAAAGAAATAGCACTGTTGAAATATTATCAACAATTAAAGGTGAAATGTAAAAATCATACATCATCTGAGGCTGTTTCATCCCAATCACTTCTTTTCTACCCTTGAGACATCTGTTTGTTAATAAATGTGGGAGTGCTACAACATATTTTCACTAATACATGATGAAGGGGATGGGTGAGGCAGCCAGTTTTCTCCCATAATATTTGACTTTAAGGCACACACTATAACTTTGGATAACTCTTTTCTGTGTGTATTTCGTTTATATACACTTCAGTTTGGTTACAGACATGATTAACAAAGAATGTCCTTGTTAAAATAAACCAAGACAGCTATACCATAAAGTGCTTTTCAATTTGAGCCAGGATTTCTAAGTTTCCAAAATTTCCATTGAAATCAATATGAATATGTCTAATAGGTTGCTAACAAGCAAACCCTAAAGTTATTGAAAATTGTGTGGACTTTTGGCAAACTTATTAGTCATACCAACTTCCTTGGGGTTATGGATTTGTGGTTAGTTTCATCATGAAGCAAGGGAAAGATTCCTAGTATGGGTTCTGATGCCAGCACAGAAATGCAGAATTGACAAACAAATTATGAAACTGCAGCCATAGAGAAAAATGCACTTGAATGACTTTCCCAACAAAAAAAAAAAAAAGCCAATGTGTACTAAGTGCTGTCCCTTTCTACTTTGGTATATCTACACTTTCCTCACGCATATGCTGTCCCCATTATTAACAATTCCCATTGCATGTACTTTTCTTCTCAGTTTATATCACACAAGGACAATTAATTTTCTCATCTGGCGTAACAAGTGATAAAATCTATATATAATGGCTGGCTGTCCATATCCAAGTATGCCTGTCTACTAGGGTTGCTAGGCAATCCCTGTTGCAGTCGCTCACACAAATACATTTGTATTTGCTCAACACCCACAGAGCCCACCTGTGGTTTATACTGCAACTCTGCTGAGTGAAATGCAGTTACAGTTACTGAGGGAGAGTGCATTATCTGGCATAGTCAACAGTCTGAACAAGGTCAGTATGTTAAGAACCTTGGTCACAATGACTTGTGTCAACACAATCATTGACAGCTCCAAATAGTTCTTTCTACCAACTTCATTCAGAAGGCTTGGATCAACACATAGTATAGTTTACAGGCACTTTCTAAAGGCGCTGTATGCTGGAATGGCATTCTTAGGCTGATAACATTAAAAAGTTATCAACCTTAGGGAAATTCAAACATTGGCCTCATGGTCAAAAAGCAAACATTTAAACTACTCAGTCACATACCTATATAACAAGTGATAGGGTAAAAGAAAACAACATAAACAACAAAGAAAATGTAAAAAAAAAATCCTACAAAATATTTAATTCTTGTCATAAATACTTTCTAATTGCTTCCAAGAAATCAGGATCATTAAAATCAATTCTCTTTATTTTATTTCTGCTGTACAGAGGTTTTAACTGTGTAGACAACCTTGAAAATGGTCATTTCTGATCAGTCATTTATGCTAATAGATACATTTAATTGAGCAACATACTTTCCAAGGCTTGGCTCTTAAGCTGGGACTGTGCAATATCATGTAATGCTTGTTGTGTCTGTTCCAACAACAGTTCACCTTTATGAACAACTCCTTCTAATTTGTGGGCAGCATCTTGATTCTCAATTTCTAACCTCCTTAAACTGGCCAGCTGAAAATTAAAAATGTAGAATTAAAGAACATCCATCTTAAATTAATACTGCAGTTTTCTTGTACCACAATGAAAACACAAATTAGAAACAATTTAAAAGATAAAAAGAAAGAAAGAAAGAAAGAGAAAAAGAAAGAAAGAGAGAGAAAAAAGAAAGAAAGAGAGAGAAAAAAGAAAGAAAGAGAGAGAAAAAAGAAAGAAAGAGAGAGAAAAAGAAAGAAAGAGAGAAAGAAAAAAAAAAAGAAAGAAAGAAAGAAAAAAAAAAAAAAAAAAAAAGAAAAAAGAAAGAGAAAAAGAAAGAAAGAGAAAAAAGAAAGAAAGAGAAAAAAGAAAGAAAGAGAAAAAAGAAAGAAAGAGAAAGAAAGAAAGAAAGAAAGAAAGAAAGAAAGAAAGAGAAAGAAAGAAAGAGAAAGAAAGAAAGAAAGAAAAGAAAGAAAGAAAGAAAGAAAGAAAATTGATTTTCTATTTTTATTCAGTTTAGAAAATGGCTTTATTTTTTATCCCTGTAACTGATTTGTTTTCAATTAGTTTTGGGTTACCTTAAAAAACAGTTATGTTTTTGTTGCTAAATAGCAGCATTTACATTTTAAAAAAATTACATTTAAATACAATGTAACATTTGCCAATAGTGTGCATATTTTTAAAAAAATTAGTTTTAATATAAATGATGAAAGTAAATAAGCAACATTTTTGGCATACTATAGCTTTTTAAGAAAGGTAAATTAAAAAAAAAAAAAAGAAAGAAAAGATCTGTGTAGTTTATGGAGAAAGTACTTCTAATGAGCAAATATGAAAAGTGGTTTGTGAAAATTCATGCTGGATATTTCTTATTGGCATGCTACATTGCTGAGTAAACTAGTTAAGGTTGATAGTGATGAGATCAAGATATTAATTAAGAATAATCAATATTATATAAACATGAGAAATAATTAAAATACCCAAAATATGCAAATCATTTGCAAAGTTTATGTTCATTGTTTTGATATGTAACTTCCACATGGGTGGAAAAAAAAATGAACTGTCTTATTTCCATGTAATTTTGCTACTTAAATTATTACAGGTAATGAAAAGTAGATTAAAAACCAAACCATAGAAAGTGAAAACCCTTACTTCTAGGAAATTCTAAAAATTCATTATACCTAATGTATTTTTATAAATGAAAAATCTTTCTTCAAGTTTTCTTTTTAGTTTCAATTGAAATATAAATTTTTTAAGTCCAGAAAGCAAAATACTGTGGTATAATTTGAAATAGAAATTAGAAAGATTTTTAGTTGATTCATATTTTTTTCAGTAAAACCATTCAAAATGACCAGCAGTGTACATATTTTAATTTTTTTTTTTTGTTTCAAATCAGATTAATTTAAATTTAAATTTGCTAATTTTCCTCAACATTTCAGAAAAATATATTGTCTTTTACAAAATTTTTTAAAAATGAGAATTAACTTCTGTTTACAAAAAAAAAAAAAAAAAAAATTTTTAAATTTTTTTTTTTTTTTTTTTCACTAACAAAAAAATACAAAACATTCTAATCAATATAGAATTTCTGTTTGAAATACACCAGAGTATTTTGCTTACTGGAAATAGTATAAATTTATTTTTTTTAATCATTTAACTTTCAATTAAAGCTAAAATGAAAGCTTCAAGAAAGCTTTTTCATTTTTGTTTTTTAAATTCATTTTTAAAACTTAGGTATTGAAAATTATTGGAGGTACCTACCACAATTAAAAATAAATTGAGAAAAGAAAACTAATTTCAAATGTAAATGAAATAAAGTATAAAAATAATTAAACTAAACATTAAGTTGAAATTTAAATAAAGGGTTGCTTTCAATCATTTATTTATCAAAATATAACTAAAAAAAAAAAAAAAAAAAAAAAAAAATATTTTTCTTAAGTAAAACTAAAAGGTTTATGAGCATAAGGGGAACAACCCTTAAAAATCGTAACCTAACAATGATGCTGTTTATAAAACACCATACTTATAAAAAAAAAAAAAAAAAAAACGAAAAAAAAACATTTAGACACACAAAAAAATTATTTTTAATTATTGTAAAATTTTTGGTGAGATGATTTGTATTAAGCTTTTCAAATTCCACTTAGTAAATATATTCTTCACTTAATAACCTATCTTTATCAATGTCTGGAAGAATTTTAAAATGTTTTTGAAACTTTATAATTAAAAAAAAAAAAAAAAAAATAATTCTTGTAAAAACTCATTATTCACTGAAAATTTTTTTTTCTTCAGACTGTAATGTCCTTAATATATATTATTTATAGAATGAATGAAAACTTTAAACTAATTAAATAGTTTTATTGTAGTTTTTATTTTTCGATTTGGAGCAGAATTCTGGCAAGTTGGAAAAAAAATTGGTAATATACATTCTCTAAGGTGTCTTGCTTTTAACTAATAAAAAAACATTTTGTTGGCGATTTTAAATTCTAGAAAGGGGGAGGGTTAACAAATGTTAAAAAAAAAAAAAAAAAGATTTTTTTAACAAGATTTTCTAAAAATAATTTTATTTATTTGTGAATAAGCCCTGAAAGTATCATTAAAATCCTACAATTATTGATTTTTGCAAGAGTTTCAAAATTTATATTTTTCATTGGAAATGGTGGCATGAAAAAGTCAATTACCAGATCTATTAAACTGCTGACAAAAAAAAAAAAAAAAAGATTTTAACACAAATTTCGAATGTGTTAAAAAGGAGTAAAAAAGGTTTAAAATAATTAAAAAATACTTTGGTCTTTCCTCTTAATAATATTAACATTTTGATGATAAAATTTTGTTTTTAAGTTTGTGGCCTTTTAAATTTTTTTCAGCAAATTATGCAAGGTATCAAACTTTTGCATATTCACATTAAATTTTCTTATTGATAAAACTACAAATGCAAACCTGCTTATATTTACTGATTTTTTCTCCATTTTAAATGGAATATTCAAAAATGAATTTCATGTTCTTTTATAAATATACTTTGAAAAAAAAAAAAAAAAAAAAAAACTAATTTTCTTATTGAAAAAAAAAGAAGAGCTACCCTAATCTTATACTTATGTATCATTAATAGCTATTCCAAAACATTTAATTTATATATAATACATATTGGTTACGTGAAATAAGAAAACATTCTTTAATTTTTTGTGAATAAAAAAACTTTACATAAAAATGACAAGGATATCAAGAAAAAAAAAAATACAGGCATCTTGAAACCATTTTTGAATTTGTTTATGATATTAATGGAAAAGATTGAATTGATACGAGTACAGAGAATAAAAAATACAAAAAATAAAACTTGAAGAATGACTAGCCTATTCATGCATATTATTTGATCATGAATTTGAAAAAATGGCTGGAAATATGATTTAGATTTTTGGTTTACATTTTGAGATAAGTTTTGATCAATAATGGCATTTAATGGTTTCATGTCAGATTATGAAATTCAATGTTTTTTTAAGTGCTAGATATTATAATAAATTGAACTTAAATAAATTTTTCAGGATATATTTATTTAAGCAAAATATTGTGCAAGTTTCAGCTTATATCAGCACTTTGTTCTGCTTTTGATTTTCTTTCACCTCCAACCAATTCTGGCAATGGAAATTGACAGGAACAGGTTTTGGTGAAAAATAAAATAATATTTAAAGTTAGCTCTATTTTTCGTCCAATAAAAAAAATAAAATAAGACTATCCCTCCAAATTATACTCAAAATGACCATTATCTTTTCTTCACAAATTTTCGAGCCTGTTAAGCCATAAAAAAACGCTATAAAAAAGCATGTTAAGCCATAAAAAACGCTATAAAAGGGGTCACAGGGAAGTTCAACAGGCAGTCAACAGGTGGCCACAAAGGAGACCGGTCACGTTCAGCAGCTGTCAGCAGGAGAGCACCAACCACCGTCAACATGTGTGAACTACTATGAGAGATCGACCAGATCCGAAAAAACGGCTTATGAACTTTACCACAAGGTAGCTGTCCCAAACCCTCACGTTCCTGTTGAAATAAACCACGTAAATCTATTTCTGCTGTTGTCGTATTTCTTTCTTGCAACCATACGCTTGTCTATAACACTGGTGTCAGAAGCGTACAGCAAGAGAAATATGGCCGACTACACGAGCTTCACCCGAGCCGAACTATTTACTCTCATCAAGGAACAGAAAACACTACTATTCAACTTGAAAACGGGACCAACACAGCCTTCCGAAGCCACGATACAGGAAATTCAAGCCGACATAAACGACATGCTGACTGCCCTAAAATCAACTACTTCAACACCTCCCACCGCTCAAACAAACGGCGATTACAGCTTAATGATGCGCCAACAAACTATACGCGACACATTGAAGCTAGAGAAAACTTTTCACCCTGGACACGACGTGAACCGATTCATCACGGCCCTAAACAAAGCATACACAATCCACGTCACGCCAGAACTCAGCACCTATCCCAGCCTGGAATGCGAATTCGCTTAGTCTGCTAAAGATTTACTGGACCAAAGTATCTTTCAGCAAATGGTTGACTCAAAAAGGACATATCCACCTTCGAACAACTGAAGGAATACTTATTAGGAGCCCACGGAAGCCAGATGACTAACTTCCAACACCTCAGTCAAGCCTGGGACCTGGAACGGCGAGACGGCGAAAAATTAACAGACTTCGCGGGTCGACTCGAAAACACCCTTAGAGAGGCAGCCGTCCACATAAAAAAACAAATACAAAAAAGACAAAAATACAGACTTAACAGTCGATGGACTTATTTCCATCATCGGCGCTATGCTAATGAGCGAAAAGGTGAAAATTTGGAACTCAAATCTCTACCCACATCTCGTCAAGACAATGGACAACCACTATTCAGCCATTGGCATAGCCTCCGAAGCTCAAATATACCTTGATCGCGGTGTAAAAAATCCAACGACACAACTTCGCACGACACTGTGTATTTCACACAGAAACCACAGCGGTCAAACCAAGAAACGCGCCACTCCGACCCAGCAGGCAACCAAACCCACAGCAGACGGGCCTCACCAACCCTCCCGAACATGGCCACCATCCGACACGCAGAAACCATCAGCACACACCACGAATCAGCGTGTGCAAGAACTACCTCAGAGGTCGCCCCTGCCACCATGGACGCAACTGTGTATATCGCCACCCACCTCGCACTCGGGCACAGGCCCATATCGCCGCAACGAATGACAATATACAAGCCATAAATGATGTGGAACAGGATTTTCGCTTCGGGCAGGACGAGATGTGATGCCTCGTTCGCCATGCCCCCCCTACGTCAGCCATCACACCTTCAACTTTCAAGGACTCGCTCACCATTCACCGCTCGTCCAGTCCACCTTCAACTTCAGGGACATCACCTTCTCTGGCGTCGCAATGCTAGACTCTGGATGCTCCACCTGCATCCTACCAATATCTCAGTTACCCAGAGAAGCCAAGAAACTCATGACCTGCTCCGACGTCGTAGTAAAAGGAATCAACGGCAGCACCACCCCCCTCGGCGAACTGACTTGCGACATCACCATCGGCATTCGAGACTCACCCACATTCAAAAAGGTTAACGTGCTGGTAACTACCCAAACCACACCAATCCTGATCGGCCAAAATATCCTACGTCACAACACGCTCGATTCCTATCTAATCGACAACCAAAATGCGACTATAGAATTCAGACGCACACTTTCCTCAGGATACACAACACACACAGCCGCAATCATATCACCGTCATCGTCAACCAACGATCCAGCATATGGCACCCAAGCTGACATCATCCAAAACCAGCCTACTATGGAACTACAGCCCAACATCCAGACACTGGATCAAAAGCTAACCTGGCTAAAACATAACACGGGACTATCGCTACCAAACCACCCGAACCGAGACGAACTAGAGGCCACTGCAAACTTACTCATTCGCTACGCTGACATTATCGGCACAGAAAGCAGCAGCAAAGGCACATTCATCCGACCCATCCGCATACCAACCAACGGCCAGTCTCGCAGCCAGAAACAACACCCGATAGCCCAGGCTTTGGAAGCAGACGTAGATACCGAAATTAAGCGTATGGCTGATGAAGGTATCATTGAAAACTGCAGCGACCCCAAAGGCTTCAATAGCCCTGTATTTGCCGTACGCAAGAAAAAAAACGGATCGATTCGTGTCGTTGCTAACTTTAAAAGAACTCTCAACAAGGTCTTAGTCGATCTTGACCCTTACCCAATGCCAAGGATCGACCACTTGTTCAACAAAATCGGCAAAGGCAATAGATATTTTACTACCCTTGATCTACGCAGCGGCTACTGGCAAATTGAGATCGACAAGCGAGACCGATACAAAACAGCATTTACATGGAAGGACCAATGCTATCAATACACGCGCCTGGCCTTCGGCCTTACATCTGCCGGACAAATCTTCTCCCGTTGCATAGCAGAAGCCCTAGCCACGGTCACATCCCGTGACAACATTTCTTCCTATATCGACGACAACCTGGTCCACGCTAGGACATTTAGGGAGTACATACTCTCCCTCGAACAATTTTTTACTGCCCTCCGAAAATTCGGACTCAAGCTGAATCCTGATAAATGTTCCTTCCTCGCATCAGAGGCAAAATTCCTCGGACGCATAGTAAACAGCGAAGGATTCAAGGCTGATCCAGAATACGTTCGTGCCATCAGGAAATGAAACCTCCAACATCAAAAAAAAAAGGAATTACAAAGCCTTATCGGCCGTTTAGTGTGGATCAGACAATTCCTAGAGACACGTCTTCACGAACAAATCAGGTCAGATATGTTTTCAAAACTTATGGGTCCCATACACGAACTCAACAAGGTTAATAAACCGTTTGTCTGGATGCAAAATGCCGACAGAGCCTTCAAAAAATCAAGGACCGTCTCTCTTCACCACCCGTCATCTCGTTTCCAGATTTCTCCAAACTTTTCACACTCACCACCGACGCCAGTGACGTCGCATGTGGAGCAATCTTAATGCAAGAAGCCGACAACGGGAAGAAAGATATCATAGCGGTCGCTTCCCATACATTCAACTCCACGGAACAGAACTGGTCCACGACGGAAAGAGAGGCATATGCAATAAAGTGGGCAATATTGAAATTTGATTATTTCCTTCGCAACCGCCCTTCGTCATCTTCACCGACCACAGATCGCTGACATATCTGGACCAACGAGAGTTCAATAATGCCAAAATACGACGATGGCAAGAAGAAATTTCATGTTATAAATTCGTCTTGGAATATGTTGAAGGCGAATCAAATGTATGGGCTGACATGCTCAGCAGAGGCTGCGGACATAAGAAAACGAAAGCCCCGAACGACCCTACACCGGCAGGCAGGACATTCGATGTAAGCGGTTCAGACCCCCGCGTATACATCCCATCTTGGTGCCTCAGCGAGTTTAACGGTTTACAGCTCATTCCCAAAACTCACACACCACAAAACGCCTGCACCCACAAGCGCGTCACCAATGCATTCTTCGCCTATCACTCCACCACCACCATCCCCACTGAGAGAATCTGCAACCACCTCGGCATCGCAGATGAACAACTGAAGGACGACGCCCTGGCAAAATCATCAGCGCCCTCCAGTCACCCACCCCAAGCGAACCTCATATCGATCCTGACGACCACCGAGCTACGCTTTTCAAAAAACATTTCCACCAATTTTTTTCTAGAACCAGGCACCTCCGTTTTGATGATAAGAGACAGTAAACACTCTCCGAGATTGGTTGTACCATACAAACTACGACCCAGATACCTCTACCAGGCACACGAGGGCAACAACCACTCAGGTGTCACCCGTATGCGAGAACTCCTTTCCAGTTACTGGTGGGAATTCAAAAACCGCGACATCAAGGCCTATGTCGATTCTTGCGACACGTGTGCTAAGTGCAAGGGCAACTACGGTAGACGTACCCACTGGCCCATTGGCCACTGCAAACGAGGAAAGAGACCATTCGATCTCGTCTTTATAGACTTTGTCACAATGCCCAACTCAAAGGGAAAACGCTACATCCTAACCATCTTGGATAGCTTCAGCCGACATTTTACAGCCATACCATGCGCGAGAGACCGTGCTATCGACGCCGCCCGCGGATTGTACCATTTCTTCCTTCGACACAGAGAGATTCCACGCATAGTATCCTCTGATCGAGGCACACACTTCACTGGAGAAGTCTATCGACAATTCTGTAACCAGATGTCAATCACGCAAGAACTTCACTGTCCTTGGCGCCCGCAAAGCTCAGGAAATATCGAGAGACAACATCGCACGATGAAGAACGCACTTTATATGTTATGCGAAGACAGGAACTGTGAATGGACAGACGTTCTAGAATCTGTCGTTTCGTCCATGAATGCCACGACCAACAGCGCCACCGGTGTCTCCCCGCACTATGCCATTACCGGCCGTCACCCCAACATCGGCCTACCTACACACTACACAGAAAAGAAATCACAAGCGACGATCCTGGAGCATATGGAATGCAAATTAATGCCCTGCTAAAGCAGGTTCACCACCACGTCACCCTGGCCAACGATGAAGCTGACCACAAACTTGAGACTAGCTTAAATCGCCTCACATACAAGGACCCAATACAAGTAGGCGACAAGGTTTTTACTTCATCGGCCACACTCAACTGTTGCCCAATCCTCTCATCTGCCCTGGATAGGAAATTACACCATTATAAAAAAACGAACAATATGATGTGTCAGGTGCAAAACGTGATGGTGATACAATCTGGATTCACCATGCACATATCAGACGACTGGCTCCACGCCCAACACATCTTTCTAATACAATCCCTCTGCCTCCACCATGTAACAGTCACCAGGATCATTCTCCTCCACATCCCTCGGGGACACATAATTCAGCAAATAACCCCATACCAAAACAAATGCCAATAAGAAGAACACGAGGACAACTTCCCACACGCTTCAGAGACTTTCATCATGAATTAATCACCCAAATATACACGAATAACGCTCACTGTAAATGAGACCGAGATCTGGGGAGCCTTGTTATAAAATAAAATAAGACATATCTCGGCTGATTTACAGGCAAATACTCAAGAGCGAGAACCGGATGTGAACGGGACAAAGCCCCGTCACAAAATGACCATTATCTTTCTTTTTTCAAATGTTCCCGACACACGTGTTCCGGTCGAAAAATAAAATAATATTTAAAGTGCTCTATTTTTCGTCCAATAAAAATGCTTCCCTCCTAATTATACTCGCTTCGTTTTTCGAGCCTGTTAAGCCATAAAAAAATAAATCGCTATAAAAGGGGTCACACGGAAGTTCAACAGGCAGTCAACAGGTGGCCAGGAAGAGACCCTGTCACGTTCAGCAGCTGACAGCAGGGGAGCATCAACCACCGTCAACATGTGTGAACTACTATGAGAGATCGACCTAGATCCGAAAGCCGGCTTATGAACTTTACCACAAGGTAGCTGTCCCAAACCCTCACGTTCCTGTTGAAATAAACCACGTAAATCTATTTCTATTTTGTCTGTTGTCGTATTTCTTTCAACTTAGAAATGTTTTGTGAAAAACAATTTTAAAACTTATGGTTAGCCAACCAAATTGATGAGCTTCCTTTTTTGTTGTTGTTAAGATGGTAGTATTTTGATATATGTATGGAGACAACTTGGAGTACAAGTTTCAAAAACACAATATGAAATTGTCAATTTTGAAAATGATAAAAAGTACTACCAGTCATTGAATTATGTCACATAATCTAAAAAGATATAGAATAAAATCTAATCATCACATGATAAAGAATTGTATCTTTAGAAAGAGAAAATATTAAATTTTGTTTACATACTAATTTTATCAAAATAGCCTTGAAAATAAAGGCGATATCAGAAGATGAAATGTAAGGAAATTTCACTATTTTGATGTTTTCGCAATAGAACAGTTTGGGATACTTACTTGAGTTGCATAATGAAATCTCACACCACCAAATAAGTTATTTTAAATATACATAATAAAAAACAAATATTATAAAGTGAAATGCAAATAGTATATTTATCATATAAATACATCCTGAAACTTTTAGCAATAATAGTTGGTTAATACCATTTTTATTGTGACATCATTGACTTGTATGATAAAATCTGACAGTGTAGAAATAAACAAAATTTATATTTCTTATATGGTATTATTATTATTATTTCTTATGGTATTGACCTAGTGAAAAATATAATGGAAAAAGGCACACTGATAACGTGCTACAGTTGAATAAAGTAAATAATGAAAACTTAGATTTGTAATGAGCTCACTAAATGTTTTCATCTTCAAGGATTGTTATAGAAGATTATTTTAAATCATACTGTTGTTCTATTGTCATTTCATTATATTCTAGTTTAATAATATATCTATATTCTCTATGAATATAGATATATTATAGTTTTTTTCCTACATGTATTTGCTATAGGTGATCAGTGATGAATATATTAATTTAATAGCCAGAGTAAAAATTAGAAAAGAAAAATAAATTTAATGTTTTATGTCATATCTTTTTCTTTTTTTTAAATTTAAAAAAAAAAAAAAAAAATCAATATTTATTTGTACATAATCAAACATCAGTTATTATAAATAATTACATTCCTTTATTGATTAGTAATAACTAATAAGGCCATCACTTAAATCAGTATGATTTTTCATGATAAAGTTCATTGTTTCTATACATATGTGGCTTAGTCATCATACACTTGAATCCACACCCAGTTATATTCAATTCTATATTTCCCCAAGTTCTTTCCATTAAAGAATAATGTTTTCCTTGTCTTTTACAATATTGGCAGTGATATTCTGCATTTATAACATTCATCTAAATTCTTAACCATTTTCCTCTCAAACACACATTTTAATCAAAAATTGTAAATTTTCTTAGCATCAGAAAATGTTATGACTAAGAAGTGAATCATAATTTTAAATTCCAGCAGACAGCAATGAGAAAGGTAAAAACCTTGGTTATAACGAGTTAAAATGCAATTTGAACTAAAATACAACTGAAATTATTGCCCCTCTTATTATTAGAATCCATTGTGTCACTATGTATGTAATACTGTATATACTCATGTATAAGCTGACTTCATGTATAGTGCAACAACTCAATTTTTTTGCTTGAATGCAATTTTTTTCAAACGTGGTTAAAACTCCAGAAAAAATTTACCTGTGCATAGTGCAACTGGTCACTGAAAATGCTTGATTTATTTTTTTTTAACCTCTAAAAAAAAAAAAAAAAAAAAAAAAAAACGTGTATCATGCAACCCACTATTTTTTGAATAAAAAAAAAAATGATTATAAAAACTTGCACTGTAGTTGGGTATATATGGTACTTGGATTGAAATAAAGTGCTGATATATTGAATAAGTTATACCTCTGCTATTACAGGTTGCATAAAAAGTTTGTAATTAAAATATAAACAAGCAATTTTTGTGCTTGTGCATACAAAGAATATAATGAAGTTTATGAATTCATATATTACAATGCAGCTGAATTCTGAAGCTGACAAAAATAATACACAAAACCTTGAATATGCTTATTTTTATTTCTGTATCAAAATAGTAATGAATTAAAACTTTTCCAAAAGCAATTTTTCATCATTTTATCAATAAACTGTAAAAATGTACAATATGATAGAAAATGTTTACAGAATTCAATTTAGAACACACAAGTTATGTTACCTGTAATTCCATGTATGATTCTTCACTTGGTAAAGAGTCAATGACAACATCTATATCTTTGGCAGTTCTAGCAATCAGCTTGGAGAAAAGAACAGCATAATCTACAAAATATGATACATGTAAATTATATTAGGTTGGAATAAAATAAATGGCCATTTTTGCATCATTCCTTTCTGTTTATTATACCCAGAGTTCACTTTTTCACAGCACTGCCAATGATATTTTTAATGTCAACAGTGCTTGAAGATACAAATTGGTTTCATTATTGGCCATTGTTTCCAAAAGTTTGTTTTTGGTGATAGACTCCAAGAAGAGGCTCTTTATTGTAACATGTAACTTGATAATGGAGAATTGTGGAATTGTGTAGCTTCACAGGGCTCCAGACTAACATTTTCACCACTGTCCAAATAAAATTTTAAACTGCCCAAAATAGTTGTTAGAAGTATAATGAAAACTCCATTAAAATGTTTAAGAAATAAATATTTTGAGCCATTCAATCTTTATTTGCTTTTAATGTAAGTAGAAAAGGTTGAAGCAAAAAATTAAAAAAGCTAAAATATTAAAGTTTTAAGAATGAATAAATACAAAAACAAAGTAAATTTTATAATAATCAATTATTTTTATATAAACATTTTAGAGCAACTTTTATCATACTGTAAGAATTGTGCACTATGTATTCATTTTCTATATAAAGAATATTTGTGCATTCCAACTATCCAAAATAAAAAGAGGTTTTAGTATGTATATATGTATATATATATATATATATATATATATATAAAATTTATGATTACCTACCTCATGTCTTGGCTAAATCTTGTCTTTATCATTTTTTAAAATTCTTGTTTGTATTTTCAATTTAGTTTATAAACAGAAAAGTTAACACACAAATGTTAAGAGTTCATTCAAGTTTTTTAACCAAAAATTGAGAGAAAAAAGAAAGAGTTTTCTTGCTTTATTTATTAAAATAAAATTAATTCTTATAAGTAGATACTAATTTTTTTTTCCATTTAACACTAAATAATACAAATATATAAATTTAAGTCCTTCACCCTTCATTTTTCATTCACCATTTTAAAAAAAAGCAGGTATGTCTTATTTTTTATTTGTGTGTATGTGTGCATGCATATTCCATTTATTAAAAGCTCACTAGTTAAGTAAAAATTGTATCTTATTTATGAGATTGATTACTATTAAAATAAATATAATGGAATTTTAATTAAAAATTTTGTATCATAAAAAAAAAGAATAAAAAACCAAACTATTCTGGAGATTGAGCTGCCTTCTTTATGTACTTTGCTCCAGGCCTATACAGATACATACCAGCAATTGAACTCTAATGCAAACACACACATATATATATATATATATATATATATATATATATATATATATATATATATATATATATATATATATACACACACACAAGTAGTAATTAGATGAATCACATTGAGAGGGAATAAATTAATTACTAGATCATTGGCAATACTGTGTCAGTTCTAATGATGCTTACTTTAACAATTATGTCTGAGCTGAATTATAGCATTTTAAAGTTTGTGGTTCCAAATAACCATATATTTTGTTCTAAATTGATAAATAGCATACTAATGTATAAATAAGAATTATTTTCTAATGTCTTTAAATCTCAGGAATCTCTTGCTTCAAAGTATTTTAAAGCAAAACATTTATTATAATCTACATCTGTACTATACTTTGATCAAGCTTGTCTATTTAATCCCACCAGACTAAGATGATTCCTAATAAATTTAATGTTTTAATTTTGATTGGAAACTGTAAGCATTTTTAGTAATATGAAACCCAACATGTCATTTAATATCAAATAAACTTCAGAAGAATATATCTAGAGTAGTTTGGTTTGGTTTGTTTTACAGCATATCAACCTCAATGGGTTATTTAATGCCAACAATTTTTTTTATTGCTGGTAATATTTTCTTTCAAAATAAACTATAGTTGGTAATATCTTTATTTTTCTAAAAATGTATTGCTGGTAATAAGTTTTACAAATTATTTCTGGTATGTATTAAAACCTATTTTTACACTTTCACAGTGTTTTGACCCCAGCTTGGGTGTCAACTATTTGCCCATAGCAGGAACCCCATCAGGTGCCACCACTCTCGGTCAGGGTGGGCCTGGGAACACCAGCAATCAAGAGATGGTTTCACACTCCTCAAAACCTCCTGATCAGGCCTTGCTGTTGGATTCAGACTTATCATCTTACCCAGGACACAGATGTAGTTTACCGTCATACCCAGGATGGATCTACAGTAGTAATGAGTGAAATGAATATAGTGGCCCAAAAGTTGATTATATAGTAGGCAAGCACTTACAAATTTAAACTTGGAACAAAACAAATAGGCAATATATTCATGTACTGTATTTAGCGAAGTTTGTCATTGTACTACTCAGAAGTGATTCAGGATAGTTTTAACTGCAACTAAATCACTGATGGCTTATAAATATTCCAGATTAAAAATGATTAGTGACAAAACTATACATCTACATTCCACTGAAAAAAGATGTGCATAAGGGAAATGAATGCTCAACGGACTAAACTTCTTTATATTTCAATGCCTCTAGAAACATTTTTGCTACACTGTTCAAATCTTATTTTACAGACAATGACTTAGGCCAATTATCATCAGTTTGTGGGAGATAGAAGGAAGCATTTCCCCAATAATTTTTTCTTTTGTAACAGGAAATATTTTGAGCAGTGACTCATTAAAGTTAGATATCAGATGACATCTCATCAATAGGGGGATAGTCAGGAACTAAAACAGGAAGCAGCTGGTAAAGTACTGGTTATGTGTGTGAGTGAGAGCCAAAAGTGGATGTAATAACATCCAAGTAGTGTGGAATTAAAAAGGCAGTTTGACCTTATTCAAGAGAATGCTTGCACTGTGAGGAGGAGATGATAAAATGTCAGCAACAAGTAGCAGAGAGTAGTGCCTATATAGTAATAACAGTTACAGACATTTAAATTGGGAAGGAATAAGCCAAAGCAGAAACCACTTCAACTTAGCAATCTAAGAAGAATATTCTTGATGTTGTTAAACCAAGTTGTTTGAGATTGTGAATTTATTCTACATTTTTAAAAATTATTTTTTCATCTTTTAGTTGTCTTTTATTATATTTTTTTTTTTGCCCATGTTGTATCATCGAGGTGAATGATACACAAATAATGAGTGCTTAATATATTTATTCAGCACCAGTATCCGGTGCTAACAGATACATACAAAAAACACAACAACAAGTTACAAAACAATTAACAAGACAACTTACAAGGAATAGAGGAGGATCAAATGCTGCACAGCCAAACAAAGTAAGATCAGTCTGAATATTAATCAGTTTAGTATCAACTTAATTAACTGTTGAAGTCCTTAATTGTAAACTATTTAAGGCTATGAGCCAGGCCATCTGGTAGGGTACTGAAAGGGTGATAGCTAATCTACATCTCCCCTCTAAACTTTTATGTCCCCTGGGCAACATATTTCTGGCTTTTAGGGTCTATTTCCATAATACCGGTTGGAATTCATTCTCACTTACTTGATCAACTTTGTTGTACTGGTTGAGGCATAGATAGGTTCCTCTTTGCGTTGATCTACATCCACTGTATTTCTTCTTTTTTTTTTTTTTTTTTTTTATTTAAATGTCTCTTAACCACACATTTTGGATGTTTTAGCAAGTACAACATTTTGCCAATTCTTTTATCAATAGTTCCTTCTTCCAACATTGCTTTGCCAAATTTATAATTCTTAAAATATATTTTTTCACTGGGGTTGTAGTGTTTACCATTTTGGTATTTTTTCTTTCCTCCATTTTCTTTTCTGTAGTTCTCAGTTTATTGAATACCAAAACTAATTTTTCTTGCAAACATGAGTTTGGCTGGGGCCATTCCTGAACTTGCATTTACATTAGGTGCCATGCGATATATGGACGAGAATTTTTGTAATTCTTCATCCACAGTATCAATTCTGCTTGGCTTCTTAATTCTAATGGTTCTCTTATTTTGAGAATTAACCTAGACAAACCATCAGCATGTGCTATTTTCTTAGATGGTAAAAACTCCATTTTGAAAGAGTAATATAAGAAGATGGGACCCCATCTTTGGAGGCGATTAGCTGAATGTGTGGGAATTCCTTTTTTTCAAGCCAAATATAGACAGTAGAGGGCAGTGGTCAGTTTAAAGAATGAACTCTCTTCCATGTATGTATTTGTGAAATTTCTTAAATATCATGCCTACCCCTATTTTTCAATTTGTGAATAATTAATTTCTGCTGGGAGAAAAGTACTCGAAGCATAATATATGGCCTTTAACTGACCATCTTTTTCTTTGTGCCCCTAAAACCAGATTACTAGCATTACTTGCCACATAAATCTCTTTATTAGGGTTGTAATGTGTGAGAGTTAGGTCTGACATCAATGCTGTTTTTAAGTTATTGAAAGCCCTTTGACAATCAACCGACCAATCTTTTGTCTTTTTTAAGAAGTTTTTTTAATGGTGCTCTTAATGTGTGCATCTTTGGGATGTAATTGCTATAATAATTTACTAACCCCCAAAATGATTGTAGGGGTGATACATTTGCAGGAGCAGGCATGTGTTATGGTCCGGTTCCTTGTACCACAGTGATAGTCCAAGGTAGAACCAATAAAGAATGCGAACACAGGTATAGAATAACACAGATATATTACAAACAGGAATATATACAGAGAAGCCTGTAAAAAAAAAAAAGAAAAAAAAGAGCCCTCAAACTTGTCACTTACTTTTGAAACTTAAAACTTGGTTTTCAGTACACTTAAACAAAAAGTCAAGTTTAATTTTCATGGCTTTCTGATGAAAAATTAGAGCTTGTCATTTATTTTTACAAAATTTGAAACAGTTTTCACAATGTGGTATTTTTGGTGGTCAGTTGACAAAAATGCACCTCTAAAATTTTTTTTAACCTTGAGCACTCTGTAGGTGACTATTTTCACCAAACAAAATGTTAGTCCAACCAATGCAAGTAAAATTTAAATTTCTTGGTTGTGTAGTCATGTCCTTCTATGGAAACACCTAAAACAATCTTGACTTAAATTGAGAGCCAGGTTACTACAATTTCAAATATATAAAACTAATATATATTTTGAGGGGATACATGTGCAGTAAAAGTGGAAGATTTATTTAAAGATGATGTAGAGTGGTAAATGAACAAATATGATCAAAAAATAACTATTTTGGAAAGGAAACTGTATAATGGTAATTTTCAGGTGTTTACTTAAAAACTAACCTATATCTCAGTAAATACTGGAAATCCCCCTAATAAAGTATGTTTTTAGAATGAACACACTACAAAGAGACAAAAATCACTATTTTGATTATAGTAATGCATATCCAAATCCTTTATAGAGAATTTTGTTGCATAATGTTAATCTCATATTGGGTATCCCAAACTGAAAATGTATCAATTTCTATTAGTGATATTTTTTTAAATTTTGAGGCTATTCTGATAAGATTAGTATGTAAACAAAATTAAACCTTTTCTCTTTATAAAGATACAATTCATTTCTTAAAAAACAACTTGCTATTGACAACCAGGTTATAGTACCTGTAGAATTATCATCCCTAGGAGGAATCTCCCTATTTACAGTTTCTAACTTACATAGTAGCTTGTGCAGATCAGTCCTTTCTATTTGTTCTAATATATAGGGCAGCTTACCTAAAGATACATTAGGTATGTTTTTTACTAGAGGATCCCACAACCCTCATCCACTTGGTAGATGAAACCTTTGCCAGAGCCTTGTTTTTTGCATCTTTCCTCCACTCAGAAGTAAGGTGGGAAGAGTGATAGATTCCCCAAAGGCTGAGCAATTCTATAATAGTGGCAGTGCAGCCTTTATGGTAACTGTTGGTTTCCCATCACATACTTGTGATAGACCAAATTCTATTTCCAATGCCCCATCTGATAGGCTTAAAGGCCTGTGGCAGTTAACTTTTGCTTATACCTTCACCCAACAAATTCACACAATTTATTCCTTCAAACAATTCGAACAGGCATAATCAGTGATTGCTGCTCACATATATTGGACTTTTGGAAGTGCAGGTCTGCAGCAAATCTGCCTTGCACTTTTCCACCTTGCTCGAAGTTAGCAGCATGAACTTTGTCTGAGTCAGGTTAAGGGCTATATAGGTTTTTATTTATAGTTTTATTTCTCCACTTCTGGGCCAACCTCATTCAAAGATCTCAATGGTGGTCCTCACCCATAAATTTTCTCAGTGGTTTTAGCAAATATGATAGGAACTTTGTTATTACATTCATCAAGAACTTCATCACAACTAACACTTGAATCAGGTCCCAATTCTCACAGTCTGCCTCAATTAATTTTGACAATACATCACCTAAAAACAGTGGAAGTACTAAACTTTTGCGTTGCATTGCAGTAGGTACAGGGAAGTAGCAAATGTGCTCTATATTTAAACTGCTCAATGATTCCATCATAATCTCATTCACATTTTTCTACTAATGAGTTCATAAGTCTTATCAAACCCTACATGTCCCCATATACCTCAAATTTTTGTGACTGTCTCAGAATCCTATTCCTAAGTGACCTGGATACATACAACATTAGTCTAATCTTGATGTCCTTACCAGAAATGTAGTAGAGAAATCCATCTTGCACCATGTGTTTATCTGTCCAGATCCATGACATTTTTCCTTGTCTGCTACTAATATTTCCCAGATATCATGTGAATCATTCTGGTATAGTTCTCTTGCTGATTCATTTAAGCTGTCCAATGGGGAGTTTATTATGTTTGTCTGGTACATATCATCTTTGATTTCAGGTTCCACCAACACTTGTCCTTGCCATTTGTAAATTTCATTCCCTCAGGTAGTAATCTAATTTTTGTAGTACATATACAAAAGAAAACACCTCCTTAATCACTGTTGTGTAGCAGTAAGTCTGAGACAAGAAGTAAATTGGTACTTCTTCAGGTATGCCAGCTCAGTACAGGGCTGAGTGAGACATGGCCCTATGCATTGGTCACTTGTATCAGTGTGCAAAATTATTGGCCTACTGGAATAGTCATTAGCTTCTTCTTTAGTGTACCAAATGATTGCTGGCAATCTTCTGTCCACATCTTTTTTTCTTAATTGGAATTATCCCAAGCAGTAAGGGGTTACAGGGTGTGGAAAAATTAGGAACAGAAACATTTAATGATGAACAGAAAAAGAGAAGAGAGCAATCAAGTAAACATTTTCATAAGTGCTATCACTGGGGTAGCTATCCTTGAAAGTGCCATATTAGGTAATCATGTCTCTTTTGATTACTGACAGACTAGGCAAAATATATTCCTGCAGTATCTGCCTTTTCTTTCTGCAATAGACTGGTTGCCAACCAAGGATATAGAACTCAGTTTGTCCTATTATTCAACCTCTAGCTGGAGGTTAGAAGAGATAGATGAACTATTTTCACTTTATAGTTTAAAATATTTTCCTTTATATTTAATAAATCTATGAGGTTGGGTCCTAACTAACTTCCATTTTTGGAACCCAATATTAATGACAAATGCATCATCCTAACTACTAACAATGTGTGACAGTTAAGAAATTTGGAGTACACTAACATACCTTAGCAGTGGAAGTGGATTAAAGAATAAATTTCTTAACCATACTAATGGAGGGATTGAAAGTGCATTTGCATCAATGTTATGGGAGTTCAAGCAAGGGAATAATACTATGAAAAAATCTAGAAAATGTAATGTTTATGGTCAAGCAATTATAAATAACCAGCAAATACAAAATTGGTTTGCAAAGTGTTATTCTGGAGAAATGTCATTGGAAGATGAACACACACCGAGGCATTCATTGGATTTTAATGATGAAGTACTAAAGTCATTAATGGAAAGCCAATCCACAGTAACATAATCAGGAATTAAAAAAGATGTTAAACACATCACAATCTATCACAGGCTGGCATTTAGGGAAAGTCAGCAAGTTGGGTGTTTTGGTTCCATATGCTATTCACAAAAAGAACAAAGCCAATTGTTTATCCATAGTGACAAGCCAACTTTCCCAACTGAGAAATAAAAGGATCATAACAGGTAATGTAAAATGGTTTACAATGGATTGACAAATATAAATCTCCAAAACTGACCCCAAAAGCTGAGCTCCATGTAAGAAAGTTAATTTTATGTATGGGATGATTTAGAGTTCTTTTTCTCCATGTCAATGTAAGGTTGCATACAGCAAGTACACTACAGGTAAAATATTTGGAACTTGATTGACCTGTTCTACCCAACCTACAATTTTCACATGAGCTTGCACCAACTGATTATTACCTTTTTCCATTGTTGCAAAATGATTTGAATGGGGGAAAAACTTTCTCTAAAACCAGATTCATGAGTTTGTAAAAAAACTTTCACATCAAAACCTGTGAAATTTTACTCAAAAGCTATCAAAGTTTTGCCACAACTGTGGCAACAAGTCATGGTGAATATATTATTGAATAAAATGTAACTGTACTGTTAAGATAGGTATTCTCTATGACAGATAACTCTCCCATAGGTAGAGCTTTTATACTGTACCTCATTTACATATCACTACACTTCCCTGAACCTAAGAGGCTTTATACCTTTAGTTGATCTTTGACAAACAAGCTTGGGAGACATCATCCATTCCTCAGAGTGAGCCTCTTTATTTCTTTTTATATAGGAGATCTAGGTCTTAAGTGATTCTCCTCATTTGAATCATCATGATATCTTTTGTCACTCATCCCCGGATAGTTGTTCATTACTACTAGATACAAATTCTCTCCTGTTCTCCACTTTCATATCTCTGGTAGTCTTACTGATCACTCTCAATACTGGATTCATTCATCCTTTCTTGCATCATTTGTTCTTCTGCTTCCTCTTCCATAATTTCATGCTCTCTTGTGGTTCTAAATTGGACTTCTTGAGCCAATATGCCCCATCTCTTCTTCAGAGATGGGTTTAGCCTAAGATAGGGGTAGGCAAAAATTGCATTGTAGACCTCTTAAAAATGAGAGCACCGCAGCAATTACTAAGGACACTGTGGCAATTTTTTAGAATTTTCAAAATTTTTTTTTATTTGTAAAAAGTAATATTAACTTAAAATCTTTAAACAATTGATAAAAATAAACAAAAAGCATGAATCAAATTATGATGACTAGAATTGTTAGCAATGATACATTGCAGTGGAACATTTTCAAAAAACAAATCAAACATTACAACAAAAGCTTAGAATATGTTGCAGAAAGAACAAGATTGTTGTGTTACAATTACTGTATATAAAATATAAAGCTTTTTCAGCATAAAATAAAAATAATTATTGGAACAAAAAAATATGTACAGTAAATGTCAAAAAAATAATCCTTTACTTTCTGACATGAATATTAGTTAATTTCTTATAGGGAAAAATATTTTCACAACTAATTTTTGCTAGGCAACAAAAAATTAGTTGTGAAAATTTGTCAGAATTGAAAATTAATTTACTATTATTTTAGAGGGTGAGGCCATTTGCAATATAAATACGTCAAACTGACTTTTTGACATGCATGTAGTTTTCTTTTCTTTCCTTTTTGAGGGTACCAGTCTATTTTAGTATTGCTGTTTAAAATTAAATGTATTATTACTATGTAGTGTGTGTGTGTGTGTGTGTGTGTATATATATGTATATGATGTTCATTACATTTCATTTTCAGTAGACATAAATGTTGCCAGATTATAATAAGCTTGTAACATTTGCTTTTAATCCCATTTTTACCATTTTCTCTACAATTCCACTTGACTTGTGGGTGGTAAGGTGGCATTTTGTAATGAATTCAGCCAATGCTTTAATTATGCACATAAACTTTCTTCACAAAACTCAGGTGCATTGTTGGAAACCAAAGTTTTTGATACTCCATTTCTCAAGAACAGTATCCTCAATAACCACTTCACAGTAGTGGCTTTTCTATCAGTGATGTTAATAACTTCAGGTCAACTTGAATAAGAGTCAACTAATATCAGAAATAGTCCTATACTTTTAATGTAGACATGATCCATATGTGTTGTGGCAAACCCCTTACAGTATAATGAACTCTTCCTCCTCTCATAAATACAAACTGCGAGAGTCGGATAAGAAGAGAGTGGAGTGGAGTAGTAGATGCAGTGCTAATCTACTTATTACTAACACTATTGTTTTGTATACATCTTCAATATACTTTTTCAACCTACCATCATCTTCTGTGTCTTTCTTTCTGGTCCCTAACAGGCCACAACAACTTGGCAATGTTACATTTGTAACCAAATCAGACACAAAAGTTTGCATTGCCGATCTAAAAATAAAACCAATAGCTGCATAAAAAATACAAGGTCAGACGAACGAGACGGTGCTAATATCAGGAAATTCGTGCTCGTAAAAATGTTAAACAAAAGTGTAGAATTTCAACTAGATTCAGGTTCTGATTTAACTATAATAAACTTGCAAACATGGAAAAGATTGGGTAAGCCAACCATGATAAAATCAAGCAAGATTGCAAGATCAGTAACAGGAGAAAAAATTAAATTCGAGGGAGAATTGATTACAAATATAACGTTCAAGAAAGAGGAATCTTAAATTAAAATTGTTCGTACTGAAAAATATTAACAACCTATTTGGCACTGATTGGATGACACAATTCCAGCTTTAGAACTTGCCTATAAATTCTTACTGACAAAAAATTAAACTACAAGACAACGTCCAGCTAGTGTTCAAAAAGAAGCAAAATTTGCTTTTTGCCTCATTGGAACAAATTAACGAGGAATTCACAACAGTAGTAAGAACTGGAGATCTATCGAAGGTAGAAACAAAGAACAGTTTGTCTAAAAAGGCTAAAAAATTAGCTGCTAAGAAAGTGAAACTGAGGAAAGTAGCAAAGGTAAAGTGCTTCATGTTGACAAGATGAAAAAGAGGGAAGTTTTTGTTCGAGGCAAAAGCAAAAGCCAAAGCAAAGAAACTGGCTCAGGGTACACAGGCCTCTATCCCTAAACAGAGCAAGAAAGTTGCATCAGTTTCAGCAAACTCTGATCAGAAAAACGTTGTGTTAGACTTAAAAAAAACCTGGACTAGTGAAAGGGAATGAGCATTTTGTTCAAAAGGTTTCAGTTTCTGGAGAAAACAGCAGCAAAGGCAGCAAAAAACCATATGGGGCAAAAAAAAAAAAAAAAAAAAGACCACAAGCTTGTTCTATGTTGAACAAGGCAAAACAAATCAACCAAGTTTTAAATTCCTAGCCAGATGTAAAAAGGAAACGCTTGTTTTTTTTCAATAATGTAAAACAAGTCAGGCAGAGGAAAACCACTAAAAAGTGTGTAAACTTTCTTTTTTACAGGTACATGTGAAAAAAAAAAAAAATTTATTTATTCAGACTCCTGTGGAGTTAAGATTTTAGGAGGGGTGTTGTTGTGGTAAACCCTCTTACAGTATAATGAACTCTTCCTCCTCTCATAAATACAAACTGCGAGAGTCGGATGAGAAGAGGGTGAAGTGGAGTGGAGTAGTAGACGCAGTGCTAATCTACTTATTACTAACACTATTGTTTTGTATATATCTTCAATATACTTTTTCAACCTACCATCGTCTTCTGTGTCTTTCTTTCTGGACCCTAAACAGGCCACAATAGTATGTACTATTGTCCACGGTGCCATATCCTTTAGCCAAGAGTGAATTTTAGTTTCTCTAAATTTCTGCACACTTTGGGCATTTTTTAACATATTCTTCCAAGTTTTTCGATTAGCCTAGCCATCATGCTTGTAACTTTAACCTCATTTGTGTAGTCAATATACCTCCATGTATATCATCATGCACAGCTTTAATTACTTCTTTTTACAGAGACTATGGAGATCCTATGACATCTTCGTTACAGATTTCTTTTTCTCTTGTTAATTTATGTCTTGACTCTTTATAAGGCCCCTCAACCATAGAGCCATGTATTTCTTTATTCTATCCATAATTCTATTCAACACTGGATCCCGTCTAGTTCCCAACCTAAGCCAATTTAAGGGTAATATGTCCATTTCTATCTAGAGCAGAATCCTATCCTCACAATTTCACTTGCTTCAACATTTTTCCTCTCAAAATTTAATTGAGATAATGCATCCACATGCAAAATAGTATTTCTTTTAATATATATGAGGTGAAAGTTGAACACCATAAGCTTAATTGCTCATTTTAATATTCTGGCAGATGTGAACTTTGGCAACTCTTCTGAGATTAAATATAAACTCCAATTTTAATAGAAATCTGCATTCAAGCAAAAAAAACATATTCTAGTTCTTTCCATGCTCCACACAATTGCCAATGCCGCCTCCTCAATATTTGAATAATTTGCCTTTGGAAGATATGTAAGCACTACTAGAATGTGTAAACTCAATAAGATCTTATATAAACAGTTCAGGAAAAGGATGATTTGGTCTTTCTAGATGTACTAATATCCATACAAACATTCACTGGACAAAACCTGAACTTCCTCTCAGCATAGGAAGTTGGATCTTCTCATGGATTGAATAAAAAGCTGTTCAAATTCCAAGAAGATTACCAAGTATGACAGACAACTAAAAAAGGGTTTAAAGTATGACAACTGAAAATTTGAAAGTATAAATAATGTAAAGGAAATTTCTGAACTCAAAAATTCAGGAATGCATTTCCAGTAAATACTGTATTAAAAAGCAAACATTATATTAAGTTTTATAAAAATCAACAAGCCATTTTGTATATTCTTCAAATTTAAAACTGTTAAAAAGAAAAGAAAAAATAATGTTTATAATCTGGCTTAGCAGTTTATAGGGACATCCAAAACATTTTTACCTTCTTGTGGTGGCTCTGTAGGAGATTTATTTCCTGGCCTTTCAAATCCTGGAAAAGGGCTTGACTGTGCACACTGCTGAAGGATGCCAATACTATTGCAAAAATGATCAGCCAACTGTTATAAAATAAAAACATAGAATATATACACAAACACATTAAATGTGTTAAAAAATAAAATTAAAATAGTCAAACTTTAATTTCATTTGGCTCTATTAAATGAACATGAACAAAAATATTTAACTAGATATTTCAATGGCATGTACTCATTAGACAAGCATTTATTTTTAACAAAAAAAGTATCAATAAAAAAATTGCTGCATATATACATACACACAAGAAATGTTGAAAAGTTCTTGGCCTAATCAAGAGGTTTGTTTATTTTAGTCATATTCTGGGGAGTGGGTAAAACAGAACATTTTAGTACCCCCACCACCACACACATATATTAGAGGCTTCTGTTTGTGTTCATACAACAATTATACTCAAATTCCAATGCTCAATGACCTATTTTTGGGCAGGAAAATTTATAAGAAATTTTAGTTGCGTATAAGCTATGTGTGGGAGACCATAAAAAGCACATCATCATTTTCAGCTAAATGAAGCAATTTCTATCAAAACAAACTAAAATAGTTTGCTATTCGATACAAAAATATATTCTGACCTCACAAATGGTAGAGTGGATAATGTCAAAATTGGTATTCAATGCAACAAGAAGTTCTTAGAAGTAGAATTAGTTTATATCCCTTATGATCTCTATTATATCCAAACAGTTATATTTTTGGAGGTAAATTGGTATGTGGGGAAGGTAACTGGAGTTCAAGTTTGGATTAACAGAATTCTAAAAACAAATGAAAGAACTTAAATTCAGCTTATATTGACTGAGCTTCCAGTGTTACTTTCAGTTGAAATTTATGAAATCTTTCTATTAAAACGATTTTTCAGTAAATAGGTTTCTCAAATCCAGTAACTGTTATTGCTTTTTTTTTTGTTTTTTTACAACTGATACGAAATTCCTTCTTAACCTTTTATTCAAAGTAGTGTGGAACATTAATGTCCTGATTATATCATTATTTTCTCTTCAAGTTAGATGTGTTATCAATTTTAGTTATTGCTGTTGTTGAAAGTCCTCAAGTAATGTGGTTTCTGTTATTTGGTACAGTTCTTTTTTGTGTTTCTGTAGGTCCAGACCACAAGGTTCAAAGAAGGATGGGTCTCACTGTGACCTACACTCTTCACTCACTTGAAGCCATTTTTAACCATTGATGTAAGAAAGTGGTTTTATACAACTGACAGTTTCAGGTATTTCTGAACATATTTGGAGCCATGCATGAAATCCATGTGAAAGTTTCGATCTGACAAAGAACATGGCTAGATATTTTAGGTTAATGTTTTGACAAAACTGTCCTATTCTATGTTCAATTTCATTATCACCAATACTAATATTCTTATAACAGATCCATAGATCAAACCATTTGAAGTGTTTAGCATTTACTAATTCCATATCATGAATTCAGGGTATGTGCCACCACAGCTTTCATTTCAAACCAGTTTTTTTTTTTGGAAAGGTTTAGCTTAAATCCTATATCTTGGAACACTTGGATGTTGATGGTTTTTTGTTTAAGGTCATTTTTATCCCAACTATGAATACCTAATGTCACTGGCATAGTCCACCTCATCATCAATACATTGGCCTTGGGTGGAAAAGCAGGATTTTTTTTTTCTGTTAGTAGATTCATTTGGGATGCAATATAGAATGCTTAAATGATTAGCATCTATCGTTTCACATCTGTGCAAGTTCTAGGAATTGATTAAATAGATTTGGCCTCTCTTCTCTTACTTGTCACAATCCTGATGAGGTTAGAAATGTTTTGGTATTGGGAGCCCTTGCCAGACATAATCCCTCTATCAGATCAAGACTGTAAGAGTTTGGAAGGAAGTTTATAATGGATAAGAAATCTATTGATGTGGCATATGCTGCTGTAAGGTCAACATTGTAATATAATGGTTTCAAGCTAGCTGTAGCAAATTATTTAGGTTTAAAATTTTGAAAAAATGCAAAGTTTTACAATTTTTCAGTTTATCCCATTTTTAGACATCCCTGAAAACCAGGAAAAGCCTTCTTGCAACAGCTGAATCCATAACTTACTTTAACTTTGGAAAAGGTGAGACATCCACCTTTCTTTGATATTGACTGAGAGGGGCCTAAACCTGGATAAACCTTAAATTTCCATCCTGGTGCCAATTTTTGCAATTTTTTTTAGATTTTCAGTTAGTAATAATTTTTGACTTAATGTAATAAAACCACTAACTTCTATTTCATCACAATAGGTAGGAAGGAATATATGCAGTAGGCAACAATAAACTACAGAAGAATTCAAAATTTATTGCTGCATTTAAGTATTGTATTATTATTTAAGCTTACTTTTAAAAAGTTCAACAATAATTTTTCTGCCAACATGAATTTAAAAAAAAAAAAAAAAAAAAATGGCCTCTCAGAGTAAAGTTGAAAAAGTGTAACACACTGCCATTCACATTTATTATATATATATATATATATATATATATATATATATATAATATATAAAAATAGTAAAAGCATATCTATATAATAAATGAAAAAGGTCTGTGAGTGCCACAAAAAGGGACACAACTCTCTAACTTTCAACATCTCCTTTATTCTATATAATAAATGTGAAAATGTGTCACACTGTCAGTTTCTATGCAATGTAAATCAATAAATTCCAAGGACAATCATTGAAAGTAACTGGACTTCATCTGATGGAACCCTGCTTTTCTCATGGTTGCTCAAAAGTTGGCAATGGAAACAAGCTATTTGTAATGACCCCAAATGGGAAAACAAAAAAATGCTGTTTATTATGCAGCTTCGCAATAAGTTTCAAATAGACAAATTATATGATTGTTTTGATGAAAAACAATATTGTTTGAAAAATATTGTTCAAGTTTAATAAAATTTAATATGTACTGAATGTATGAAGTGTCATCAATCAAGTGCCCTCCACAGAAACTAGTGTAAATGCCATGTGATAATGTGTTTTTAAGCTAGTGTGTGTGTGTATATACACACACACACAGCCCGATAAGTATTTGTACACGTACAAATTTCTAATTTATTGTATTTACAACTAATGAATAAATATACTTTTCCTGTAGTTAACTGTACACCGATGTATAACTATGCATAGAAATAAAATCCATTTTAATGAGTGAAAAAGTATTTGTAAAATACATAATCTTCATTTAATACTTTGTAGAATAACCATTATTCACCCAACCTCTTGTAGTTCTCAATTAATGATTTGCAAATTTTAGTTGGCATTTTGTTCCATTCTTTTTGCAAATGGTCTTCAGATCCAGGATGTTTGTTGGAGCTCTCGATTGGATCTGAATTTTCAAATAATGCCACAGATTCTCGATTGGGTTTAAATCTGGGGATTGACTTGACCATTTTCATTATCTTGTTGGAAGATCCAATCAGAAGGAAGTTCAAGATTTTTAGCAGAAATGATTAAATTTGCTTCCAAAATATTTTGATATGCTGCAGCATTCATTCTACCGTCTATTACTGATATGTAAGAAAATATCCCCAAACTATGATGCTGCCACCACTAAATTTCACTGTTGGAACTGTGTTCTTTTGTTTGAAGGCATCACCATCAATCTTCCATACATGATTTTTAGAATTACATCCAAACAACTCAATTTTGGTTTTGTCTGTCCATAATACTCTTTTCCAATACAATTTTCCCTTATCTTTATGTTCATAATGAATTTCAACCTGGCATCTGTGTCTTTTCAATAGCAGTGGAGTTTTCTGAGGGGAGTGTGTCACTTTAGATTGTTCCTATGAATTTCATTGCCTATTGTCTGTTTTGTTACACACATTCCTGATGAAAGCAAATCATCCTGCAACTGTTGACAAGTAACCATTGAACTTTGTTTAATTTGACACATTAATTTCCTCAAAGATCATGATCTTCCATGGAGCATCTGTTCTTCTTTGGTTTTCAACAGTTTTGAGTTTTTTATACCTTGCAATGGTAATGGAATATTCAGGTTGTCTGTGATTTTCCTGTAACTTACCTTCTTTCCAGAGTTTAACAATCAGTGAATTTGTCAATTCTTTACCTCTTGCTATGATGAAAACATTCTTGCATGAATTACAGAATGTTGTCTGTATTTTTTAGGCTTCAAATAACTACTGATAACATTGGAACATTCTAGAATATTCCACTTGAATAATATAGAGTATTAAAGCAATTTAAAAGTTTTAAAATCTTGAAATTTGCATTGTACAAATACTTTTTTGAGACATTAAAATGGTTAAATGGGATTTATTTCTATTATATCAAAATTTTTTATGTTTTCTATGCATATTTAGTTATTACATATACATACAGTTAATTATATGAAAAGTATGTTTATTCATTAGCTGGAAATAAATAGTAGAAACCTATCATTCATTCATATATATATATATATATATATATATATATATATATATATATATATGAGTAGCTGTGCTATATTAAGTCTAGTTAGTTTCTTCTTCGTCACCAAGGACTGCTGATCTAGTAGTATGACAATTGCATTGTAACAGCCTGCATTCGATTCTCAGTAGTGGATGTGCACTGCTGAGAAGTCCCAAAAAGGATGAAATGGCCATCCAGTGCATTCTGCATTCTGTTGAGGAATCTTCTAGGCTCAATGAATTACTATGATTAACAATTATTCAAATCCCAAAAACATTTCTATCACTTATTCATATTTATCTCTATATATAAAATAGTCAAAACTTACCGTCTCTTTTTAAGGCATGGATATATCAATATGCCATTTTACTAAAGATTGCATGGTCCCTGACATTATATGAAGTGGCAGTTTAGAATATGGAGAAGAAAGTTAGATATTTGAGAAGATGGCTTGGCTTACCGAGAACTTTGAGCAGTGCAGCTCAGTATGAAGTATCGAACACATTGCAACTCCCCTTCAGAGGATTCAGAGTTTAAAGTGGCAAAGACAAGGGATGCAATCCTATATAGAGATTCAAAAGATCCTAAAGTGGCAGAAGCAGGAATAGAGGTTCAAACTGGGAGAAAGTGGAAGGCATCGCACAGGTTCTGTACAGCAGAGCAAAGGTTGAGACAAAGTGCTAGTAGGAACAGTGGCAGCGGGCAGATCAGGCCTAGGTTACTGTCTCAATCCTCAAAGGAGATAAAAAAAATGAAAGAACAGAAACACTGTCTTCAATATGAAGTGAGAGCATGTGTGATGAAAATTAGATCCAGTAAAATGGTGACCTTAGGCCAGAAGGGGTCTTAGGCAAAATGGAAAAACCTAGAAAAAAAAGGAAGATTTCCTGGATGAATCTCTGGTATACTAATCACAGTAATACAAGCTTCTTTATGCAGGCAGTGTATGATACATTACTCAGCCTGGCAAACCTTCACATGTGAGGAAAGAGTGAACCTCCACTTTGTCCATTGTGCCAGAAGAGAGGATCCCTCCAACACGTATTGAGCAGCTGCCCCAAGGCATTAAGTGAGGGTCAGTACTGGTGGTACCATGATAAAGTTTTAGGAGCCATTGTAACAATAGTCTCAAAGAGTCTCCAAACAAACTGATATGAACCGAATAAAAAGCTGATGAATTTCATTCAAGCCAGGGAAAAGGTAAAGACATTACAGAAGAAAACATCCCTCCTCAGTTCTGCCCCGACTGGCAAATGCTAGTAGATATAGGCTGGCAGCTAAAATTCCCAGTGAAAATAAAACAGACTAAGCTTCAACCTGACATAATTATTTATTCTGAAAAGACCATGCCAGTTAGAATTAACAGTTCCTTAGGAAGAAAATGTGGACAAAGCCCATGAAAGGAAACTTGGGAAATATTTACACATTGCAGAAGAATGCAAAAGGTGTGGTTGACAAGCTCAGTGTGAACTGATTGAAATTGGATACAGAGGCTTTGCTGGGCAGTCACTATGTAAAATGTGTAAATTAGGTGTAACAGCTTTGGAAAAGAACAAGACCATTCATTTAATAACAATGGCTGCAAAAGAAGCCTCTAGATCAGAGGTCAACCACATGTGGCACAACAAGCAATGGCAACAACCAATGGCATGCACCCACAAATGATATCACAAAGTTCAAAACAATAACTACTACAACACAAAGAAGATATTTAGTCGTTTCAATTTTAATATATACTAAAGTATATATGCTATATATTACTATATAAAATATATTGTAGAACAGGTATATTGACCTTGACTTGTATAAAAATATGTATGCTGTTGGCACACTAAATAATTTTAAAACCCTAAGTTGCACATAGTTAGCAAAAGGTTTCCGACTACTGCTGTAGATGGTTATGGTTTAAAAGATCAAGTGATTGGCAGTCAGTAAGAAAATGAAAGAAGATGCGGTTGATATTATTATTTTTCTTTTCTTCTCACGGGAACTGGAAGGTAGGTTTTGGTTATGACCTAAAACTCCAAGAATATTGTTTAAATTGTGATTATAGTTTAGGATGGACATATGTGCTATGCTGTAAATCTTCAAAAACATGAGATAATGGATTTAACAGTTTTCTTTTGATTTTTTAGCATTTTTGTAGTTGTGTATGCTGGCTTGGGAAAGTAGTAATTCTTATAAGAAAGGCAAGATTGGAAAGAAACTGAGGCGCAAGTCTTTCCAATCTCTAAACTGTAACACTCTAAGGGACTACCACAATTTGATTGTTAAACTCTCAGAGAATGCTGTCAAGCCCTTTTTAGAGTTAACCACTATTTCATTTTTACACTCTCAGTGAACAGCCCTTTCCAAGGTTTTTCTCCATAAACTGCCACTTCTTAAGACAATGAGAAATGCCAGGTATATCTGATTATGATTTTAAAATATTTTTTGGCATATTAAAAAAATATTTTTAAGTTAATCTGATTTAAAATATATTTTAAATGTATAAGATTTAAAAATACAAGTTGTTTATATGGTAAGTATTTTTTATTTCAACTTTCTTCAAATGTTTCATAACCTGAACTGTTAGTGACCCAACAAGTCATGGGTAGTCTAGTTATCTTTATAAGTTATACTTGATACAGTCACAAGTTTGTTCTATTAAGACAGAAGATGATGCCTTGACATTTCAGTAATGTAATGAAATTGAATAAAAAAATTCATCCATATTTATAAAAATTGACATGCTTATACATGAAATAAATTCAAAAATCTTTTGGCAATATTGGGGATCATTGAATTGTAGTTCATACATATAAAATTCACAAGAATTGTCATTTTTTTTTTAAATTTTAATTATAATTTATAAAGTTTTAAATCTTTTAAAATTCTGTATTAATTTGTAGTGGCTAGATGATATTACTATTAAGTAAAATCTACATTTACTAATCATAAATGGAAAAGCTTACAACAATTCAGTGACCCCCCTCCCCCCCAGCGGTATTTTTTACAAAGAATTTAATTCTTTTTTGTGTGTATAAACGTGATAATTTTTGTAAATATGGATGTCCATACACAACATTATAAAAAAAAAAAAGAGTGCTAACTATAGTAAATTTAAAATTTATAGGCAATTTTCTAACATTTCCACAAAAACGTCTGTGTAAGTCTATAAGCCAAAGTATTAAAATTCAATAAAATATTAGATTAGAATATTTTCATGAATTTTAAAGATTATGAGGTAGTTAAAAATTATATAAAAGGCATTCATATTATATTCATCAAATAATTCTTACAATTGTTCCACATTGTATCACATTTCTTTCTTTTCTTTGTATCACCTACTTTCCTGTATTTCAAAATTAATTTAAATTGATTTGGGATGAGGTTTTTTAAATTCCTAAAAATGGCAATTTTTGTTCATATTTCAAAACAACGTAATTCTCTTTATTAAAAAAATCTTTCAAAAATAAAATATGTTTTTCTGAAACTTTATTTGAAAAATATTAGCTGATTTAAAGTCTAATCTGATTTGAAACAAATATTAGTTACTCTTAGTTTAAAATATCACAGATTTCATTAAAGGCATATCAACTCCTAATGGGTCATTTGATACCAAAATTTAATTTTCTTAGGCACTTCGAAGTAATAAAAATGTTATTCTGCTTTCACAATTGAATACATTGATACTCAGTTTTTCTGCATATCCATGTTTGTGTGCCCATAATTACTAGAGGTGGTGATGTGTGTGTTTTATGTTGTAGCTTTGTTGAATTTATATTTTGGAATACAGTTTGATTTCTTTAAGAAATTGTAGGATATTATATGGATTAAATGTCATAAAAGAGTTCTTTCATGTTGGTTGTTTGGTAGTATTTTAAACGGATTTGGGTAAAGTCGCTACAATTTGTTAGTATGTGATTTATTGTGTATAGTTCTTGGTATGCCATACAGATTGGAGGTGATTCTTGTTTAGAATATAAGAGTGTGTTATAATGGAGTGTCCAATATGAAGTCTGATCACTTCATCTTTTCTTGTTTTTAGTTTTTGATGCCATTTTTCTATAGTTTGATTTTGTATAATTTTTTGTTTGGGCAGCCAAATTTCAGTTTGTATTCACTATATCATTGATGATTATTAATGTGCCTCCTGGTGCTCTGTCATTATGTTTATTTATATAGTTGTATATTGCGCAGTATTTAATGTTAAATGTATCTGTTTCTTTCAGAGGGGTTTCCTGTAGGCATATGTTTGCTGGGCAATAGGTTGTAGCCAATAGTAAATTAATTTTAGCACCTCTTATATTCCACTGCATTATTATGTTTGTCATTGTTTTTGGTTGTTTAGGGATTTAGGTTTGTGGTTATAAGTGGGTTGTTAATTTGTGTATTTTGCCTTTTTTTAGCTTTGTTTTTGTTGTTGACAGTGCAAAGACTTTCCTCTATATCTATTTTGTTTAATGAATCAAATTGATTTTTTGTTTCAATTTGATCTGTATCTTTTTAGTCTTTGTGTTGTGTTTTTATTGCTGTTTGTTTTGGTTCTTTAAGGGACCTCTCTCTTGAAATTCTGGATGATGTGTATTCTGTTGAGTGGGATGGGTGTGGCGGATTGGAGATCTTTGTGATCTCTTTCAGTAGCATTTATGGGGATTTTTTGGAATCTTTAGAAGGGGTTCTGACAAGTAATTGTTCTTTTACATTAGTTTCACTTTTATTGTTCAAATTAGGTTTAATTTCACATATAAATTTGAGTCAATCATTTAGACCAAGTTGCATCATTTTTTTTTTTTTTATCAGAGTTTCATATTTATCATTATTAGTATTAGTTTTTTTTGTGATCTGTGAGTGGGTTACGTTTTTTGTATATAACCTATGGCTATCCATGTTTGCTGATAGATGATGTTTCTAGTGTGCTTTATAGTCATAATCTTTTTCCTTGCTCCATATCTCACATGATCTGGCATATGCTGGGCTACTCAGTCAGTATACTTACACTGGGGGAAGGGCCTAGTTTTGGTATCCAAGATTACTACTAACCCTGGGACATTAAGTTATCATCGTTCCTTCTTCAGCATGATTGACAGCCACAGTCTTCTGATTTGGGAGAACAAATAACGACTTGATATCAGATTGATCAGATTTGCAACTCCAACCACCTGTTTAACCCAGGTTAGGGCTAAATTGGTGAGGGGAATCAGAAGTATCTACAACAGATTCCTGAAGCCCTCAACCACCAGGATCCTGTCCCCTGACATTACGGATTGCCACCCACAATTTAATCTATTAATTTGAAATTAAAACTAAAATAAAAGCTTCAAGAAAGATTTTTCATTCTAAAAAATTTCATTTTTAACTTTAGGTATTGCGAATTTGTGGAGGTAGCTAATAGGTACCTTCAAAAATTCAATAATATGAAAAAATGCCCCAAACTTAATAAAAACAAAATTTTATCGCCAAAGTCAGTATCGCTTTTCTATAGAGAGGTATCTTAGAAAGCTAAAAAAAGTATTTCTCGAAATTTCATAAAATTAAATAAGATGGGGGTCGTTTAACAGAAAATCTTTTTTTTTTTTTTTATATATGAATTTTCTTAAAAAGAAACATTTAAAAAAATAATTTTATTCATTTGTGAATAAGTCCTGAAAGTTTCATTGAAATCAGCCAATTATCAGATTTTTGCAAGAATTTTCAAATCACTGTGTTTTGCACCGCAAAAAGAATCTATAAAATTTCCCATATGGTCAAACCCTGTGACGTTTTAATTTTTAAAATAAAATTTCGAAAGTTCTAAAAATGATAAAAAAAACAATTTAATAATCAAAAAATCCTTTGGTCTTTCCTAAAAGTAAAATAATGTGGAATTTCCAATTATACACAAACTAAAACCGATTTTGAAAACTAGATCTAGAGTTTTGTGTACTTTACTGAGAACTTCAAAGCACAAATTAATTTTCATAAACTTAGGCAAAATTCTGAGATATTGAATATTTGGGGCTGTTAATGAGTCACTTTCGGTTCGTTAATTATTTGATAATTTTAGTCACACACTTCACAAGCACGAAATATGAAAACTTTTCATATTTTGTTCTTTCTCTGAATATTTCCATTACCTCATTAAGAACACAATTTAATTTTATGAATTGGAGTGTCAAAGTTTCGTTCGAAATAACCAATCATTACAATACTTCACTATTTACCACATATAACTTAGCTGATTTTTCTGCAATATTTAAAATTGCGTGTGTGCATGCATATATATATATATATATATATATATATATATTAATATTTACACTAATGTACATAAATTATATAATTTAAGAAATGCTTGAATATTTTATAAGCATCTTACCTGATTTACTACATCTTGAAGTTGCGTTAATCTGTCAGCCATGTTTACGGTCCGCACTTCCGGTTACAAAAATATAAAATGAGTTTCATTGTTTCGTAATAACATTGTTTTAAAGATGAATGAATGAATAAAAATAAAACATTTTATCATTAATAAAAGTAGATAAATTTAGTTTCATTAATAAAATGCATTTTTTATGAATTACACGATATTTTAATTAATTATAAAGAGAATTATTTCCCCTAGCTTCTTTTATTTTAATTTTTTTTATTATTCATTTGAAATAAACTCTTTTTTTTTTTAATCAACATAAATAAATTATAATTATTATGGAAATATCTTATAAATAGTGAGTAATAAATGAGTGGCATTTATTTTTCTATATTGAACGTTCTAACAATAAAAAAAATTCAAATTTAAATAATTCGCAAGGAAGGTCAAAACATGCCTAAAAAAATTAAATCAAGTTCAATTTGTAGCGGGTAATGTTACTTGTATGGATGTTTATTTGAGAGATAAGTTTTTAAAGATATTTGTTACTTTGGCCTAAATTTATTTTGACTTTAATGAGGTAGGATGAGTTAACACGGCCTTTAAGATTGAAAAGTAAAAAAAGAAAATGCTGTATTTTTCAAGAGTTTTTTTTAGTGATGATTTTAGAGACTAGAGAGTGAAAATTCAAAAAACTAATGTTTTAAAAAATGTAATCAATCGAGCAGGTTTTATTAATGATAATCAGAGTTTTTTTTATTTAATTTATTTTAAACCCTTCCATTTTGTAAGAAATTGAATTCAAATACTCGTCTATATATCTTTTTATAACATTTATTTATGCTTATTTTTCACCAGATATTGGTCAGTCACTCATAATATCAATGGAAAGCCCAAACACAAACGACGTGGTTGGATTCATCGAGCAAAAGGTCGATATTTATTATAATTTATCCCGTTATTTATTTAATTTTCAAATTTTTGTATATTGTAATTACTGTTAAAGTACAGTGGGTACTAACTAATTTTTACTTGAATTTTTTTTTTTTTATATTTATTTTAAAATGGGAAAATTTTAATAGATATTTAGCGCGGGTTTTAAAAAGCAAATTTACCATTTTTGTTTCGATTACTAAAATTTTACGAATTGCTAAATTATTTCTTTATGAAATTTTACTTCCGAACTTTAAATTATAATTTTTAAAAATTGGTCTTCTTACAATACCGGTTTAGGCAAGACTTCTTATTTGAAGGGTTTATCCCGGTGATAAACTAACAATATTCGTTGTTTTTTTTTTGTATATATCGGCCTTAAGTTGTTTTACTTTTTGGGTCATTTAAAATAATTTAAATCTATAGTAAAAATTGAAAACTTAAACTAAACATTTTAAGACCATAAAAATGAATCTCCCTTAAGCAAAATAAAAAAAAATATTTTTACTTGCTTCAGCATTTTATTTTTATTGAAGACAAAAAAAAAATGATACTCTGATCATCAATAATCAAAGGGAAATTTTACAAAATAAAAAATAACTCATAAAATTATCCAAAAGTTAGCATTGATTCTAAAAGTTTTGTCAGATTTAGCAATGCCAAGATCCTCTTTCTTTATTCCTATCATTGTATCATTTTCCATTCTGTTGTATAAGTGCACACCTTATGAGCCTTAACTCATCATTGAGTTAAATGGTATCGAAATGTGCTACAGAAAATGAGAGAATTACTATTCATTGAAATAGAGTTTTACTCTGTATCTAACAGTATCCTCCCGACAATATTAGAGTTGGTGACATTTTTTTCCAGTTTTTAAGAATGTCTGCTTTATTTTATTAATTAACATATTTAAACTTCAACTTGCATATGGATTGGAACTATTTTTTAAAATTTCATGTCTTTGTATTTTTTATTTCTTTTTTTTTTCAGAAGATTTAGAGTAAATCGTTTTTGTTATCAATCATCAGTGATTCTTAGTCAAGCAAAATTTCAAAAAGCATTTCCCCATCATTCCACTCAGTCTTGAACATTTTGTTGAAATGTAAGTATTAATAAAATAATTTGGTAAAGTAACATTCAGTCCCTCCTGTATATACTAATTGAATCTATGGAAATTACATGGGTGTTGACAACTAAGATAACATTACTCTCACTTATATATTTCTTCAGTTCTTGACAAATAGGGTTCTTATATGCATATTAAATATAAATTTACACATAAGATTAATAAACAAAATGAATTTATATAAATGCTATACTTGGAAAAAAAAGTGGGAAATATTAAGAGTAGAAAGATATGGCATAAAATGTGATGAGGCACATCAATTGTGTTGATTGACCAATACTTTTCAAGTCTACTCCTGTTTGCAGAGCAATGGTTGTATATACAAACAGAATAATAGTATATGAAAACAATAAATTTTAAAAATTATAGTTATAGATAACAAACCATTTACTCACATTAATGAAACAATATTATAAAAAATAATAGGTTTAAAATAATCTTTGTTAATATTAAATGCCTTTACCAAATCAGCATGGGAGTTATACTTAGAACATTTCACCTGTAGTATCTTTTGACCTTCTTCATACTTTGAATTTAAAACCCTTTATTTATTGAGATAAATTGTTCTCATTCTGCTTTCCATGCTTAGAGGATATCACATATCATTTAATACTCTCTATTATTTTACTTTTGTGTTGCTTATTTATTCCTTCCACTCAAGACGGGGATTGAACTCAAGATTGCCAGGAAACCATATATGCTCTAATCATCCACCAGTTCATGTATCAGCAGTGTCATTTTGGAGTCTGTACCCGGGTGTGGTATTTTGCTTCTTTCCTTCCTTCCTTCCTTCCTCCCTCCCTCCCTCAGAAACTGCCAGATAGTAATCATCTCTATGCTAGATCTACTGAGGAGGTCATCAGAACCTAACATGCTTATTTTTTATTCATCTTATCATCTGTTGTTTATATTATTCTTTTATTATATTGAATTAATTCCATAGAAGTTGATAACCATCCTTCACCCTCTATCCAAGCATTGATTAAAACATATCTGTTTCTCCGGCAGTCATGAGTTCAATCCCTGAGTCAAGCAGTGTACCATCCTAGGTATGACAATAAACTACATGTGGCAGCAAGACTTCTGATTGGGAGGTTTTGAGGAGTGTGGAACCACCACTTAATTGCTGTTATTCCCAGGTCCACCCTGACCTGGAATGGTAGCACCTGATAGGTTCCTAGCTGTGGGCAAATAGTTAACCCCCTAAACTGAGGTTAAAACACTATGAAAGTATAAAAATAGATTTTTATAGTAAAAAATACCAGCAATACATTTTTGAAAAAAAAAATACTATTTGACTCTCGACAAAAATGTCAATGAAATCTGATCTACAAACTGATTTCTTACAAAGAATACATATTCTATTCATACAAACATATCCTAAAAATCTTGTCAGCATTAAATAGCCCTTTGAGGTTGATATGTTATAAAACAAAATAAGCCATAAACCAGCTTAATTATGCTAACTTAATTGTATGGGTTTCCAATTCTTTCCATTTGACCTCAGCTTTGGCCCTTTGACTAGTTCATTCTAAGACATTAAATGTTTTCCTTTAAATTGTTATGCCCTGCAGTGGTAGGATTTAGCTCACTCTCAAATCTCTGTAAGACTTTTCTCAAAACCTTCCGTATTTAACATCATACCTCCAATTTAACTTTCCCAATTCTTAGTTCCAGCAGCAAAGTCTGGTCAGAAGATTGAATGTTTTGAAGAGCATGGAACCAACTCTTAATTGCTGTCATTCCCAGGTATGCCCTGACCTAGAGTGGTAGTACTTGTTAGGGTCCTAGCCAAAAACAAAACTCTATGAAAATATAAAAATACATTATTATAGTAAAAATACCAGCAATACATTTTTAGTAAAATTATGAACAATATATATTTATAGTAAAATTATCAACATTTTTAAAGCAAAATGACTAGCAATACATTTTATCTGTAGTGGAAGGCATAAAATTGTGTTCAAAATATTTAGGTTTTGGCATTAAATAACCCATAGAGATTGATATGCCGCTAAACAAAATCAACCAACCAAGCAGTGTGCAAAAGTCATATCCTCTGGGTTCAGTAGAAGAAAATGTCAAGTGACACAAAATCCAGAATAAATTGGAGAGTATTAACTGATGCAAGATATCCCCTAACCCTGAAAAGTAAAATAAAAACAATCTACTTTTGTGGATTGAACAAAGGGTTCAGTTCAAAATTCTAAAAAGGTTACTAAATAGAACGTACATCTGGAGAAGACTGATGGGTACAATGACTAAAACATTGTGAGTATAACAACCAAGATGAGTTCAAACGTAAAGGCATATAAGAATAATTCCTTATCTCAAAAATTCCAAAACATTAACTTTCTTCTGTGACGGGGCCGCGGCCTGCTGTCTTTGGTCAGGATCAATCCTGGTATTGGAGAACAAGATGTCAGCCCACACTCGTCGGTCGTTGGTGGCGTTCGACACTGCAGCTTGACTTCTTCAACTATAACCTCTCTTACCCACGTTGTGGTTTTTGATCTTAAAAGGGTCAAGCTGAATTATCACTGGGATATCTCAACTAAGCTAAACCAAGGAGTTGAATACACACACAAAATTGAAAATAAAACAACCAATGTTCGAATAAGTCACTAGATAATACTTTTATCAACATAAAAAAATATTTACAGTTCTTTTTTTCCTTTTCTTTCTTTTCCCAACCTGTTTCTAATATTTAGCAACGGAATGAAAATTTCGGCTAACTCCCCTAAGGATGACCAGACTTGACAGCTGGATTTCTTCAAGTACTGTTCATTGTACTTTCAAGGATGGCGCAAGGATATCGTCAGAGTTTTTTTTCAGCGGATTATTATTATTACCATTAGGTTGGCAAAACAGCGTAATGGCAAAAATCTCTTAACTTCCCGTCCACATAACTCACTGCAACTCTGGACCGCAACTCCAACTACTTTAGTCCGCGTGGGCACTTGTATTTATGGGTGTCAATTTTGGAAGATCCCCCCTCTTCCAGGAGGAGCCATTAAATGACGTCAGTCTTCCTGACATCTCCCTCAGTTGCTCATTATGTTTTCACAATTATAATTTTCTTACTCAGAGAAATTTTGGTTAATAATTTTCCCAGTATGTAGACATTGACACCTTTCAACAGTCGACTTTAACCTCTGACCCCTGAACCCACCAGCTGTGTCTTGCTAAACAGTAACAATCGTATTTTGTATCTTTTTCCACAGAATTCGTATCACCTGTTCTCAATATCCTGAGAAAATGAGTCCCTTTCTGATAAAAAAAATAAAATTGTTTTTTAAACCCTTTTTGTCCGTATGCCATGTTAAATATTGTTACACTTCAAGAAATCTTGATCTTGCAAATATTTCTAAAATTAATGTTCAAACATTAATTAGATAACAATCCAGTAAACACATATTTTTATACTACTGAAATTCCAAACTTAAATTTCACATATAGCTACTTAGGTAACATGTATTACTTTGGTAATAACATCAATCTAATATTTAGCAGTTTCAAGCTTTCTTTGTGGAATATATGATTTAATACTTAGCAGGAGCTTGTAAATGAACTTTTACCTTGTACTGAAATGAAATTGAGTTAATAATTATTTACAATGAAACGTACTAGAAAGGGATAGGCACACATGTATCAGAGAGTCTAAATAGGCATTTATTAAAATATGTATATAAGACAATAGAAGTAATATTTTAATTCTTTTCTCACTTTAACTAAAAGAAAATATGTGGTATGTGTAAAATGTTACCTTTATTTAAACTTTGGTGTTTAAGTAATATACAGTTTGGTTTTATAGTTGAAACTTATAAAATTAATATTGAAAACAAAAATTAGCTGATATCATGAAATGTATACCATTTTAAAGTATCCAACCAAGCCAATTCATGTGAATCAGATTTTGATTATTAGTGTGTGTAGGGGAGTTATAACTGTGAGTAAATAATTATAAACTCCCTTACATTTATATATGCAAAAATACTCATAAAAATGAGAAACAGAAAGATGTGAAAACATCAAAATGAGTATTATTTATTATCTGGTTGTTATGTGGTGTTGGAGACACAGATAATAATATTGAGTAAAATGTAAGTTTGGGGTCAATTATGGATCGGAATCTGACAATGATAAGCTAAAGAATAGGTAAAGTGTACAGTCTTTCTCATATGTTTTTTATAGATGTGTGTAATGATTGTCCAGATAATTTAGTTGGAAAATGCAAGAAGTGTCTGGGGTTTTCTAACCTCAAATTTTTGTTGAGTGCTAAAAGATAAATGTTAATATTATGGTCTGAAAAAGGAAAAAGAGCTGAAATTTTTGTTAATACACATGTTAATGGCCTGTTCCTGTCTGATAGTGAGATGTCGTGTGTTTGTGTGTGTATAAAGGAGAAAAGTGTGGTCGACTCTCATTGGAGTGAATTGATAATTATAATTGTTATAATTATTTTTGACATTATAATTAATTTTTATTTATGCATTTCTTTATGGACATGACAAGTGCAATACTATTTGCTATCAATAAACAATTGGTAGCAATTGTACTAAAATGAAATTGAGTTTGTAATTATTAAATTTCAAGTGTTGTGTTAACAAGTTTATAATAAACTGTATTTATATAATTTGATGAAGAGTAAGACCAATTGCCATTTCTTCAACAGATGAAATCAAATCAAATTGTTTCATAATTGGATTCTTAAGTGGTTGTAGTGAAAGAGATAATCAGGTACCCCAGAAAAAAGTTTGTGTTTTGTGTGCGATCTGCTGAAATAGCTTGTAAGTGTAAGCGTTCTGAAAGCAAAGGAAGTATTTGTCACAGATTACTTCCACAACACAAAGAAAAATCACTGTAAGTATAGACTTGACAATCGGGGGCAGAAAGAAATGCTGTCCATATCTTTGTCCTTTGGTCAAACTCTGCACTAAAGTCGGGTTCATTGATCTTCAAAGTAGCACAGATGGGCGGATCAGAAAACTTGACTTCACCCGCCTCTGTAATGCATATGCCGCCCAGCTCCTTAATAATGTCCATCCCAAGGAGCAGATCGAAACCTAATAACGCAGTGTCCACAACCAACACACTGACTGTGATGGGGTCACCATTGTTGATACTGAGTTTGATGTTTCCAACTCCCCGGCTTCTGAGAGCCTTTCCATCAGCCGTTAGTACGTCCATCTTTTGTCTGCTCCACTGTCGACAAATCGAACTGTTCATGAGTGACCGAGAGCAGCCCAAATCTATTAAAGCAGTACACATTATTCCATTGATGCGCACCTTAATCACAGGGAGTGCCTCTTTCCTGCTCACTGATGTCGCCCCCCCCTTCCATTTCCCAGACAACTTAGAGGCAATATGACCTACTTTATGACATTGGAAGCATTGTAGATCGAGACATGCCTTTCGCGCCGACCCGCTGTGCATTTCTTTGCGTTGATAGCAGCAGTCTCTGGCAAAATGATTTGGCCCAGAGCACTGATAGCAGGTGGCAACGCCATGGTGACGGATAGCTGGGGTCGGACCTTCTTTGACTTCAATTGGTTGAACAACTGCGGCCACTGGTTCATCAGCCTCTTTTTCGTCGATCATGATAGCACGGGCTCTGGTCAACAATTGATTGAGCGTCAGGTCTTCCATTGTGGATGATGAGCAGAGTATCTGCTTAACATGACTAGGCAATCCAGACACGAAGGCACATGTAATCCATTCTTCAGGAAGCGATGCTGTTGGGGCGCACCCACCTTCTGAGGAGAATGGACTGATCTCTCTACGATATAGGTCAGTGCTAGAGAGATCAGGGGAGTTAAGGTGATCACGAGACCAAGGAGATCAGGTGACCATTGCAATTCCGTCTCTCGACTGGAAGATACCGTTGGACTGTAGACTCTTGCTGATTGTTACTTACTAACCTGCGTTCGTTTGACTAACCTCTCTATTGTAAATACCTCTTCAAATATACCAGTATTTTTCCCTACATCTGTGTTTGTCTTTATTTGAATACACACACGCGGGAACACTCCCAACATCTCAACAGGTGTGAGTGGAATGGCGAGCTTCTTTAATTCTGCCAAATATACGTCTACTGTCTCGCCAGGTCGCAGACGCCGTGCCTGGAATTGGTCGTAGGCCACGAATTGGTCAGTTCCAAACGCGGTTAGTAGAGCGTGCTTTATTTGCTCAATGTTACTTTTCTGTTCTTTGCTCAGCTGCCTATACACAGCAAGGGCACCGCCTTTCAATCGCAGTGGAAGAATCTGTTCAATCTTCATGATCTCGCATAATTCGCAGACCAGTTCCACTTTTTCAATCCATTCAACCACAGATTGTCCACTCGTATCACCACTTTTTTCCGGGGTACCTGATTATCTCTTTCACTACACTCCCCCCTGTCACATAAGTGACACTCATGGGGCCTTCTTTATTCTTAAGCTTCCCGAGCGGGCGACTGTTGGAGGAGATTGTGTGTTATATTCTGAGGATTCTTCTGATCTGACAACCTCATGCACAGTCTTCATCATCTGAAGAGGTGCTAGCGCTACCTCCGATGGTAATTATTTGTTCACTTTCTGAGCACTCACTGCTAGTGTCACTTGTTGACGTATCTGTACCTACATAGTGACGCAAGTCCTTTATGTGTCTTGGTATGCCATCAATCAGCACAGAGCGCGAATTACTTAGTCCAGTGACATGCCCCACCCGGTACCGAGTTGTACATCGGCTATGTGGAGCTTTTACCCACACGCGATTGCCCAAGTCATACGGCGCACGTTCTTTTATCCATTCAGTTGAACGCATTGTGTCAATGCCTCGTAGCGGACTTTGTACTGATAAATCATGTTGGCTGGCGCGGTTGAGGGCGATACATTATTGTCTCGGAGTAACATTGTACCAATACACGCCTCCATTATGGAACACTGCTTCCCTGCAGCGAGTCTTTTGATGCTTCGATGACATCGCTTTGGATTATGCCATTTCCTGATGGGACATATGCACAGCGAAATCTGAGGTGTACTCCCCACGAATCCACAAAATCTTTGAATAGTCCACTGCGGAATGCAGTGTCATTGTCAGTGAGGAGTTCCGTCGGAGGTCCACATTCAAAGAACAATGACCCCAAGTGGTCAATGACGCTTGCGGAATCCTGTCAACGCAGACGTCGCCAAATAGTGAACCGGGTTGGGCCACAGTTAATCAGGGTTAAATAGTGATGTCCATTATAATGGGTGATGTCCATTCCAACACTGTGCCACACCTTGCTCACACTCACTTGTCCTTTTTGCCATTGCACAGGTGCTGGGTCGATGGACTAAGTAATTCGCGCTTTGTGACCAAGACACATAAAGGACTTGCGTTACTATGTAGGTACAGATACGTCAACAAGTGACACTAGCAGAAAGTGAACAAATAATTATCGCCTTTTCAGATGGCAAAGACTCTGTGCGTGAGGTTGTCAGACCAGAAGAATCCTCAAAAGAAGAATCTTCAGAACATTCTTCAGATGATGAAGATTCTGTGCATGAGGTTGTCAGATCAGAAGAATCCTCAGACCATAACACACAATCTCCTCCAACAGTCGCCCACCTCCGGAGAAGCTTAAGAATAAAGAGGCCCACCCATGAGTGTCACTTTATGTGACAGGGGGAGTGTAGTGAAAGAGATAATCAGGTACCCAAAAAAAGTTTGTGTTTTTGTGTGCGATCTGCGAAATATACTTGTAAGTGTAAGCGTTCTGAAAGCAAAAAGTATTTGTCGCAGATTACTTCCACAACACAAAGAAAAATCACTGTAAGTATAGACTCGAATATCGGGGGCAGAAAGAAATGCTGAAAATTCGGGCATTTTTGGCTTAAAAATTTGTTAGAGAGTGAGTTATTTTTCTGACTGGTTACACATATTGTGATTCAAGATAGTACCGGCGAATTGAGTTTTTTCAGCATTTCTTTCTGCCCCCGATATTCGAGTCTATACTTACAGTGATTTTTCTTTGTGTAATCTGCGACAAATACTTCCTTTGCTTTCAGAACGCTTACACTTACAGTGGTTGAAAAAAAATTTGCTCAGAGATGTCTATAATTTTCAGGAGTTTGGAAAATATTGATCATCTATAATAAAAGAAATGGAGGCGACCTGAATAATTTTAATTTTGGTAACATAAAGAAACATTTGAATTAACTTGATAAAAAGATTTTGTTAAACTATAAATATTACATAAGAAAATTTGTAATTATTTGGGTCTCCTTAACAAATTTTTGGAATTTATACGTAATTTATATATGGATGCATAAATTTGTATTCCTTGATTTATTATATTTGGATTGTAATAAATATGTTTTAATTTTTTAAAAGTCTCAATTTATTCACTTTTCTACATATGCAAGATTATGAGTTATTTGTTTTGTATGAAAAATTTAATTTTTTACATTAAACTTTCACATTTTCAATTACCTTCAAGCAATCAGTCTTTTATTTTTTATTCTTTTTGTAATATCCTTGTTGAGTTGTTTGCAATTGTTCTATTTGTAAAAGATTAAATTTTGAGAATTATTTTAGTTAATTGCTAGAAATACATTATTGTTTAAAATAATAACTTTCATTAAAATTTGAAATAAAAAAGATGTTGAAATTTGTTGAGATTTATTGTGTGCATAAACATTTTATTTTATAAAAATTAGTTAATACTGAAAGTGTTAGATAACTAAATATTTTATTATGTACTGTTTGAAATCAACCTAAATCTTAATTTATTTCTCAGCTTTGTAGTATGATTTTGTGTTAAAGAAATTTTATCAAAACTTTGAAATGTACAATTTTGATAATTTTGAATAGAATTTTAAAGCAACAGATCTGTTAAAATTTTAATGGTACTTAGAAGGATTGTTCATTCTACTCAAATTGCATTTGATTATTAGTTCTTATTTCTTTACTAATGTTCTTTACTTATGTTCACCAAACTCATGTATTTCCAGCATTGCTGTATTTTAATTTATATTTGAGAAAATAATGAAAGATTATATAGTATTTATATTCTATGTACAAAAGAAAAATGGTTACTGAAATAGTATTTCATCATATTGCAACATCATTAGCCCTAATATAATAAAAAAATGCATCTTACAATATATGAAGGTTAGAAAAAGAAATATTACTAATATAATTATATATCTATAATCAATGCTTTCAGAATTTTAATTTTTTTTAGAAATCAAGACATATAAAAGAGAGAAGATTAACTCTACAAATAGATTTTGTAATAAGTTACAGCACCAGAGCAAAGAAATAGCAAAACAGTACAGAAAGTGAAATTAGTGTGCTGACTTCAAATTTTGACCAAGTTTATTTTATTCATTTTGAATTAATGCCCTTGCCAAAAAAATTAATCCACTTTGCTCCAGCTATAGGTTAAATATCAGATGAAATTAGTCCCTCTTGTGTTTAGTGGTTGCCAATCTCAAAAGAAGAAAGCTTTAAATTCAAACCCCTCACTATATTGGTGAGGATTGTATATTATCGTTGCAGCTTCTGCTTCAACAGTTGTCATCAAGACATATACAAGTGGAACACTTCACACGGAGAAACTGCAATCTACAGGAAGAGTATACAACCCTTTTTAGTACCAGCTACTGAAAGGCCAAAAATGACTTTGTTGTTTTAGACTGAGTGGGAGTTTGGCGATTCACTCCTCTGACACATGTTTTTTGATCTCAGAGGGTGAGAAGATTGCTAATGAAGCAAACTTAAGTGACGACAGGTCAACAAGTGGGAGCTACAGAAAAAAGGATTCTTTGGAATAAATAATTAATTTGGGTTAAAAAATGTAACAGTGATTTGGTTTATATATGATTTTTTGTACACAACAGTTTTAACCCTTCCCACAATTGTTATAAACAAATGACACTGGGATTCCCTGTTGGAATTTGCAGCTTGTGCTAGTAGTAATTTAAATTTCTAAGTTTTGGTCTTCAGGATTAGCAGGAGGTCTTGGCAAACAAGGTGGATTCCAGTAGAATTATCGTGGGGACTCTTAAGTTGTCCAAACCTCCAGCTTATATGGAATCCTGTGTCCAGCAGAGGGGAGTTGACCAGGGTCTGAGTTCAATTGTCTTCCACCCTTAGTATAAATCTTTTTCTAAAATTCCATATTTTCAAAATATGTTTACTTGAGTAATTTTCCAAATTTGGGTGTTTTCCAGCCCCCCTTTTGATTGGTCAGAGGAATCAAGCCACTTCTTAACTCCAACTCATCTCACACCATTCCTCCATACAGGTGGTGTTAATACAAATTTTCAGAATACATAGGCGAAAAGGGATTTTCCAATAATTAATCTTTCTTCATGAGTTTGTCTCACACTATGATTTCCCAAAGCCAGGGGCTTGTTTAAAGGCCCTCTAGATGTCTCCCCCAGCTGCCAGCCAGTCTTAAGAATTGTCATTGGTGGGAAAGAAAAATATTACCAATATCTTTAGTGAAAAAAAAAAAAAAAAAAAAAAATACGCTTCCTCTGATTATGCGTTTATTTGGTCAACAAGATCACACAGCCCTTTTTTGCCCACAGTTACTCCAAAATAATTGATTCATTTTTTTATCATTTGTATCCAAAGGGATCCAAATTAATGTCAGATATAAATCTTTTTCTTGATGAATGTCACAGAAATTAAATTGAACAAACCCATCAGGCTAATCTCTATCTTTGTAGGGACACTTTTCTTTTGGGTGGCCGATTCAAACCAGATGCTTTTTCCTGGCTTTTTTTCCAGAATGCTCTTTAAGTGTTATTTTGGTGACCACCCAGGTTTCCTCATCAACAACATTTTTTCTATTTGACATCTTCAAGGATCCATTAATTGTCTCTTCTCATCAGCAGGAAGTGGGGAAGGATAGGTAGTTTTGGTTTACTCAATCTTTTGTTTTCCACAGATACTCTTAGGTGTGTAATAAAAGTTGGGGGAGGGTCTTCTTCTTTTTTGAGGAAATTTTCTGATTTTCACATTGATCTTATTAAGACCACCTTCTTTATCCCCCTAAAGCTCAAACAGGAAACAAAAATTATTATAATTGGTTCAAGTTTTACTTGCATGCTTTTATAATTGCATTGGTTCAATTGTTCTTTTTTATGCTTGCCAGAATTACCACATTCCATTTTTTGATAAGCACGATGTTTTAAAGAAAATTCTTTACTTAAATCCTAAATTGTTTGCCTTTTACATAGTTTCAGATTTTTTTTTATTAAAACTCCTATTGAGAAAAATTCTGACACCCTCAATTATTAAAACCTCTTTATATTAAGGTACCTCAAAGTAAGAGGCTAAAGTTCTCTATATCATCAAAATATGCAAATATATTTGGTAAGTTACATAATATTTCCTTAAAATTTACCATCCAAAATCTCCAGACTTTAAGATTTTTGTACATTTCTACAAAATTCTCAAGAAATTGAAATTGATAGGAAATGCATAAAAAAGCATTATGATTTAATCAAACTTGTGTTGTTTAATTTTCAGTATGTTAAGAGATAATAAACCTGAAAATAGCACATTGAGTGAGATAGTTTCTGCTGTGATTTTCACTGTTAAAGTATATTTTATTTTTTCAAAATCCTCTAATGAAGCGGGGTAGTTTTGCTGGATAAAATAATAATTTATATTCTTTATTTACTAACACTGGAATAGAGAAACAAGTAATTTATTCTTTTGGGTTTTGATGGAGATTGGAATCTGCAAATATTTAATACTGTTGCCATAACTAGTCTGGTGCTCCTGTTGTATATCTCAAAATTCTTGACAAAATCCAATGTCATGTAATGTAACCAATCCTGACCAGGCATCTCAGCTTCAGTCACTTTTTCACTGACATGACATGTCTTTTCTACAAATATTTTCATGACAGCTGCTCTGACAAGCTTTTTTCCCTTGTGCCCCAACTACACAAATTTAAGTGTGCTACTAGATTTGCAACTAGGTATCACTGTTTTACTGTTGAAATAGCTAAATGCAACTGCCAATTCTACTCCAACAGTTTCTTTTCTCACACTTCTCGTCCGTGGAACTCCCTTCCATTTTTTTGCTTCCCTGATAACTAAAATCTTCAAAAATTTAAATGCAACATCAATTTATATCATCTATCTTTTTGAACCTTGTTCATTTTTTGTCATTCTCTTAATCCTCTCTATTTTCAGTCTTCTCATTTTCTTTCACTTTCACTGCCTGTAACTCCCTGCATTCTAGTCCCTTTACTGTCTTGCTTGGGATGAAATGATTAAAAAAATTATCCAAGTTAACATCACCAGAGGTTAATATAGAGTTGAGTTTTATGAAAATTAATTATATTTTAGTGAAGACTAAACAATTGTTTTTTGTAGATAACAGTCTAGAAAAGATGGGGAAATTGGTTAAAAAAACCTTATGTCTGTTTTCTGTAATTACTTTATGAAAATTTCCCAAACAAAATCTTATTTTTGGCCAGTTAAAAGTTTGTCACCATCCGTAACTGATGGTACTGATTTATATTTCAAAGAACATGAACTGATGAGAAAGCTGTAACCTCTTTTGAAAGAAGTTCCTTTAGAATACAGTCAGTCAGATATATGCCATGTGTGATACATGCTTAGGCGATCATGTATCTTTCAATACATGACTGACGAGGCAGATTTTTTTTTATCCACAGTAGGTTGCCATTTCTTTCTGCAGTAAACCAGTTGCCATCCAAGGCTATAGAACTCAGTCTGTCCTGTTATTTACCCATAGCTGGGGGAGAAGAAAAGAATTCATACTTTTCCCAAGGATATTAGCACGTAAGTGAATGTAATGGATTCAACTATTGAAAAGGACACATTTTTATAGTATAGATTCCCAATTGTAGATTATACTAGGATTTTAAACATTGTCCAATATTTTTACCAACTTTTCTCATCAAGTTAACCATGTGTTTTCACAACTTAGTAGGATATTTAAAATTATCAATTTTAAATAGCTGCTGATTTTACTAAATTAGAATAATTTTTTGAAACTACAGAAATATTAATTAATAGTATAACTTAATCATTTTGATACTAATTTTATTTCAGTAGTACATTAACTCATAAATACAAACAATTTTTTCTTCATGATTTTGAGTGCTGAAACTTGCTAAAAACAAATTTTAAATAAAGTATGCGCAAAATTTGGTGTTTAATTAAATTATTTTTCTTACTGTCATGAATACTTTGTTAAAACAACAAAAAAGCTAAGTGAGAGAGTAGCAGTAAAGTCCGTGGGCAGCCTATATAGAACAGATTCAAAATCAACTGATACTAAAATACAGCCCACATCAATGTTTCATTTTTCCTTTTCTTCCCCATCTGTTATGTCATTTGTAATCATTAGAGTGAATGAACGTCTAAATGTATTTGTTTAATAAATATTATCCATGGCATGTTATATAAACAACTAGGGATTAATAATACTCAAAGATGATATTTAGCATTTTATTATTAAATTAGATGCTGTATGTAACATCATGGTTTTAAATCTTAGATTTTATAAATTTGAGAATCATACAAAACACAAAACAAAAAAATGACAGATTAATCCCAAACAGCATGAAAAATTTCATTAGGTTTATCATGTTTCATTATTTATAGCTAAGACTGCTATTTTGGTGGAAAAGTTACCAAGTTTAAATTGAGCTGAGAATTTTAAGTGGAAGAAGTCCATTAGTTTTTGCATGCCTGGTATATATTGACTAAGTTTAAAAAATAGGCTTCTGTTATGTTAAGGTGGCAGAACAAGGAAAATACAACGGAGGTTTAAGAAACAATCACCTGTATTAATGTAAAAATACAACAAATACTAAATTGGTGTAAATGTCTCTCGCTGAAAGAAAAAGATAAGTAGATCATAAAAGTTATCCACAGAGGTATACAGTAGGAGAGGGAGTTTTGACTTACTGTGGTGATGGCCTTTCAGTGAGTTTACTTTGGAGATGGGAGGTCACGTTCCAACAAGTGTTGTCAATCCTGATTGTTGTGCCGTCTGATTGCTGAAGATGCCCCTTTAATGGGCTTTTATGTCCTTTTCTTAGGCTCAGATCAGCTCCAATTTCTATTTTGTTTCTTTAGGCAGGAGTGGGTGCTATTGGATGGAAATTATTGGATTGTATTTTTCTTTGAGTGTGTAAGTAAAACGGAAGCTTTGTGTGGAGCCAATGTGAAGCTGACAGAATTTTTAGTTCAGTCTTAGATTTCAGAGCATTCACATCATGGCCAGTGGTGTAAATTTGTGTAACATGAATCAGAAGAAGATCTGGTTTTAGGAAGATTATAACACTTCCCACACAAGGTAAGTCGTCTTCTCTTCTACATATCATTCATAAGCATATGAGCGAAATATGATTGAAGAATCTAAAGATTCAATATATTTAGTAGAGCTGAGTTATTGCACTATGTAAAAGTAATGCTAGGTTGTGTCACTGTACCTTGACATCATGGAAATATCCAGACCTATATCAGTTGTGCTCTAACATCTTGTGAGTCAGTATGAACACTGATTAGGCAGCTCATAGCAAGGCAATAGGAATGGGGCAATAATGATGGGTGCCAGATGGATGGGACAATGGTCCTTAATGGTCATGATCAGAGGCAGTGGTTTATAATTATCTGAAACACTAGAAATAGCATCCCACTTGCGTTCATGACATTGCTAATTGGGCCCAAGAGCACTGGCAAAGTGTGATATGGTTCCAGTTGTTTGAAGCTGATCATAGGATTTGGGTGTGGTGTAAACTCCATGATCATGAACAAAGCACTAGTAGTGGTTTCATAATTGTGCAGTGCATTTTATGTGGCATAAGTTGGGTCTGCTGAGCCATCTAAACATGTCATTGGCCAATAACTGCTATAATGCACTATTTTGTGACCATTTGCACCCATTTATTGATTCCATGTACACCAACAATGATGGATCATTTACCCAAAGTTGCCCAAAATTGGTTTGAGAAGCACTCTTGAAATAACAACAACATTGTAGTTACTGTGTTTGTCCAATATAAGCCAAATAAAGTATTTAATGTATGTGGTGGGGAGGTTTGGATACTTCACCTATAAACATCATAAAGCTGTGGACAGCTATTATATCAGCATAACTCAGTATCTCTCAAGAGTTCTTCTGGCCACTTATGAAATTAATGCCATGTTAAGTTGCTGTACCTCACTGGGTATGTCAGTATTAACTCATGACAAATGGCAATTAATTTAAAACTTAGTTAAAGATTATTAAACTATTCACCTTATTCTGCATTTAAATCATCCCGAGGATTCACAGTTTGATTACTTTTAATTAAAATTATCAGACAATATAATGAGTATTTTCAGAGAAGAATTATGGGGGAGTTGGCATTTATACTAAGCAAAAAGATTTAAGTCTACTTGTTTTTGTGAGTGTTTAAACAAATGAACAGAGGGAAATAAATTTATTCAAGTTTTCTTGAAGTAAATGAATGCTTATTTTATGGATAATGTAAAGTAATGTAATAATAATGTAATCAATATCTTTGTTACAAATAAAAAGGCTATTTTTCATGCTAATATTAACATTTATGATTAGAAATCTTTATCCAAGTATTTTGTATAAGTAAATAAGTTTTTTTATATCATTTGTTCTAGAACTTTTTATCATTTATAAAACAATTTATGTTCATTTCTTTTATTTAAATAGTGATGGGTAGTATCAAAATAAGGGGATCATTTAACAATATTGATATTTATGCATTTAATGTTATTTAAAATAGATCAATTGATTTATTGCTTGAATTGCAAAATATTTTAGTGGTTACATGATAATATGGACACCAATGTAGAAAAATTGATATTTATATTGATCTCAAGTGTTTCTGCTCCTTTATAAAGTCTTTGACAATGGTTGGTGAAAAGCATGGGCAAGGATCATGTATGCTTACAGCTATTTATTGTTATAAAAAAAGCATCTATTTCATTTCATAGTTAATCAGTAAATCCTGATTTTATGTTTTTGTTATTTAGAAAACTTGCCTGGAAGAAGGCTACAATAGCTGTAAAGATCAAATTCATTACACTGTTGGAACTCCAATTCTTTAACTTGTCGCGGTCGCCAATTAGCCGCTCCTTAGAAAGCCGACCTTGACCTTCACAACTCCTGATCTCGCAGTTTAGGGCAAGCAACATGCGAGAAACCGGACGACTAGTCCAATATCGTTGATGCCAAACTGTACCTTGTGAGCATCGGATTATGCAGCACCCTGTCAAATATCGGCAACCATTGATATTAATTTAATATCTACGGTTTTCTACTCCCTCTAGCCAGGGAGTACTTGAATAAATCTTTCCAAATATTGTTAGCCACTTTCGTAGTCCAAAAACAAAGCTGCTCGGCCCGGGGGCCTGGATCAAAGTGTAGTACGCTGCCTTTGTGAACTTCCGGTGCTTTGTTGAGAGTGTTACTCTTTGGCGCGATCCCGTCTCCGCAGTCGATCCACCATGGAAGACGTATCACCTCTCTGACCTGCTTCGCCAAGTGATACACTTTGGTGCGATCCCGTTTCCACGGTTGATCTGCCCTGTGAAGTCTATCGCTGTTCAGTCTTGGCCCTGTTTAGGGACTCCGGCTTCACCAAGTGATACACTTTGGCGTGATCCTGTTTCCGCGGTCGATCCGCCCTGTGAAGTCTATCACTGTTCAGTCTTGGCCCTGTTTAGGGACATCAATCAACCCTATACAACCGGACCAGCTACGTTCGCCGATCAACTCTATACGACCGGACCAGATCAATTCTATACGACCGAACCAGCTACGTTTGCCGATCAACTCTATACGATCGGACCAGATCAACTCTATACGACCAAACCAGCTACGTTCGCCGATCAACTTTATACGACCGAAAGCTACCCTAAACAACAAACCAGTCATACCGGACCCGACACTGATTTAAACGCATTAATAAATTCGACGTTATTGTTCCAAAAACCTTTGCCTTTGTCCCCTCATTGTCTTGGCTGTTCACACTTTTCTTCATAAAGCTTGCGGGGGCGACATCCTTATCGGCCCCGCAACAAGTGGTGACTTCCCGACGTGAGACAGCTAAGCGATGATGAAGTCGGCCAAAAGTGATTATTTAGACATGACGGCCGCGATCATACCTCTGCCTGCATACCACCATAATGCCAAGAACTGGTTCTTGCAGGTAGAATCCATCTTTTCAATGCTACACATCACTTCACAGCGAGCCAGATTCGCGAACGTAATGCAGAAACTCCCATCCGATATGATGGACGAAATTTCTGACATCCTCTCCGATTTGCATGAACATGAACCATACAATCACTTAAAGGAAGCGATCCTCAAGCGAACCGGACATTCCGAGGAAGATATGATTCAGGAAATACTACGGAACGTCACTAGAGGTGACAAGACGCCATCCCAGCTTCTCAAATATATGAGGAACCAACTGGGAAAGCACAATGTGTCAGAGAAGGTTCTTCGAGGTTTATGGCTGGAGCATTTGCCCAAATCAGTCGCTCAAATTATCGCACCAATGACGAGAGCCACGCCTCTGGATGATTTGGCAGAGTCTGCTGATCTAGTTTTTGCACAGTTTGACCACAGCGTTAACGCTGTTCACGCCCCCGACATAGCAAAGCACGAACGCTACGAGCCAAGTAAAACAAAACGGGCGTTGGCCAACCTTCAACGACAAATTCGAGAGATCCAGATCTCCCTGTGCCCACGGACGAGGAAATCGACCCCATCTCGACGGAGGCGAATCCCCAGCCGAGAACTGCAAAGCGACCAGGGTGTTTGTTGGTTTCATCGCACATTTGACGATGGGGCCAGGAATTGTAAACCTCCCTGTACACATCCGTCGGCCCGGGGAAACGAATAAACCGGAGAGTCGCGACAACTAACACTTCCGGTGCCAACACGCAATGTCGTCTATTTTACGTTTGGGATCGACGGAACAAATTGAAATTCTTAGTAGACAGAGGTGTGGCCATCAGCGTGGTACCCTATCAGAACGACCACACCGCTAAGCCCACCCTGGTCAAACTACGAGCTGCGAATGGTTCCACGATAGACACGTACGGAGAAAGGACCCTTACTCTGAATATCGGCATGCGACGTGATTTCACTTGGACATTTACCGTGGCCAACGTGAAGGTACCCATCCTTGGCGTGGATTTCCTGGCGCATTATGCACTGGCGGTCCATATGAACCCTAGGACTCTGTCCGATACGACTATGAATCTCCGTGTCTTAGGTACCCCTACACGTCAAGGCTCCACAGGAATCAGCGTCGCAACATGCCATGGTCGCGAGTACTTAGATCTCCTGACACAGTTCACGGATATAACGCTGCCACTCCAAGTAATGGCTTCAGGTGACCATCAGACTCAGCACCACATCAGAACTCGAGGTCCTCCCGCACACTCCCATCCGCGACGACTCGCTCCGCACAAACTGGCGTACGCCAAGGAGCAATTCGACAAAATGCTCAGTGATGGCATCATTCGTCCTTCCGATAGCCCTTACGCCTCGCCACTACACTTAGTGCCTAAACCTGGTGGTAAAGAATTTCGGATATGCGTCGACTACCGAAAATTAAATGCATCGACCGTACCAGACCGATACCCTGTCCCTCATATCTATGATTTTGCATCCGGACTGGTGGGCGCTCGCATCTTCTCAAAAATCGACCTGACAAAGGCATACCATCAGATCCCCGTCGCTGCGGAAGACGTCCCTAAGACGGCAGTCACAACACCGTTTGGCCTATATGAACTTCTGAAAATGCCGTTCGGTCTACGTAACGCTGCCCAGACCTTCCAACGGCTCATAGACGAAGTCCTGCGCGGACTTCCGCACGTATACGCTTACATCGACGACATCTTGGTGGCCAGTACAGACGCCGATTCTCACAGGCAACACCTGCGAGAAGTCTTCCGGCGATTCTCGCACTACGGCCTGAAGTTGAACCTGGACAAGTGCGTTTTCGGGGCGCCCAGCGTTGATTTTCTCGGGCACCGCACCGACGCAAACGGCATAGCACCTCTGCCAGACAAGATCAGCTCGATCCGGGATTTTCCTACACCGACGTCCATGAAACAATTGCGACGTTTCCTCGGTATGGTCAATTTTTATCGTCGGTTCATCCCGAATTGCGCCACCATCCTCCAGCCACTGACGAACCTGCTGCAGAGAAGGAATAAGGACATCTCGTTGGAGGGAGATGCTCTGCACGCATTCCATACAGCGAAGGCTGCATTGGCAAATTATATTAGGCTCTCGCATATCAACGACGATCCGGGGACGCGACTCTTTCTGACAACCGACGCATCGGACGCTGGTGTGGGCGCAGTGGTTGAGCAAGAATTCAATTCACAACGCGAACCCATCGCATTCTTTTCAGCCAAGCTTTCGCCAGCCCAGAGAAAATATAGCACCTTCTCCCGAGAGCTGCTGGCCATTTATCTGGCCGTCAGGCATTTCAGGCACTTACTGGAAGGTCGAGATTTTACCATCTATACCGACCATAAACCGTTGACTACCGCGATGAGTAACAACTCTGACAAGTATACAGCTCGCGAGATCCGGCATCTCGACTACCTGTCACAGTTCTCGACCGATATTTGTCACATAAAGGGGAAGGACAACGCCGTCGCAGATACATTATCGCGAGCGGAAATTCAATCTCTTCAGACCGGCGTCTTGGGTCAAGATTCCATAGCTGCTGAACAAAAATCCGACCCCACGCTGCAAGACGTCCGTTCAAATACTTCTTTAAAGCTTCGGGAGTTCCCTGCATCCTTCAACGACGACACCCTGTACTGTGACACCAGCCTAGCAAGCCCTAGGCCCTACATCCCACCGACACTTCGGAGACAGGTATTCCAACATTTCCACAGGCTGTCTCATCCGAGTAAGAGAGCTACGGTCAAACTTATTACCGACCGATTCGTTTGGCCCAATATGAATGCGGACATTCGAGAATGGGTTTCCACGTGCATGGAGTGCCAGAAGTGTAAGGTCCACCGACACACTAAATCCCCCGTCGGCACCTTCAGCAGTCCCGATGCGCGGTTCTCACACATACATGTCGACTTAGTGGGACCGCTTCCGATGTGTCGGGATTACCAGTATCTTTTGACGGTTGTGGATCGTTTTTCGCGGTGGCCGACCGCCATACCTATAAAAGACACTTCTGCAAGCACCGTCTCCAGGACCATCCTGAAAGAGTGGATTGGAACTTTCGGCACGCCCCAGGTCATCACGACCGACAGGGGGTCACAGTTCCAGTCGTCCCTTTTTCGGGAGTTTACCAATCTACTTGGTGCCAAGCACATAAAGACTACCGCTTATCATCCGTGCGCCAATGGCTTAGTTGAGAGGTTTCATCGGTCCCTTAAAACCTCCCTGGCCACTAGACCTGACACTATCAATTGGGTGGACGACCTACCTTTAATTCTCCTAGCACTGAGGAACACCGTAAAGGAGGACTTAGGTTGTTCACCCGCCGAACTGGTTTTCGGTACACCTCTTGCGCTGCCCGGCGAATATTTCGACGACTCCCTTCAGACGTTTTCAAAACCAACATCTCCTTTCGTCGAGGAACTCCGCCACAAAATGGCCCGGCTTAAATATGCAACTCCGCGACAGCAACCGGTGAAATCGTACATCCCTCAACACTTGCGGGATTGCAAATTCGTCTTCGTACGGAACGACGCCGTGAGACGACCACTCACGCCGGCATACCAAGGTCCTTTTCAGGTTCTTCGGCGCACCGACAAGCACCTTACGATCAAGCGCGCCAACTCGACCGACACCATCGCGATCGATCGGATCAAGCCTGCTTTTCTGGAGAAGCGACAGTATGACGCAAACCCGGCTCTGCGGCCCCCTAATGCTATTCCAGCGCACCCGGCAGACATCAAACGACACCCCAGCGACTCCTGTGCAGCAAACCAGATCCGGTAGGAGGGTCACTTTCCCTAAAGACCTTCGTAAATATTATTATTATTAATTGATATGATCAATTTTCTAGGGCCTTGTCGCGGTCGCCGATTAGCCGCTCCTTAGAAAGCCGACCTTGACCTTCACAACCCCTGATCTCGCAGATTTAGGTCAAGCAACATGCGAGAAACCGGACGACTAGTCCAATATCGTTGATGCCAAACTGTACCTTGTGAGCATCGGATTATGCAGCGCCCTGTCAAACATCGGCAACCATTGATATTAATTTAATATCTACGGTTTTCTACTCCCTCTAGCCAGGGAGTACTTGAATAAATCTTTCCAAATATTGTTAGCCACTTTCGTAGTCCAAAAACGAAGCTGCTCGCCGAGTGATACACTTTGGCGCGATCCCGTTTCCGCGGTCGATCCGCCCTGTGAAGTCTATCACTGTTCAGTCTTGGCCCTGTTTAGGGACATCGATCAACCCTATACGACCGGACCAGATCAACTCTATACGACCGAACCAGCTACGTTCGCCGATTAACTCTATACGACCAAACCAGCTACGTTCGCCGATCAACTTTATACGACCGAAAGCTACCCTAAACAACAAACCAGTCATACCGGACCCGACATTGATTTAAACGCATTAATAAATTCGACGTTATTGTTCCAAAAACCTTTGCCTTTGTCCCCTCATTGTCTTGGCTGTTCACACTTTTCTTCATAAAGCTTGCGGGGGCGACATCCTTATCGGCCCCGCAACAAACTTAAATTGAAACATCTACAACTCATATGACAAAAACATATCTTAATTCTATCAATGATGCTTTTGGCCAACATTGAAATCAAAGACTTACTTTCAACTACTATAATACAATGTGATAATTCATGGTATTAGCGATTGCTGTTTTTCACACCCATATACACTCCAAGTCATTTTATTCGATGCGATTGGTTAATAAATTACTACTACCTTTGTATAGGACAATTTAGCCATCGCAGTCGTTCCTTTGAATCTTTTGGTTCTGAGCATACTTACCTATTCTGTTTAGTACGAGAGTAGTGTTTGGTTAATTTTTAACCAATTACATATTTTTAATGTAAGATCAAGTTTTCCCGCAGTTCTGTGGGAGCCTACCTTTTTTCCTTAAATTGGGCGACTTTTCGCAAGTCGCCAGTAAGATTCAAGCCGTCAACACAAATCCATGATCTTGCTCAACGCACACAGTGACACAGAATTTCATAACTACAAACTTACATTTTCTCTTTGTAACTTTCGCCAAGCACAATTTACCAGAACTTTGTTGATTCAAACCACTTTATTCACAACACATTTCAAGCAATTGTATTCTTCATGTTATTCATTCTTCACATGCAAACTTTGCTCAGAACATTTATCTCACAAGAGAACTTTCTTCAAACACTTGCTTACAATCAATCTACAGTTAAAGGGAAAACAACTTCCTTCTCTTTAATCTACCTTGTGAATACAGAATTATTTCATGCTTGTTGTTGTATTTTATTCAATATATATTTGTTGGTTAACAAATTGGAGTTGTTGTTATTATTACTTGAATCCTGTATGTGGAAGTATCATTAATATAAATAGTAGTAGTACCTATATATTTGGTACCCTGCTACAATGGAATATTTCTCCCATAAGTCTATCTCACTTGATCTATATATGCTGGTTGAATTTCTCCATCTGCCTATCTTGACCTTGTGTTATACCCTGAACAAACTCTCAGTCTCCTACAACTAATATATAATATTTAGGAATTAGCAAACAATCGAACCTTGTAAATACCAGGAAAGAAAAACCCTTTTACTTATCTCCACCACATCTTATCTCCATTTGTTGTTTTGTCACTTCCACTTTTTTCTTTTTAGCAGTAAGTTTACTGTTACAACACAAATATAGCCATTGCTCTACAGTTGTTCCTAATTTAAATGTTAAACTATTTTTATTTTCTTGTTTGGGATTTTGAATGCTAAGTAATAATTAAATTCTACTTATGACATTATTTTTAGTAGAGAGCTACCTGGAATCACAACAATCATTATAAAATCTAAATATTGTGAATACTGAATTAATACTCGCTTAGCCAGATTTACCCACTCTTATATTGATATTCTGAGCACACATTTTCCATAAAAAAAGAAATATAATTCAACTTTTATGATTAATAAAACATGGAATTTGTAAATGAGTTAGTCTTCATACTGTGAAAATTGATTTTTTTTTAACACAAAATAAATAATTAGAATAAATAAAATAAAAAGTCTTTTGGATCTGAAGTCTTGTGTTATAATAAAACAAAATGTAAAGTAAAAAATATTGTTCGAAATACTGTATACAAATTTATTTCGACTAATATTTGCAGCCTATAAGCACCCAGAAGAAAAAAATATCCTTATTTCTTTCTACCTCTGGGGACATTTTCACTCTTTTTATGCATTCTTTTATGGAAATAAATAATATCGAGGAAATTTTATTTAAGATGCTATTTTTCTATTTGGCACGCGGATAACAAACCAAAAATACCCGATAACTGAAACACTTCTCTTTTCGTATGAATGTGTTTTAATACGAAGTGATTACTTAACTATCCAATCCGTCTCTTGCCGAAAGCCATCGGACATTTCCGTAATTCATTTATTACTGTATAATCAAATGTAATAAATATTTATTTGTATTAAGTATTATTTGTATTTTATTTAAATATTTATTTTATATTAGCCAAAAAAAATAATAAAAAAATAGTAATTATAGGATGTTCAAAGTCACGAAGTATTCGTCACGTGATTAAGTGACGTTTAAGCATATCCGGTCTCTTTCATACTTTGCATTTGCTTGGCATAACACGTTTTCGTGTCTCTCTGAAAGACTTAAAGTAAGTAAACGATTTTTTTTTTTTTTTTTTTTTTTTTTTTTTTCACCACAATCCACGAAAATTGTTGGGTTCTTTCATGTGATTATTTATTTCATGTCCAATATTTTTAATTTTTTTTCCCCTGTCGCCATTAAAAAGGTTTGAGTGCTTGTAGTTAAAGTAAGGGGTAAGGACTATTTAACTAATAATGCTACTAGAATATAACATGTTGAATTAATGCTACTCGTATATTGCAACTATAACAAAATGCCACACTTAAAATTATCAAAAATTTAATTCCCTGAAATCTGCGGACTAAGTTGCAGTATATAATAACATGAAATAAAATAAATGGTCACCACGTGGTCTTGTAAGCCAAGATTAGCATTTAAGATTTATTTAGAACTATTTGTCTTACCTAGGCTACGGACCGCCGTTGTTATTTTACTGATCATTTTGCTTTTTTTCCAATAATAGTAAGGACTTTTTTTCCCTAATGTTAATGTAATGTTTCAATAGAACCATCATTCACGGAGTTAACTTTTAAACGAAACTTGCACATTTTAAGAGCCTTTACTTAACCTGTTTAAGTTTATGGTGTCTATTTGTGCTATATAAAAAATGTGAGAATTCGCGGGCGTTGAGATGAACTTAGCTCAGTGTCTGATAATTTTACTCCCAACAGCTTTTAGCAGAAAATGTGTAGATTCGTGGTTTTTCCTAGTTTAATCTTAATCGTTAGGATCTGTTAAAGAATTTGTGAATTTGAAAAATATCCATTTTTTTAAAATTTAAAACGTTTTGATCATTAATTTTAATCGGAGAAATGTTCTTTTGAAATCTGAGGGTTTTTTGTTAGGTGTCTGATTGAATGAAAAATAAAATTGGAAAAATGGCTTATGATCATAAAAGTAGGTAACTCCACGAAATCGTTAAAAAATAGCATGATGAAAAAGACGCCAAACATGAACGAAAACAAAATTTTGTCTAAATATTCATGTTATTATTAAAAGACCAGTTTTTATTAATTATTTTAAAAATTCTTTTTAGAACATTCTAAATTTTGACTTTAAAAAATCTTATTTCTTTGTATCACCGGAACTACTTAAGCATTTTTTTTTTGTATGACACATTAATTTGGAAAACTTTGCAAAAATTGTCGGATGTTAATGATGAAACTTTCAGAAACTATTCACAGATGATCGAAATTATAAATTTTTTTATTAAAGTCATGGCAGAATTTTATATATATATATATATATATATATATATATATGCCCCCTCCCCCAACTAATTTTATGAAAACGCTGGAAATTCGATCGCATCGGGTTTAGTGATTGATTACAATAATAATTAAAGGCACAAGGCTTTGAGGAATGCAAATTTTTTTTTTTTTTTTTTTAATTGGATCCGCACTACCTGAAAATCAGCACTGAATTTGTAACATACAAAAACGCAAAAACAAATATATTAATTTCAAATGCTTTTAGTTGTTTTTATGAATATGGACAATATTTTCTGAAAGCAAAATTTTTTCGAAGAAAAATGAATTTCTAATACAATTGTTATTTCTTTAATTATGATAGATTTTTGGTTTCCTGAGTGTCCTTATGAGGTAGATTTTTTTTTTATAATCGAGCTGTAATTATAAAGTACGGAAGACCAACCAGAATACAATTAAGTTGCGTTTTTTGAGTTACGCATTGTTCTCCGCTGTTAAGGCCTTTACTTTTGCGAAACACGAAGTTATTGATTTTTCAATTTCAACTGAGAAGGGTACCTACAAGTATTAGTATCATATGAAATTTGTGAACTTATTTTTATATCAATCCCACTTATAACATTTTTCCATAAATGAAATATCAAAATTAATAATAAAATGAATGGAAATACAAATAACAGTAAAATGTAATAAATGTACATAAAACTATATTATTTTTTACCTTTATGAAATTTGATCTCGCTCTTAAGTCTTATTTTAATTTCTTTATGATATATTTTCCATAAAGCATCGTAAAAGTGAAAAGCTAAGTACAAAAAAAAAAAAAAATGAGTTTTCCTTAAAAATAACGAGGTAAATAATTTGTTCACTTAAATAAATCTAAATAACTTCACTTTTCGGCTTCCCTAGAACAAATTATGATCACGTCAATCCGTCAATGTCATTCATCACCTGTCAAGTGATACGATGCTTTGTTTTATTTTCAAATTACATACATCTTTTCGGCACAGAAGCTAAGTCAACTTTGGTTCAAAATATTTTAAATAAACATAATTTCTGATTTTCTTAAAATAAGTTTTGAAAAAATAATAGATTTTTTTTTTTATTTAAAGAATTTCAAGATTTTCATATTTTTTATAAAAAATGGATGCCATAAATTGATTATCTGTCAATTTTGCTGACTCAAAGAAAAACATTTTAACGAAAATTTCGGACGTGCTCGGGAGGGTTAAAAAAATGTAAAAAATACCCCCCAAAATACTTTGATCATTCCTCTTAACATGAACATTTAGAGACGATAAAATTTATTTTTTCAAGTTTGGCGTTTTTTTCATCCATGCTATGCTCTTTTCTTTTTTAGCGATCTCATGGAGGTACGTAGTTGAAAGTCAATACGCCAAACACTTAGAAAGCTTTTTTTTTTCTTATTTCCTACAATGAATTTTTGTTGCTGTTTATATGATGACTGTACCAATTCTGATACCCACTTGATTTTGCTACTTACCACCGTCTGATACACGGCAACATTTTATCTCGCGCCGTTTAACAATCCCTTTAAAAAAAAATATGCATCAACTCAATTTCAAAATCAGATTTTTCTAGAATTTTGTAAAATGAACAAAAAGAAGTTTTTAGAATATGGAAGATCAATTCCCAGGTTTTTAATGACACAGACATAATTAACTTTAGCCAACTGCAATGAATGTTACTATGATAATTCTAGTTTCCGTCCCAGTCTGATAGTTTTATGAAAATTTTTTTCTTTCTTTCCTTCCCAGATTAAATTGTGTGGAGAAAGTTGGTAACTAAAACAATATATTAAAAAATTATACTTTCTGTAAATTATTTCCAGATTTGAGGAGAGTACTGAATTGATTTACGTATTTTATTTTTAATGAGCTTTAATGACTTGTGCCATTAAAATTCTAAAAAACAGCATTTAAGTACCTCTAAAAATAAATATAAAATAAACAAAAAGAGCATAGCATGACAAGAACGGCATATTTGAAACATATTGTCTGCTTAAGTATATATATCAAGAAATATCAAAGTATTTGATTATTTTTTTTACTCATTCTGAGCATGTCCGAAATTTTAGTTAGAAATATTTTTTTTTTTTTTTTGTCAGGTAACAAATAAAAAAAAAAAAACTCTATCAAGTTTTTTTTTTTTTTTTTTTTTTTTTAAATTTTGTAATCTAAATCTTAACATGGTTGGCTATTGACAAGTGATGAATGATTGCTGTCACCACATATCGAGTTATCATACGGAAGGACATAATTGACATAACGTTTTTTCTTTTTTTTTTTTTTTATTACTGTAGCTTACACCATAAGCTTGTTGATACTATCTGTAGAAATTATAAATACTATAAATAGATTAAAATACAAGTGCTGCACAGCTTTTTGAGGGCAACTATAGCCCCATAAAGTCAATACAGATCTGCTATGATAAAACATTTCTATCCAAAGTAAAAATCATCACAAACATCAAAAGTTATTTTGTTACACTTATACTATGTCTTATAGCCTATTTGCTCTGGAAGAAAAAAAAAATGAAAAATGACTTTTGTCATCTGAACAAAACATCAAGAAAACTTGACCTGCACCTCATGAAACTAGGTATTTCCTGAAAGGAAAGAATGCTCTTTCATTTCTAAGTGAAATTGGTTGGTGTACTGTAAATGATAAAAAATTTTTTCTGGGGATAAAATATGAAAAAGTTAAAATTGCTATTCCTGAACACTGGAAACCAGGATTTTTATTTTTATGTATGCTTTTTATTTATTTATTTATTTATTTATTTTTTTTTTTTTTAAATCAGCGATAAGGAAACTGTTGAAATAAGACCAAAATTGACTGACATTGCTGCCGACAATGCTAAGGTGTCATCAACTTGTAAAAAATCCACCTTTTTTTTTTTTTTTTTTTTATCAGTTTGAACAATGGCTTGATTTTTGTTTTTGAGCACCTTTTGAGCAGGATGAAACACTTAAGAAATGATTATGAGCTGCAGGAAGAATGGACAGAGAACTGAGAAATGCTCTCAACATGTGTTTCGCACGAAGAATTTGCAATAATGAAATCGACGTTCAGAGGAGAACGCTTACACCCAAGCCACGCGACGTTTTTATTGCTTTGACATTTCGTACTTTTTACATCCATTTCAACAATTTTTATGAAGACAAAATTACATTTAATTACTGCGGGTCTTCTGATTAGCTAAAAAAAAGTATTATTGAGTTTTGTTACAATTCAGAGCTATTTTCAGGTAAAAAAAAAAAATGATTTTCATTCCTCAAAACCTTGTGCTTTTATTGTAATCACTAATAAACCCGATGCGATCGAATTTCTAGCGTTTTCATAAAATTATTTGGGGGCGGGCAATAAAAAAAAAAAAAACAGTTTCGATCATCTGTGAATAGTTTCTGAAAGTTTCATTAACATCTGACAATTATTTTTGCAAGATTTCCTAAACTAAATGTGTCATACAAAAAAAAGATAATTAAAAGAAACTTGTCTTTCCTCTTCATATTATAACTGAAGCATATATTAACTTCATGTAGCTTATTTTTATGGTCGATTATTGCAGTGTTGAATGTTACATGATGAATTTTAATTACCGCCCCAGTCTGATATTTTTATGAAAGATTGGTTTTATTACCTGATATATTCAACATTGCATTTTTCTTTCTTTCCTTCCCAGATTAAATTGTGTGGAGAAAGTTGGTAATTAAAAAAAAAAAAAAAAAAAAAAAAAAAATTATACTTTCAGTAAATTATTTCCATAGAATTTTATCGCCCCAGTCTGATATTTTATTCGACATTGCATTTTTTCCGTTCCAAGATTAAATGTTAAGTTTGTGGAGAGAGTTGGTAATCATTAAAAAAATAAATTAGGTCAGTTAAAGAAACCCGAAATAAAAATCTACGCTTTCAGTAATTTTTTCCATAGATTTGAGTATTGCTGACATTTTTAAATACACTTTTTAATTTTGTTCTGAATTTTTTTAATCTTAATCTTAAGACTTGTGTAGCTTATTTTTCGTTATGGTCAATTATGGCAAAGTTGAATGTTATGATGAATTTTAATTACCGCCCCAGTCTGATCTTTTTATGAAAGATTGGTTTTTTTTATCTGATATATTCGACATTGCATTTTTTCTTTCCCAGATTAAATCGTGTAGAGAAAGTTAAGTCACTAAAAAAAGTATGTAAAAACTAAAAAGTATAAGAAGCATGTTCAGTTTTCGCGGGAAAACAGCATATACCGTAATGAAAATGCCACAAACTTAACTAAAATAGTTTTATCGTCAAAATGCTTATGTTATTATTAAGATAAGTATTTTTTAATTATTTTTTGATCTTTTTTAATCCTTTCTAACACGTTCGAAATTTTGGTTAAATTCTTTTGTTTACGTCATCGCGGCGTCACAGAAAAATAACTTTTTTTTTTTTTCCGTTGAAAACATTGATTTGGAAATTCTTGTAAAAATCAAGTAATTGTCCGATTTTAATGAAATTTTCAGGACTTATTCACAAATGAATGAAAATTATTTTTTTTTTTTTTTTTTTTTTTTTTTTTTAGAAAATTTTGGTAAAAAATATTTTTTTTTAAATGTTACCCCACATTTACTTAATTTAATGAAATTTCGCCCAAAAAACTTTTTGGTTCCTTTCCTTTTTTTTTTTTTTTTTTTTTTTTTAGAGTCTTCGAAGATTGTAAATAACCTAATTTTTTTTTTTTTTCCTCCAAATTTGATGTTTTAACTGAAAATCTGCTCTGAATTGAAAAAATAATGAATGCAATAAAACTATTACTTTAATTAGAAAAGCTTTAATTGCTTTTTTTAAATAAGTAATATTAAGGACATTGTTCGAAATATTTTTTTTTCTGATGAATAATTAATTTTACAAGAATTTTTTTTTTTTTTTAAGAAATTTTAATTATAATAATTTTTAACACGTTTCAGGTAACGCTAAAAAAAAAGAAGTTTTTATACCCTGGTGAAAAAAGGTCTCCAAATTGATTAAAAAAAAAAACGTGTAAATGTTTTAAAATTAAACAGGGAAGACCAAAAATATTTTTTTATTTTATTTTTAGTCCTTACTATAAATTTTAAAAAATTTTATTTAAAAATCTCGTTTTTGGTTTTGAATAAATAAAAAAAAAAAAAAAAAACTAGTAAATTCGATTTATCAAGACATTTTTGGCCGAATTTGTAAAAAAAAATTAAAATTAATTCAAAAATCAATTAAAATTTCATTAAATGTTTTTTTTTTTTTTTTTTTTTTTTTTTTTTTTTTAGAAATTTTTAATGATTAAAGTATAAAAATTTAAATTTGAAAGAAAATTAAAATACTTTTTTTTTTTTTTTTTTTTTTTTTAGCAGTAAATTTTTTAATAGAGATATTTCCAACAGTGGTACTCATGCGCGAGTGCGTGATTGAAGGGTGTTAATTTGATGGGTGTCAATATTGACAAATTACGTCAAGGGAATTTTATCGTACGGTAGCGCAGAAGATGTAATTCCCTAGGTCTATATTTTAAATTACCTGGTTAGTAAATTTTTTAAAAAATAACTTTCAATATTTTTTTTTTTTTTTTTTTCCCCGCCTTACGTTTGAAGAAAAAATTTCTGCACTGAAAAATAACATTTAAATTGTGAAAAGAAAAAATCAAATTTTACAAGTAAAAATGAAACGGTAACAACATTTTTTTTAATTGAATTATACATAAGATTTAATAACAAAATTAATTTGAAATGCTATGCAATCGAAACTCAAATTTTGCTTTGTTGTTAACTGAATGAATGCAAAGCAATTTCTGAAGTAAAAAAAAGTATTGCTTTGAAATCTCTCTAATTACAACTTTACCCCCACGTGACGTTATTTCAAAGTTATGCATCCATACTTTCGTTGGAGACGATTTTAAATACAATTTTGGAATATTAAAAAATTAAGAAAAATATTCAGATTTTAATAAGCTTTCAAATTTATGATCTATAAGTAGAGAACAAAATGTCATTTCCATAAGGCTTTATAAAGAAAACTTAATTTTTAAAATATATAACATTTGTCATATATGATCTTGTCCCAGGTAACGTTCGAAAGTTATACCCTGAGAAAAAAGGTCCCTAAATTTTTTTCAAAAAATTTTAACATGTAAATGTTTATGTTAAAATTAAAGAGGGAAGACTAAAATATTTTTTGAATATTTTTCCAGATTTTTTTCGCTAGTTCCTATAAATTTTAAAATTTTTTTAAAAATTCGTTTTTTTGAATAAAAATTCATTTATCGGACATTTCTGTATGAGTTTGTAAACAAAAAAATCAAACTTAGTTCAAAAATTCCCAAAATTTTTAAAATCAGTTATATTTTTTTTTGTGTTATCTTAGGAAATTTAGAATGATTAAAAAAATTTGAAAGAAACATTACTTACTTTTTTTTCTTCAGAAAATTTTTTTTCAAGAGATATTTCCAACCGTGGTACTTTTTTAAATGCACTTTTGAGGGTGTTAATTGATGCCTGTCAATATATTGACAACTTACGTCAGGGGAATTTATCGTATATTAGCACAGAAGTAATATAATTCGTTCTAATTTTAAGTGAACCTGGTTAGTAAATTAAAAAAAATTTTTTTCAAATTTTTTTTTTTTTTTTTTAACTTTGGGGAAAATTTCTGCAATTGAAATAACATTTAAATTATGGAAAAAAATTTACAAGTAAAAATTAAAATAAAACAATAAACATTTTTTTTTAAATTGATTTTATTACTTGTCATTTAATATTTTTCTGAGAATATAAAATTACATGAAACATTTAAATTTCATAATTGAAAACAGGTTAAAAAATGAAATGAGATTTTATTTCTTTTTATTAAGGCAGATTTTTTTTGTATTTATTAATACTTGTGATATGGCAGTCATGGGAGTTTTATACATATTTTATTTATTAAATAACATTGAAATGCTATGCAATCGATTTCAAACTTGAAAATTCGGGTACTGAAGAGATGTTTTAATTTATTTATTTATTTATTTTTTTTTTGTAATTGTAAATGATCAATATTTTGTTTTAAATAAATTTACCCATAGCTGTGAAAGAGATTCAGGTGCTACCACTCTGGGTCAGAGGGACCTCAAATTTTACAAAAATTAAGAGGTGGTTCCACGCTCCTCAAGACCTCCGTTTTTTATTTCAATTGTTTTTAGTTTCAATAAAGTTAAAACTAAAAAACAATTTACGGCTCTCACTATAAAACGGTAAATAAAACAAAGTAAAGAATATACATATAAAAAAAAAAAATAAAAACCTATAACTCTTGTCCCCTAAAAACCCTTTTTAAAAAAATTTAAAAAAAAAAAATGAATAAAACAAAAAAAATGAAATAATATTTTGCAGTTTGTCTCACACTGAAAAAAGAAAAATTGATTATATTTAAAAACTGAAAAGAAAAAGGAACAAATTGATATTTGAAAACAAAAAAAATTGAAAATGCGACGATATTCACTGATTACGTCAGAAAAATTGACAAGAGTGGTTAGTTGTCAACAGAAAGAATGCGAAGTAATTTCTAAAGTTAAAAAGAACTTGTTTCTATCAAGGGAAACAACTTTAACTCATTTGACGTTATTTCAAAGCTGTGCATCCGTAATTTCAAGTTGGAGACGATATTAAATTTTTGGAATATTAAAAATTATTTTTGTTATCACCGGTTGTCAGATTTTAATAAGTTTTCTCTTTTATGATCTTCAAAAGTAGAGAATAAAATATGTCAATGCCATCCTATGCAAAAGAAACAATAATTTTAAAATATATTTTAATATTTTGAATTTTGTCATTTGTGTATTTAAAATAGAAAAAAAAAAAAAAAATTATTGTAAAAAATTCATTTTTCTTCAAAATTTTTTTTTTCAGGTAAGAATTACCTTAGTATATATTATTTCTCTCTAGTCATAAAAAGCTTTTTTAATTAAATATTGTCTTAGTTTTATTGGGTTTTGTATGTTTACAATTGAGGTAAAAGTTTGGACAATTTTTTTTTTTTTACCAAAAAAATCGATGATTTAGAATCTTCAGAGTCTTGTGCATTTAATAATAAAAAAAATTTATGCAAAAATAAATTTTTTTGAAAGTTTTCATAAAATTAAGTTCAATCATTGTGTAACATATATAAAAAAAAAATATTTATACTATGACTTTCAAAAGACAAAACATTTCTAAAATAATTTCATTCATTTGTGAATAAGTTCTGAAAGTTTCATAAAAACCAACAATTACTTGATTTTTGCAAGATTTTCCAAATCAATGTGTATTTTCCAACTGAAAATATTTTGAAAACAAAAATAATGCTAATTTAACCTAATTTTGACCTAAAAAAAAAAAAAAAGTTTTTCAAACTAAATTTAAAAAATGCTGCAAATGAAAAAAAAAAATTTAAAAATAATTAAAAAATACCTTGGTCTTCCCTCTTTAATTTTAACATAATCATTTACACGTTAAAATTTTTTTTTTTCAATTTAGGGACCTTTTTCTCCCGAGTATACCAATTTTTTTTATTCACCACCTGGGACAAAACCTACATTTCTGGTTTTTAAAAAAAAAAAAAATTATTGTAAAAATTCATTTTTCATCAAAATCTTTTTTTTTTTTTTTTATTTAGGAAATTCAAGTCAAAAAGGTTTTAAATTTTTAATCCTTTTATTGGGTTTTGTATTTTGGTTAAATTTCTTTTGGTTACGTCAGTTTGGAAAATTTTACCCATTTTTTTTTGCCAAAAAATTCCGTTGATTTAGAATCTTCAGAGTCTTGAAAAAATCAAATTCAGGCTTTGAAAATTTTTGAAGACTTCATAAAAAATTAAATTATTTTTGTAACAGATTTTTTTTCATATATTTATACCAAAAATATAAAAAGACAAACATTTCTAAATAATTTCATTTGTGATAAGTTCTGAAAGTTTCATTTCGCCCAAAAAGTTTTGGTTTTTTTTGCAAGATTTTCCAAATTTTTTTTTTTTTTTTTTTTTTTTTTTTTACTGAAAACAGGGTAAAACAAGTAATGTTTTTTCAAATTTTTGACCTAAAAAAAAACAGATTTTCAACCTGAATTTAAAAAATGAATCTGCAAATGAAAAAAATAATTAAAAAATACTTTTAATTGCTTTAATTTTAACATATACAAAAACACATATTTCTAAATTATTTTTTTTATCAATTTGAGGAATTTTTTTTCCAAAATATTTTCGTTTTTAAGAAACCTTAACAACCCTAATTTATAATAGTTTAACATCGTGTAAAAGCTCTGTATTAGAAGGGTTCCTCGAGGTGATGTAGTAATAAAGTGGAAAAAAATTTACGAGTCCAAAATTGCTAAGTTTAATAAATTTAGTTGTGCTACTTTTTTAAAAATAATTTTTTTATGTTGTATTTTTTTACTTAATACATTCCTTATTTCCATGTATGATATACAGAAATTGCCATTATTATAACAAGGTCACGTGATCTAAGGGTTTTGTCTCTTTCGGTGGCCTTTTCATAACATTTCGTTTCTTACAGGTTGTATTTTCCGTTCAGCTTTAAAAGTGTAAACTTTAAATTTTAAAATTTTTTTTTTTTTTCATTTACTATTTCACTAAATCTTTTATTTTGTGTATTGTATTTCCATTAGTGTGTGTCATACTCAAATAGAAAAATTGTCATTTAAAATTATTTCATTTAATATCAAGTTTACTGTCATCGGTTCGTCATTCAACAATCCATCAATAGTTGATCAGATGAACAGGACCGCTCGTTAATAATTGGTTATATATTATTTTTTTATGCTATAAATAACAAAGATTTCTTTCAAATCAGATTACTTCAACTTTAATTTTTAATTTTACTAAAATAACGTGTCAGAAATTTTTTAAATATTTTCAAAATCGATAAATTTGTGTTTGTTTAAAATTTCTTTTAAAAAAAAATGGCCGATTTTAAGAAAATTTTAAAAATTTGAATTTAAATTTGACAATCAAATGTATATAGTTTCTATCTGAAATACACCAAATTGTTTAATTAATGGAAATCATAAATTTAATGATTAAACTTTTTTAAGCTAAAATAAAATTTCAAGAATGTTTTTTTTTTAGTTTTTTTTGTTGTTTTTTTTCCTTTTAAAAACATTTAAATATAAATAAAAAAATTTATGCCGAAATAGTGAGATATTTAAAAAAAAAAAAAAAAAATAGGCACCTCCACAAGACTAGCATAAATATTTGATACCTAAGTTTAAAATGAATTTTTTAAAATGAAAAAAATATTCTTGAAGTTGTCATTTTAGCTTTAATTGAAAGTTTAATCATTAAATTTATTTCCATTAAGTAAACAATTCTGGTGTATTTCAAATAGAACTATAAATTGGAATGTCAAATTTAATTTTGATTTCTTAAATGTTCTTTAAAACTCGCTATTTTCTTAATTTTAAAAATTTTTAAAAATTTTTTTATCGATTTTCTGAAATATTTTAAAAATTTTGACGTTATTTTAGTAAAATTAGAAAATTTAAATTAATCTAATTTAAAAGAAATATTACTTATAAAGAAGTTATATATAACCAATTATTAAAGATTGGTACTGTTTGTTTGATTTGAGTGTTGATTGACGAATGATGACAGCTACTACAGATGACCATAAATGAAAATTATTAGAAATCTGAGTGAACGTTTTTTTCTTTATTTAGTTTTACTCCTATGTTTATTTATTAGAATAAAGGGACAAAATTAGACAACAAAACCTTTTCATAATAATGGCAATCTCTGTCTACCATACATGGAAATAAGGAACGTATTAAGTAAAAAAAAAAAAAATACAAAATAAAAAATTATTTTAATCTTTGCACTTTTGGATTCGTAACATATTTTTTTTACCAAAATTTAAAAAAAAAAAAAGGATTTCATTCATTTGTAAATAAGTCCTGAAAATTTTATTAAAATCGGACAATTACTTTGATTTTGAAATTCTTGTAAAAATGTGTTTTCAACGGAAAAAAGTGCAAAAAAAAATTATTTTCATGTCACTGCGATGATGTAAACAAGACTTTAACCAAAATTTTGAACATGTTAGAAAGGATTAAAAAATTTAAAAAAAAATGATTTAAAAAAAATACTTTAGTCTTTCATCTTAACATAAACATTTTGACGATAAAACTTTATTTTCGTTAAGTTTGTGGCCTTTTTCATTATGCTATGCTGTTTTCCCATGAAAAAGTGGAGATTGCATTTTTTTCTTTCCCAGATTAAATTGTGTGGAGAAAGTTGGTAATTATTAATTAATTGTCACTAAAAGAGTATGTAAAAAGAAACCCGAAATAACAATAATAAAAAAATTCAAGCTTTCAGTAATTTACTAATTACTTATTTAGATTTCTGAGAATATTATTGATGTATTTTTTAATAAGCTTTAATTTAAATGCTGTTATATATAATAATTTTAATGGTACAAGTAGTAAGATATTCGTTACATGCAGGTGATTTTTTTTTTTTTTTTTTTTTTTTGCCGCCCCAGTCTGATATTTTTACGAATGCTTCTTTCTTTCTTTCTTTCCCCAAATAAGCTTTAAATGCTGTTATATGTATGTGTATATTCAGAAATAGTGGAGGTACCCATACAAAACATACATGTTATTTTTCTTATGGTCAGCTGCAATGTTGAATGTTATATGATGAATTTTAATTACCGCCCCAGTCTGATATTTTTATGAAAGATTGGTTTTATCTGATATATTCGACATTACATTTTTTTCTTTCCCAAATTAAATTGTGTGGAGAAAGGAGAAAATAATTGAGTCACTAAAATAGTCCGTAAAAAGAAACCTGAAATAAAAGTTTAAAGCTTTCAGTAATTATTTGGTTTTTTTGTTTCTGGGAGTATTGATTGACGTATTTCTGATATTTCTAACCCCCCCGCATACCATGATGAAAAAAGACACCAATTTACAGTTGCCTCCACAAAGACGATAAAAATATCGGCATACTGATCAAAACGTAATGAAAATGGTCTTATTATGTTAAGAGGAAGGGTCAAAGTATTTTTTGATTGTTTAAATTTGAAATATGAAAAGAAAAAAAAATTCTGCCATGACTTTAAAAAAGAAAAGCATACTTATAAGTTCCGTCATTTGTGAATAGTTTCTGAAAGTCTCATCAAAATCCAACAATCTTTATTTTTGTAAGATTTTCAAAATGAATGTTTGTTCACACAGGAAAAAATGTGCTAAAATTTAAAAAAAACAAAAAACAAAAAAACAATTGAAGTAATTTGATCTTTCCTCTCAATTATAGCAAACATTTAGATGCTAAAATTGTTTTCATCAAGTTTGGCGTCTTTTTCATCATGCTATGCTGTTTTTTAGTGATCTCATGAAGATACCTATGTCAACACATTCAGCCATCAAATTATCGATGGAAACGTAAAAATGTCAAGACTTCAAGGTCAAGAAATGTTTGTCTAGAAAACTTTATGCTAAGTCTGATTTTTGTTTCAGAAAAGATTAATTTAACTTTAAATTTGCTAATTTTACAGAAGTAATGTTTCAGAAATTTAATTTTAGTGGGATTTTCAAACTTGAAAAAAAGTTTTACATTTCTCTAAAAAAAATAAAATAAATATGGCTGTTTTGATTGGTTTTTCGGAAGCATCAACTAAAAATCATTCAAATTTCTACTTGAAATGCTCCAATAAAAAAAACGATTTTTCTGGAGTCAGATAATTTATCCTTTTAGCTTTTAATTGAAGTGGTTTGAAAGCTTCAAAAATGAAAATGTTTCAAGTTCTTTTAAAAATCAATTATTTTTTTCATAACGAATTTAAAGAAAATTAGAAGTTTTGTTTATTTAAAATATTTTGAAACCAACATTAATTTCTGCACCGAAAAGTAGTTTAAAAATTAAACGAAGCTGGTCATAACATTTCGCATTACTTGACAGGTAATGGTTGATGAATTCATCACATAGACAGTTTATGATCATACGGAAGGACAGATGTGATATAAATACTTAGATTTAAGTGAACAAACATTTACCTCCTTATTTTTAAGGGAAACTTTCAATGTTTTGTTTTTGTTTTGTTTTTTTTTGTTTGTAAGCTTTCACCTTTTACGTTTACAATGCTTTATGGGAAATATATTATAAGAGTTAAAATAAGGCTTGATAGTGATTAAAATTTCAAAAATAAATCTAATTGGTTTATAGGTACTTTTTTTATGATATTTTATCAGAAGTGTGTGTAAAATACTATAATTTTATGTACATTTTATTACATTTAACTGTGTTACTTGTATTTCCATTCATTTTATTAATTTTGATATTTCATTTATGGGAAAATGTTATAACTGAGATTAATATAAAAATATTTTTGCCATGACTTTAAAAAAGAAAACATAATTTCTATCATTTGTGAATGGTTTTATTTTTGCAAATCTTTTGAAATTGTCTGGGTGGGGGAACTTGCTCAAAATTTATGCTATTTACTAGTTCCGGTGATACAAAGAGAAACTAGGTTTTTTTTTTTTAATCAAATTTAGAAAAAAAATAATTAAAAAATACTTTGGTCCTCTTAATAACAACCATTTAGACAATAAAATTTTGTTTTTGTCAAGTTTGGTGTCTTTTTCATCATGCTATGCTCATTTTTAGCAATCTCATGGCTAAGGACACATGGCGCAGTGGATAAAGGTGTTGGTTAGATCAAGTGACAGGACCCAAAGAGTTGTGAGTTCAATACCTGGTTAAGGCAGTGGAGAACTTGGAGAGGTGAATTAACAGGAGATAACTGACATCCATTATACATGGCACGTGGAAATAGAACAGTCTACTCCAATGAGCAAAATAAAGGGTTCCGTTTGATATCTAACCACCTGGAAAAGGCTGGAGCATACAATGAGCGAAACATAAATATGGCAACAAAAATGAAGACAGTCTGAATAATGTAAATAGTGTACATAATACCTCGGCTCAAATTCATATCTCTTTGACGAATAATGTTTCGTCATTTATAAATAGACAAGTCACCTTCAGAAAGGTTATCAGATATATCAATGGTTGCCATTATCTTCTATAAATTTATTTGTAATTTCCCAATGCAAATTCTACCTAATTAATTCCAATGACATTAAATTATATTCTCAGAAACGTATTAGTGTTCTCTCAAAAGAAATTGAAAAATGGCATAGTAAGATTGGGTGGGTGAAAATTTCAGTAATCAGACAGAATTCCAGTCTCATAAATGCATTGAAAATTCAAAGAATACTTAATTCAAATTCTTTGCAAAGTCAAGTCTTATGAGATACAAGGAATTCCTAACGATGAAATTTATCAAATATGTAACCAAAACATTGTTAGAAAACTTTAGAGGTTGGATTGATTTATTAAAAATTCTGTTAAACACAAACATGTGAAGTACCTGAGAGAAATAGATCTTTCTTATGCATATGTGTATATGTTATTAATGTCTCAATTTGAATTAAACTTATTTGAATTTTCAATTTCTTCATTCAGGATTTTAAAATATTCTCTAAGAGAAACTTTGTTGGGATAAGTGGAGAATGTTACAGATATGAAGAAGGTACCTAACTAGAGTGTGGACCTAGTCCCTCTGAACTAACTTTACAAAGTTAAAATCTTCTCTTTAATCCGAGATTTTTAATCTTTTTCCTAATAAGTTAACTCCTGAAACAGCTGTGCAGTAAATCTCCCAATACTCACTTATGGTTGCAGGAAGTGACAATTGGAGGTGGGGTTTACAGATCACTCTGGTTTTGTTGTTTATACTAGAGTGAGCACAGAAACATGCTGCTAATATAGATAACACTGCATAGTGACTGTCAACATTCTTCCACATAAATATAACCAATTTTAAACCTATTCCCTGAAAATTGTAGAAAATATGCTGCCAAATGTACCACTAGTGCATTTGCGTTGTATTTGACAAATTAGGCCCTTCATGGTTAATGAAAAAAATTGTATATTCTCTCTTTAATGGTGCACATTAATGTAATTATGAAATGTTTTTTCAGAATGCGTTACGTGGCCGCTTATCTTCTTGCCACTCTTGGAGGTTCTAAGAACCCCACAGAGTCAGATATTGAAAAAATTCTTGGCAGTGTGGGTATTGAGGCTGAAAGCGATAAAATGAAAGCTGTTGTTTCTGAACTGAAAGGAAAAGACCTTGAAGCACTTATTGCAGCTGGTAAGTTTGGGGGGGCAATAATTCTCACTAATGCAGTTGCTAACTAATTTGATGTGAGAGATTTCATTAAGCATCAATCATAAATTGTACATTAGAATGTGCTTTGTGTATAACTAAATTTTTTTTTTTTTTTTTTTTTAACTAAAAAAGTGGTGCTAAAATGATGACTATCTATAATCCAACACTTGTCTGATTTGGGCAGAGCTCAATGAATGTATGCTTAACTGATTAGCAACACTAAAACCTTTTTAATAGGTGTATGGAAAAAAATTTCAGTAACAAAAATGTTAAAATATTTTTGTATGTATTAGATTTGTTTTATCATTATGACTTTATTCTAATTCCCTCATGAAATGAAAAATTCTTTTAGAGCAAGCTTTGTTGATTCTTTTTATCTTCATTGATTTAGATTGTTTAAATTTCTTGAAATTAAATATTCTCATTTCTAAGATCATTTAGCCATTTGACTTACAGGAAAAAAAAAATCCCTTCAAATCATTAGAGAACCATTTTTACAGGCCTTCAGCATGACTGATAACCTGGTAGATACTCATTGTGCCTTCTGGGACCTAACATTTACTGTTAGGTTTCTTCTCTCAAAAATTTAAATGCAATCTCAATCATTATCTTCTGTTTTAATTCTTTTTTTTTTTTTTTTTTTTTCTCTCTGTCTGCCTATCTCTGCCTGTCTGTCTATCTCTGCCTGTCTGTCTATCTCTGCCTATCTGTCTATCTATCTGTCTATCTATCTATCTATCTCTGCCTGCCTGTCTATCTCTGCCTGCCTGTCTATCTCTGCCTGCCTGTCTATCTCTATCCTATCTATCTCTCTTATGCCTGCCTATCTATCTATCTATCTATCTATCTATCTCTGCCTGTTATCTATCTCTGCCTGTCTATCTATCTATCTGTCTATCTATCTCTGCCTGTCCATCTATCTATGCCCGTCCTATCTCTGCCTTTCCATCTATCTCTGCTATCTATCTATCTCTGCCTGTCTATCTATCTCTGCCTGTCTATCTATCTCTGCCTGTCTATCTATCTCTGCCTGTCTATCTATCTCTGCCTGTCTATCTATCTCTGCCTGTCTATCTATCTCTGCCTGTCTATCTATCTCTGCCTGTCTCTATCTATCTCTGCCTGTATTGAGTCTGCCTGTCTATCTATTCTCTATGTCCTATCTATTTCTGCCTGTCTATCTATCTCTCCTGTCTATCTGTTCATATCTATCTATCTCTCCTGTCTATCTATCTCTGCCTATCATCTCCGCTCTGCCTGTCTATCTATCTCTGCCTTTTCCATCTATCTATCCTATCTATCTATCTATCTCTGCCTGCTAATCTATCTATCTGCCTGTCTATCTATCTCTGCCTGTCTATCTAGTTATCTGCCTGTTCATCTATCTCTGCCTGTTCCATCTATCTCTGCCTGTCTATCTATCTCTGCCTCTATCTATCTATCTCTATCTATCTATCTATCTATCTATCTCTGCCTGTTCATCTATCTCTATCTATCTCGCCTCTATCTATCTATCTATCTATCTCTGCCTATCTCATCTATCTATCTATCTCTGCCTGTCTATCTATCTCTGCCTGTCTATCTATCTCTGTCTGCTTGGTATGAAATGGTTTTGAAAAAATACCTTTCTGAAATTTTAGGTCAACAGAAACTTGCCTCTGTCCCATCTGGTGGTGTAGCTGTCTCTGCTGCTGGAGCTCCTGCTGCTGCTGCTGACTCATCTGCTGCCCCTGCCAAAGAAGAAGGTAAGTTTTGGAAAAGTTGATTTATGTATTTTATTAGTGTATGCATTACAAGTTGTAAAACTAATACACAAGATTTATATAAATTTAATTCATTGCAACATTTTACTTTACAGCCAAGAAAGAAGAAAAGAAAGAAGAATCAGAAGAATCAGATGAAGACATGGGTTTTGGACTCTTCGATTAACTATCATTATTCTCATCTTGAAATAAATACATTTTAAAACAAAAAAAAATTTTTTTTTTTTTTTTTTTTTTTTCACTAGAAATCTTTCATACTTTGAAGAAATTTAATTATCTAATGGGTGGGAATGAAAGTGTTTCAATATTATGAATGTGTCACTTTCCCTTGTGCAATGTAGATATGAGAAATTAATGACATTAGAGCATACAGAAGTTCTTGGGTCATAAGTTTCTTAATCCCTCCCATATATATTTTTGTTTGTATCTAATCCAGTTTATTAATTTTTGAGCAACTCAAAATTTGTATTTTCATTCTCAATATTTGTACTTAAGATATGTATTGAGATGATTCGTCAAGCTCTATTACATTATGTGAATAAGAGTGATGCTAAAGCATAACCAGGGTACACTGGTGACATCACTGCTGTGAGACTCTGCATAGGGTTCACTGTCAGTTTACAGTGTACTAGTTGCTGAAGTTTACTAAACTGTAGTTTGTTGTATACTTGAGTGTCCCCAAATACTATCTGATAAGCTTCTGTATATATTTCAACTAGAAGTATAACTAGTTGTAGTATTACGCTATTAGATAACTGCGCATAAATTGACAATCTACTAGCGCAGGAGATTCATCTAGTATGTAGAAACTTAGTGGTATCCCATATCTCAATGTGCTTATGTATTTTGTACAGCTAGGTGGTAAAAAGATAAAGCCTTAACCTGTAAAATATATCCACTAATCTGTTGAGTTGTACTCCTAAAACTGATTGAAAGTGTTGCCTGTCAGACAAGCCCCCCCCCACACCTGTTATGGGTGTAGTTCTGATGGTTATTTCATCATAGCAAAAAAACTACCATAATTTTTGCTAATCTACCAGTTACTGATCAATTTAGACCCATCCAGATTTAATGAAGGGGGTGGTATTGGAGACACACCAAAGTGCCAACTACACTAAAATTGTCACAATGTTTGACAGTTATAAACTTGCATGCCACTAAAATTGTAGCTGAAATTCAATGATCCAAGAGAAGGACAATTAAAAATGAAGAACTAGCATGAAAGTGCAACAGTGTTTCCTGTGTGAAAAGATACAACCAAAGTTGTGACAATACATGACTGCAGCTAAATGAGAGGTATTCCATAGGCACATGCTTGATCACAAATGTAAATGAGGGCAATCTTCATGATTTCATATATGATTCATTACCTCCAGCTTTGCATGGAGCAGACAGTCTCAACTAAACTTGGTCATAACTACTACTAAAATAAATGAATCAGCTCTTCCAATACAACTGCTTTGCCAAATAGAAAGGTGCATTCCAGAGACAAACCCAACTTCCAGTCTACATAGAGATGTCTCTTCATGCCAAGACAAGAGACACCTAGTAGAAATGCTCCATAACCATGGTCTCAGTATTCATATTATTGAGTATTTTACATATCTCAGCTGGTAGATGCTGCTGTAGCAAGATATGTAAAAGTGTGATTTGTCCTCCCAAACTGAGGAAAGGTCTTTTCAGCCTATCTGTGATGGATAGCATTGACTATAATCCTGCTTCCACAATGGTGGCCATGTCATTCCATGAAACCAGCATGCTCTTCATGCAGCCAAGCAACAGATGTCTGTTGATTAAAGCATGTGACATGTTCCAGTCAGCGTTTTTGCTACCCTCCAAGACGCAGGTATGGAAATGCTGTAGGTTGAATTTTTCTCATCTTGAAAGTCAAAATGGCAAATCCCAGAAATATGGATGTTTTTCTTCCAACAATGTCATCAGTAATATTTCACAATTATTGGTGAAAGCTGGACTTTTTTCCTTGATTAGAATGCATTCATGACCGTAGCTACTTCTGTATTTTCTTGTCTAGGTTTCAAGAAAGAATATGAAGGCATCTTCTGGCTGCTACTATCCTCACTCAAGAAAAAAGGAAAAGCAAAGATAAAAGACAAACGTCTCTGTCAAAGATGAATTCACACATTGAATTTGTAGTTAAAATGGAAATATATTATTTTACGCTAATAAAATGCATTTTAGTAGAAACTAAGAAGTCCTTTTGATCTCTAGTCAGCAGAAAATGCAGACTACAATATCCTTGAGAAAAATATACATTGACATGGGATGCATAAAGTATCTGTAAACTGTTTATCTAAATTGTTGCCAAAAGATGTTTAAATGTCAAATTGGAATTTTGGACCACCCGTTTTTTTTTGTTTTTTTTTTTCGTCCCCCAGATTGTTCTAGCTCCATGTGCCATGCCTTTTCCAGGAGTCTACAGCAGTGGTGAACCCCCAAAAAAAAAAAAAAACAGTTGTTTTGGGAAAATCAAATAATTCAGATTTTATTCAACAATGAAATTATCAACACCCATTTTTTTTTTTTTTTTTTTTTTTTTTTTTTTTTGAAACTGCTATCATCTCGTGAAAAATACCAATTTCAAAGTCGAGCACAAGATTTGCTCAACTCAGTTGACAACTATGTGGCCAAAGCTGTGCAGGCTCAGAGCTTCACACTTAATAAGAAGTCCATTTATCTTAGATCTGTCGAATAACTTCATTTTCATAGAGATATCAAAATTGGGAGAGGAGCTGAATACTAAACTAGATGAAATGAAAAAAATGTTCTGTGCTATGTGCAACGAAAGCCATGAGGTAGCTAAAAAGTTTTTTGTGAAGATTTCTGTTCTGTTCATTAAAACCATTATACATAACTTCAATAAATGTACTCGCGTCAAATTTTTGTGACATTTACAAACCATGAGCAATCATCAAGTGAAATGTGTGCATTAAGAAAGAAAGTGTGTAATTCAAGTTTTCAAGTGTAAAATTCCAAACTGCAGAATGCTATTTTAAATATGTAATTTCACCAGGGTCTGCATTCAGATGTTTTGACAGATTTAACACTCCCTTTTTACTTCACTGTAGCTTTAGCTTTGAATATATCATTCAAACTATTAAAAGAAATCAAAATAAAGTTTGTTTTTGAAAAGATGACTATTCATTTTGTGTGTGAGCACAAGTTTCAGACCTGTAATTTGTTTTTTTTGTTTTTTTATATATACATAGATCTGTGGGTTTCCCTTGTAAAACTTCAGGATTGCATCAACTGAAATGAATGACATTTTTTAAAGATATATATATCCACAACTCGTTTGCTGAACCTTTTGACAGCTCAACAAAGTATAACAAATCAGTATCAAAAAAGAAAAATGGGGGTATACCATAGGTTGAAATAATCCAGTATTCAATGATTCAAGTCCAATGAAAAAAAACCCAAAACTTCAGTAAAAGACAGCTACGTAAAAAAATTACAATACATCTTTAGAGCAAAACCTAAAGATAATCCCTAAGGCCGGGAAAACCTACCTAACTTTCACCTAAACGGATCTTCAGGTAATGCTGGCTGAAAAGAAAATTATGGAACAGTATTTATTATAAACCAAAATGACTATTGACCACATGACAAAAAAATAAATAAAATAAACCAAACAAAAACAGAAAATCACTTGAACAAAAAAAAACACAAAAAAACTATTCTAATAATTAAATTTTCCTAAATTAAACCTACTAAAATTTCCATGGTTTGTATTTAATTTTTTTCCTATTGTTTTTGTAAAAATAAAATATCCATACAGCTAACATTTTATACCTGAAAATTCTTCCTTTTTTTACTAGCTAGCATTACCCTGAAGATCCGTTTATATATATATATATATATATTTATATATATCTTTATATATATATTTTTATTTTTTTTTTTTTTTTTTTTTTTTCTTTTTTTAAATGTCAAAGAATAATGTACCAAAAATTGTGTATAGACTTAAGTATTGATACAAAAAATTAGATCTGACACTTTTGGCGCCAAATATCATAGGGAAAAATGCACTGAAAAATCTTTGATTTTGCAAGATTTGGCCTAAATTTTGATGAGAAACCCAAACAACTTCAGTATTTAAATCAGGGAATGTTATTTTATCAAAATGAAATCATGAAGAAATTATAACTAAACTTTAAATTGAAAATCTGTCCCCCACCTCCCTCATTATCAGTGACGGATTTGGAATGCTGATGTTTTTCTTCTTTTTTTTTTTTTTTTTTACATCATGAATTAAGCAGTAATAGTTGAATACATTAAATTTTTTTCTATTATGAAAATACAACAAAAAACATGGAAAAACAATAGTTTAATAGGGCTTAATATATAGTCAAATATCTCCATATAAGAGCTCTAAAACAAAATTGATGGTCTCAATTTCTGACACACAACTTTTGCTATTATGTGCTGGTGCCTTGCTTCAAAGCCATACCCAAATTGGGAAGTTTCTGTTGTTAATTTGACTGCCCGTTCCATGACTTGAGAATGTCAAGCTTCGTACCATTTAATAATGATTTTCAAAGTTCATTTTCAGAAAATTCTTCTGAGTGGTGGTTCACAAACTCCAATTTCCTAACTGTTCACTAGGGCACGCTCTCCCTACATTATAAATACTGGATTTCATGTTTCTTTCTCTTTTTCATTTCTTCATTTTCAGCAAACTGCAAACTCATCTACAATGTAAGCTCTCGCAGAAGATTGCGTCTTACCATTTGTGGGAGACGACATGAACATTATATACACATTCACCAAAATACAAACTCTTTACGTTCACACACAAATGTTGATGACTTTGTCCATTGTAAATTTTATTGTTTAATACATATACTTGTCATATATATATATATATATATATATATATATATATATATATATCGGTCTTGTTGTTTTTTTTTACGCTTTATGGAGGATTCAATCTTTGGGTCCTCCATGTTTTGTAGTGGACCTTTTAACATTCTAGCAGGAATAAATGCACGTGTTCCTAATTTAACAACACATAAACACATGGTCCATTACAGATAATCTTTTATATTAATATTAGGGATAAGAAAACCCATAGCCTTCAAATCCAAGAGCAAGGCATTGGCAAGGCTGGCTCCAAGATTGGAAGATACATCACCCCTGATCAACTCAATAGCATACTGTGTAATATTGACAAGGCTCTAAGGCCCTTTGGGATGCTTTTTCCTGCTATTTTTATTAAAATATCGGAAAAAGAAAATATGTATTATCAGAAATTACACAAATATTTTTCTAAATAAATGTGAAAATAAAGCTCGAAATACATTAAATTAAATTTTTAAAACTAAGTAATATTTGCTTACATAAAACTAGCTAAACAAATTAAGATTTATGAAAGTTGTATTTTTTAAATGGTTAAGTATATTTTGATAAAAAATACAATAGATATTTGTGCTAATTAAAGGCGTAAAGTAAACAAAAATAAAACGGACTTACAAGAGGAGGTAATTATTACCTGTAAACGTAATTCTTACGTTTACAGGTAATAATTACCTCCTAAGACGGCGTTCGTAAGTAGTTATTTGTATTTTAAACTAAATATTTGGGTGTGTTTTTTTTTTTTTTTTTTTATTTTATTTTTGGTAATTTCATTTAATTTATTAAGAGAATAGGTACTAAACTTAAAAATATCCATTATTAAGCGTATTTTCTTTTCTTTTCGTTAAGACTCAGTTTTAATTTAACCTGCACATGTTTCTGGTGACACCGATATAATGATAAAAATCGCAATTTATTTTTATTTCTATTTTGTTTCCCTTCAAATTTTTCCAAAATAGTCTTATTTCCTTGCAAATGTACATGCTGAACTCAAATCAACAATTAGATCAGGAAGAAACCTACCTTTTTGGATGTTAACGACTTCTCGGTCTTTCGTCAGCCATTACCGGCTTATTATAGAAATAATTCACTGCAGAACGATTTTGGCGAGTCATAAATATTTGGGCCTATTTACTTCCTTTTACAGAAAATCCTTGCAGAAATCACTACGCGCTTCCGTAAAAGTTTTTTTTTTTTTTTTTAAGAAAAAGTTAACTTTTTGTATGCAAATAAAAGGATAACAAAGTAATTAATTTTTTTAAGAAAGTTAACTTTCAAATATATGAAAATATCGACAAATAAGAATAAGAAAGTACTACGTAAAGCATTTTCTTAATAGTTAAAAAAAATTCATATCTATGAAAAAAATAGTTCAGCAGTGAATGATTTTGAAAAAAAAATTTGAAGTGATATTAGCGTTCGGGAAACAAAATGAAAATTTATAATGAAGTAGTTTTTTAATAGTTAAAAGTTTTATATCTATGGAAAAAATGACATTGACAATTTTTGAAAAATGAAAAATTTGAAAGGATATTAGCGCTCGGGGAAACAAAATGAAAATTTATAATGAAGTAGAAACTTTTCACTATTTGAGTAAAAAAGGGGACAAAAATTAACTTGGTAAAGTAGAAGGGTTGATTGTATTATTTAATTTTTTTTTAAAGTTAATCTTTTTTAATTTGTCCCCTTTTCTGCTTAGAAAGAAAACCACTCCCTAACCATAACACCTAACACTAAGGTTAATCTTTTTTAATTATTGCACAATCTTGGTTAAAACGGGTCAGAAGGAAAAATGATTGTTCACTTTAATCTTTTTAATTTGTCCCCGTTAATCCACACTACTGTAAAAATACGGGGAGGAGGAACCGGATGATAGGCCAACCCTAATGTAATCCTTTTGATGAAAAAAGTTGGTAAATAGTAAATAAAATGTATTTTATTTATTTTTCCATTTGTCAATTTCTACAAAAAAAAAATCCTGTATTTTTGTACCTAAAGGTAAACGTTAATTTGTTTATTTGTTTTTTTTTTACATTTTTTTCACCATTCTTATCTTGTACTGCTTGTTTGAGAAGAAAAACTTAAAAAATGTATACATTAAGATTAAAGCAGACACCCATAAAAAAAGGATTCTATTAATTAATAAATTCAGAAAATGAAAACTTTTCTTGAAAATTGTTATAAGATATGATATCCACACTGAGTGGATACTAACCTTAAATAAAATTTATTTAGATTTAAAAAAAAGCTAAAAATTAAACATCATTTAAAACATGTATAAAATTATTTAAAAAAATTCTCAGCTTTTGTAGCATGTATAGTTAAATCTATGAGATAGTCTGAGTAGCAGTTGGATGTAACAGTCCAAGCCATTAAAAATCTTTTGTGTCTTTAGATTTCCTGTTGTATGAAAACTGTCTTCATGAGAATAACTGAACTAAAAAGAAAACAATTTTTGTAAAGCAACAATTTTCTGGATTATAAAATTTTGAATTTCACTTTATCTATTAAAATTTATATAATGAGAATATGTAAAATTTTGTTAAAAAAAGGATAAATACAAAAATAAACCAGTTTGTGTAAATATTTCGATATCTAAATCACAGAAATTTACATAGAAGTAAATTTTGCGTGGATTTCTAAGTGACCACTAATATATTATTTTCTTCCTGTATATTTCATTGCATTATTCTCATTCAGATTTGGGTCTGATTTCATTTATAAATTTTGGCCATAAAGTTTTTGGCCCCAGTTGAATTAATTTTTTCTTAGGTTATCATATTTGATGATTTTTTGCATATTAATGTTTGTGATTTGTGTATTACTTTTTTTTTTTTCATATATCTCTCTACAATCTTATAAATTCAGAGAGAAAGAAAGAAATGCTTTTGGTATGTTTTGCAGTCATTATTTCTTTCTCTTTCTGGCAAATCTTGCATAATCTGGTACATGCAGTGTGTTTTCACTTTTCTAACATCTGTGACTCCCTGCTTTTCAGTTTCATTTTTTTTTTTTTTATCTTCAATTGTACATAGGGAGAATGTTCCTTTTTTGCACCACCCTGCAAATTTTTTTTTTTTTAGAGAGTAAGACCTCTTTTTTTTTTATTTATTTATTGTGAAGTGTCAACATTTTCAGTAAACATTCCACTAATCTTTCCCTTATCACAGTCAACCAAAATTGGGACATTTTTTTTTAGATGATATGATTTTTTTTTCAATAAGGAAGGGAGATAATTGTTAGTGGGGTTTCATTTAGTGATTCTAAAATTTATAATCTTGGAAACGATCCCCTCTTCATTCTCGGAATCTGTATCCATGTAGGTCTCTTGGTGGGTTTTGTTTTTAACCATCAAATAGTTTATTACTTCATCACCAAACTTTTTCCACTCACCACAGAATCCAATTTAATGGGAAATACAGGCATTCAAAAAAGGCAGGCTGCAACAGCGGAATACATGGTGAATATTTGAGGAAGACTTCAGGAGTCCTTGATTTTCCTTTGGCTTTTACTACCCAAGAACTAGTGAAATATCTGGTGTATCTAAAATGCATCATAATTCTTTCCTTTCAAATTGATTGGATACAGCTGTCACATTCTAATTCAAATATTTTATATATTTACTTTGAGGTACTTTTTGAATGATGACCAAAAAGTCCTTCCTTCAACCAGCCGATTGATCAGATTAGGCGTCTGTGACCACCTGCTCAGTCCAAGTAAGGACCAAAGAGGTGTATTGGTAATGAGATTTCTTTTTGTGAGGTATAGTACTGCTGGAATGCGTTAGGCAGCAATAAACTTCAGAAGAACTGAAAATTGATCGCTGTATTCAAGTATTGCATTAATATTTAAGCTTGACCTTTTAAAAGTTCAATGATAATTATTTTTATTTCGTAGCTGGATTTCGCAATTAAAATCCAATTATTCCAAATTTATTTCCAGTTATAAAAATTTGTTACTGTACAAAAAAAAAAAAAAAAAAATTGCCGAAAACAATTGCAAGTAATGAAAACTTGGGAATCCAAGATTTTGTAATATGAGTTATTGAACGTTAGAGAGTTGTTTCCCTTTAATTGGAAGAGTGTAACACTGTGACATTTATCCAATATTATATAGAAAAATGACTTGCACATTATTTTCCATTTATCCATAACCAGGAAAACAACCCATGTTATCTTTTGCTTAAGTGCATTTAAAGAAAATGTGTGTAATAATCATTTGTCTTTTAACTTGAAAAGAGAAGCAAGAAAAAATAATTATTTTATTTATACTTACTTACTGAAGTTGTATTCAATCATCTGTCACATAATCTGATGATTTTATCATTTTTGATGCCAGCTTTTCCTGTTGTAAATTCTGAGCAATGAAAAGTAAGAGTGAGAATTAAAATTCAGGCTTTTCATTCATAAAATTTATTTTTTTATAAACCGAGTTTAATTTTAAGTAAACTTTAAAATAGTATTTTATATATGACTTGTATTTTTCAGAATGTTAACACAATATTTTTAGTAATGTTCTTTTTCAAATTACAGAATTTGACAGAAAGAAGCAGCCTTGAAAACTAACTTCATATTACTGGAATTTACTATGTCAACAACAAGTGTTTGGCAAGAAGGCACTATAAGTTCTTAAAGTCAATCTACTACTACTTTTATTCATACTTCACGCCTAAGTCTGTCAAAAAAAAAAAAAAAAGGCTGAACAATTGTTCAATAAGGCTCAATAAAGAGAGAATGCCTAACTGATCTTTATGTTCACCCCAGAGCTCAAGTGGAATTCGTATATGATCCATTGGTGAAGAAGCTGGAAAAACAGTCAGCCCATTAGTATTGTTCCAGAAAGCACCTTTTCCTCCTCCTTCCATGCTTTATCTTTTCTAGAGTCAGATTAGTCCAAAATAGGATTTTGCCTATATCCGAGCTGGAGATGCACAATATTTACTTTCTAGCTTTGATAGAGTATATCAGCATCATTTTTTTTGATCTTGTTGGGATGACTTAACAAACTCTTAAAAATTCCTCACCAACTTGACAGAAGAAGACTTCAAGTAAGCAGTCAATCCTATATAATGGATTGACTGAAACATTGAAGTATTAACAAAACTGGTCAGGAACCATTTATCTAAAAAAGAAGGCATCTTTATCGAAACATTTAAAAATCTTAAAAAAACAGAGATTTAATTATTCTAGAAAGATAAAAAATGAAATTTTGGGTTTAGAATGACAGAAGCACATAATTTAAATACATTTATCTATATAAAGATTGTCAAAATTGAACAAGTGAAAAACAGTCAGCTTCAAAAGTCTTCCTACACTGACAAACATTAGTCTTATGTACCTGTAGCTGCAACCACATTTCATCCTCATGCAAAAACAAAAATAGTGTGTCAAAAGAACCTTATTCCTTTGACATTTGACTTCCTAGGCAATATTTATTGTTTTAAAATGATGATTAGAATAAAACAAACATATAAAAAGTGGATTTATACATTTTCTTGTTCTCCTCTATTTCTTCTCTGCTTAAATGTTGTCACTTTAATAGTCAACCTGTCATCTCTGAGATGAGAGACATGTCCAGTCTATCTATATTTACTCTTCTTGATGGTCTTTGATTATGTCCTTCATTATTTGCTGTTTAATAAGGAAAAGCATTACCTGGATTCAACAGTATTTATTTATTTGATTGCTCATTTACAAGAATGATTTTATATTTACAAGATCATAAAAAATATGTAGCAACTATAATAAAATATTTATTATTTACTATTTTATAAAGAAATAAATATGAAAATAAATTTTTATTCATAAATTTATAAGAAAATACGTAATGAGGAGTAAAAGTTATTATAAAATTTGAAAAAGTGCATTTTCTGGTGTTTTTCATTTGTTCTCACCACATAAATTGAAAAAATAGTTTGAGAGCATCTTTCCTCTGAAGAAACATTTTTTAATTTTAGACTTTATAGCAATAATACATTGCTTTATAGTTATTTATAAAATGATAAATAATAAATAATATTTTGATAATTTTTTTTTTTTTTTTTTTAAATTTTTTTGCAAAACAATTTCTTTTATTAACAGTAGAAAATAATAAATCTTTATAATCCGGTTTTTAACTATTTAAAGAAAGAAACTTTAATATCCTAAAACCTTTTTTAAATAGACTAAGAAGGATTAAACAGGAAAAAAATAAGACAGAATCCTTAAAGAAAGCCATTTTTGATTTGCATGTAAAATTTAATGAATAATATTATTCTTTCTATTTTTTGGTTTCATTTGTTAAACTTTTTGGGTTGATACTAAATATCCAATTCAAATGAAATATTTTAAAAGCTAAATTTGAATTGTATTAAATTTTGAATCATTATAATCATAAGAATGAAAAGATGAACATTTGGCACAAAATTTTAAAGAAAATATATTTACTTTTTTGACATTGTGTATAAATTTTATAAATTAATTATTTAAATTGCTTGAATTTCAGAGACGGGTATATATTGGGCAAAAATTATAAAATATATTATTAAAAATATGATTCTTTGGACCAAAATCTGAATAACACTGTTCGTCGTTTGCATTATATATTTAGTGATTCAATGTTCGAAACCGCCCAGGGATTTTCTATACAAAATATTTCTCTCAATATACCGCCAAAGAAAACAACTGGAAATATATTACAGATATTGATTGATAAACTAAGTCTATGGTATGATAAGCACATAAATATGAAACCATCTACATATTTCCATCGCGCTATTATAACAAAATTGCGGATTTATATTTTTTCAAAAATTAATATATAGGAAAAATGTCATTTTACATAAATTTAATTGTTCAGATAAAACCTTTATATATATATATTGATATTTGCTTTCATATAATTATATTAAATTATATACATATATATATATATTCCGCGCCAGTTTTTTATTTCCTCATATATAAATACCATTGATCTAAATATATAAGTGTCTGAACCATATATAAATTAGAAAAAAAATTACTATTTGTTCAGTGTGACAAATGTATGTTTGGTTATTATCTCAATATTCATTTTTTCAGAGAAATGAAAATCAATGAAAAGATGCCAAAAGAAAATTCCGGATTTCATTGTGAAAAAATAAACTAAAAAAAAAAAAAATATGTAATAAAAACACGAACAACTCAATTTAAATGGATTTTCCTTAATATAAATTTCATTCATATCCTCTTTGAAATTATATTTCATGCATCTGGTTATATTTGTTTTCATCTTTCATCTATCTTATTCTCAAAAATTGCATCTTTAAAACCATCTTTGTCTTGACAAAATCTGATCAGGACTCTTTTCTGTTTTTTCATTTATGGAAGGAATTTGCTTTTAAAAAGTACTTTCATTAGTTAAGCAATAGAAATTAATTTATAAAAAACACATTGAAATTGGCAAATAGAAAAATACGTTCCAATGGATAAATAACAAACATGTTCAATGGTTGGCAAGAAACTGCAAATATTATGGACAATGTTCAATCTCTGATATATATATATTCATATGCGCGCATAATATGTATATATATATACTATATATATATATATATATATATATTTTAATATATATATATATATAAATGGATAAAATGTATATATATATATTTAATCCTTATATATATATATATAAAAGGATATAATATATTTAAATGTAACCATATATATACAAAATATATATATTTAAAATATAAATAATATATATTCTATATGTAAAACTGTTTCGTTATGCTTCTATATTTAAAATTGTGATAAATTTTCTTAAAAAATTCGATCCTAACCTTATTATATAAATGTATATATTAATATATATTTTATATAATTTATATATATGATGGTTATCGTTGGTGCTTGTATTGTACAATGCTTTTCCCAAAAAATGTCTAGAAGTGAACAATGTTTAAAAAAATTTCTATTTTTTTGTTAGATACAAATGAACAAAATATAATTTATTTTAATATATTTGAAAAAAAAATTGATAGAATATATACAAAGCCATGTAAGAGTCATCGATATAGACCGAAAAGAATATAGTATATAAAAATAGAAATATAATATTTCTTATATAGATACAAAATTGTTTATATATTAAGATAGTAAATGCAGATATTTATATAAAAAAAACATTTGTGTATATATATACAAAATTATATATATAAATGTATGCATAGACAAATATATATTAATATAGTCTAAACGCTTGTAAGTCAAATATTTATTTATCTATTTTTATACCAGGTATGATTTATTTAATTAAATGTACTATAGATGCAAAAATGGATTAATTTAATATAAATGTATTTTTAATATATACAAATAAAATATATGATATATATTCAAAAAATGTGTATATATATAGAAAAATGTGTATATATATATATATATATAAATGAACCATGTATATATATATATATATATATATATATATATATATATATGTATGCTTATTGATAGTATATATATATCATCTATATATATCATATTCATTTTTATCCTAAATATTTGTAAAGAATATAATAAAATGTTCGATAATATTTCAAACTCGGCTCTATATATATTCAATGCAAACATATATATCCATACTATATATATATATATATATATATATATATAAGCAAATGTATATATATATATATTATAAAATAATGCATATATATATATATAAAATGTATGTATATATATATATTAAAATTTAATATGATTATATTTGTATATATATATATACGCGCCTTTTGATGTTATTTATACATTATTTAGATAGATATTTAAAAAGAAAAAATAAAGGCATATTTCAAAAATTCATATATATATTTATAAAATATTTTATTTTACTTTTATAAGTATTCATATATATATATTTAAAATAATATATATATATCTAAATTTCTTTAAAATTGATAAATATATAAATCACAAAATGTTTGATTTATTATTTTTTTAGTCGGTGTTTTTTATTAACGTAGTAAAAAATTTGTTTATAGCTGTTTATTTAATAGTTTTGTTTTGGTTTGAAACTTTAAAGCTATTTATCTGATTTGGGGGCTTATTGTTGTAGTTGTTCTAACCATTATTTTGCTGAACAGTTTTTTAATACAGTTTCATGTTCCTACTATTTACATAAGAGAATTTATATCAATTAATAAAAACGTAGTCGGTCTGATGAGGCAGGTATATATATATATATATATATATATATATATATATATGTACGCCCTGAAAATAGTGAAAAAAAATTGTCAAGTTAATTTTGAGGAAAGCGCGAATTTTTAAACAGTGACTGCTATTGCTGATAATGCAAAGCTCTCTTTCTAATATGAATCGAGCACTCTGGAATCATCATGCAAGCTTTATTAAAAATAAATGCGTAAAAATTCAACTTCTTTCTGTTGGGAGCTGATAGATTAGGGTAAAAATTCCGACTGATGATGGTATATGTTGGGTATATATATATAGGCTATATATTAAAATGTTATAGATATTATAAATATATTAAAAATAGATATATAGATATATAATAAATAAATGTTTAGGAATTAAAATATAAAATTTAGTTAATTAAATATAAGTCCTCAATTTGTTGAAAAAAAATATTTTGGCAGATATCTGTAAACATAAATATAGATAGAATTTTTAAAGATCATTTAATAGATTGTTGTCCTACGTAATAATCATATTCTTCCGTATATATAGAAAAATCATATATATATAATAACAGTCTGAATAATGTAAATATATAAAATTCAAATCAGAAATATAAACAAGATTTAAAAGACTGAAAATAAATAATATTCCTATATATTGAATGATATAAATAAAAATTTTAAAAATAAATCTCATATTTATTTTTATTTAATACAAAATTGTTTTTATTTTTTATATCTCTATAAACAAATGTTTGGACATTGATTTTGACGACTGATAAATCCTCTTGGAAAAATTTTTATAAAAATGAAAAAAGAACAATTTTTTTTGCCAATGATTTTCTAAAATATTGTTTAATTTAAATAGAAAGTAATTTGCTGAGACGAAAATATACAGAAAGTGCCCTGATTTCCTGAATATCTAGTGGTATATTTGCGTTCAGGTTCTTTTTGCCGTGTAACAAGTCTTCTTTTGTAACGTGGAATATTTAAAACAAAGCGATAAAAAGAATTAAAAACGAATATAAGCATTATTAAACGAAGATGAGCTGTCTCCGGATGTTGGACGCTTGAATTTTTTAAATCTTAAAATCTATTTCACTTCTTCAACCGTTCAAAACAACAGACTTATAATGATTTTATACGCTTTCTGATCCCCATACATTTATGGAAAATTCCTCGCTAAGAACATTGCTGATCAGTTGAAGTCCTTTCAGAGGAAGAAACGTGTTACATAAATTTTTTTTTCTCGTTGTCATTCAATTGCCAAAAACTTTAGTACCAAAATATATTACTCAAAATGCGAAAACGCGTTTCTGCGCATTTGAAAAGCCCGACGCCTGTTGTCGGAATTAAATAATAATTAAATGATTTCTATATGGTCCAGTAGAAATGATTCTCACATTAAAAGACAGAGACTGATTTGGGGTGATATGGCTGATATAAATTCTTCTATTCAGTGCCACAGAAGGGAGAGTGGGAGATCCTGCTAAGATGTCGTCATACAGATTGGTCAAGAACGCCGCAGGTAGACTGAGATTGAAAACGATAATTTTCAACATTCATCCTTCATCACAACCGTCTTCACAAAAAACAGCCGACATCCATGAACAAGATTCTTTCTCTTTCTTTTCCCACTCTGTCGTTTTTTACAATAGCAACGATTAGTATGCTGGCTTTGTATATATGGAAATAAATTATAAATGTATTTACCCTAAATACGGCGTATTCTTTTTCTTCAATTCACGTTTGCTGAGGCGAAGAAAAATTAACCTCTTAAGCAAAAGAATAACAGTGATAATTTCTGCCTTCCAGGTCATTCATTCTCCGTTTTGCAACATAAGTGAAACAATTTAATGTTTAAGAAATGAAAAGTTGAGCAAGATATTGATATTTTTAAGCAATCAGTATTTAAATTATTTTATTATGGGATAAATTTGTCCATTATATATTTTACATAACATGGTGTTATGAATTTCAGTATTCTTTTTTTTTTACATTATTGTTGTGTATTAGAAAATATTAGGTTGGTGCAAAATAATGACGTAATAATGTCGTTTTTGACGTAAAAATACGTCAAAAAACGTCTTGGAATTTCACAGTCATAGTTTTTGCACCAACCTATCTATCACCTTTAATAGCTAATAAATATGTCCGGAAATATATAATTTTTTCGAATTAGCTGTTAACTACTGTATCAACATAGGACAATCAATATTAAACGTAATGGACTGGTCCTCGTCGTAGTAGTCCTTACCATAGGCGTAGGAAATAGATGAAGACAATAGGCGTCCAATAGACGTCGATTTGTACCGCCACATCAGTCTGTATTTATGGCTGACACCAGCCAAATCATTTTAATGTAAGTAGGAACCCATGTATGCATATTCATTACATCATATACATAAAATCCAACCAGCTTTCACAATTCTAATAAGCAACCCAATATATATACCAATCATAATAGAACTGTAGATATATAATTTGCATAAACGTCGGTCCTAACCTGGCATTGCTAATTTAGTTGGGTTCCCTGCATATATAAACCCTGTATATTTTCTATAAATATTTTCATAACAATTGTTCTAATAATGTTTCATCTCTGCTATCACTACATTATTCTGATAAGAGCTGTTTTATATTTTGAACCTAGGTGCCATCATTTTCTTTTCGATATTTTTTTGCTAGATGTAATTTGACTTATTATCAATTTCTTCTCTCACGCAGTTCTCGCTTGTGAAAATCTCTTTGAGGCCTCTTTAATTCATTTCAATTTGATTTTCAAAATTTGAAACGCAGGTCAATTTTATTTTCTCTCGTATTAATTCCTGCTTTTTTATGGTTCCTCCTTTGGTTGATTCATTTATGAAATTCAACAAACATTTCTGTAATTGAATACTTCTTCTAAGCGCCGCTGGGAATCTTATAAACTGTTCTTGTCCAAAACATTATAGTTGATTACCATGTTCCTTCGGTAATAATGTTTATCTTCTTTTCATATTCTTTGTGTCGTTATTAGCTTTTTTGGCGTGGAAAATCATTATTAAAAGAAAACAACAAGAAAAATGTTCTTTATCTGTGAGAATCGGTCGAAGAATCGATTAAATGTTTATAGTAGAAATGTCTATATCTGTGAAATTGATTCTTCTGGTTCGTAGAAAATCTATCTCCAATATATTTGTAAAAAATATAAATATAAAAAATGAATCGGTATGTTCTAATTATATCTATATGTGAATAAACAATTGCATTGAGACTTATTTATCTATACCATGAAGTTGGAAATACTATATATTC
>CAHIKZ030002012.1:0-185000 GCA_903632075.3 Acanthosepion pharaonis | reverse complement strand
TTCTTGTTGAAAATGAAATTAAATTTTAACTTGATGACATTTTGTTTTTGAAATTTTTAAAGTTCGAATTAAATCTGGTTTTTATCTGTTATATTTCAAAATTTAAATACCCTACATAGTTGTTTATCCATCTTCTCCTCATTTTTCCAAAATTTTTGTAAAAAATATAATTTTCAAAAACAAAATTTTATTTTAATATTTTTTCAAAAGGTAAATATTTTGATTAAATTTAAGCAGCACATTTTTATATTAAATTTTTTATATAAGGCATTTTTAAAAATAAAAATTTTATATATTTATATTCTATATAATGTTACATTCATGATCCATAGAATTTTATTTTTTTTTACTTTGATTTACAAAATTCAAATGAAAGAAAATTTTTATATTCTATCATTGTATTCATAATTTTATTATTTTATATAATAAATTTATATGATAGAACCATTTATAACAGTATATTTGTGTATTGAACGTTAAATATAAAAAGTATTAAAAATATATCATTTGAAATATAAAAAGATATTATGAAGTGAAGTTTTATATTTTAGTCTTTTTTTTCAAAACTGACACGCAAATGGTCATAAATTTTTAATCCATAGATTCAGGTTTTTATATTTTGATTTTTAGTTTATTTTTTTTAATGCAAATAAAAAACCGTGTAATGGTATCCAATTTTTGTATGAATTTTTCATTTTTCTTGAAAAAGCCCATTTCAGACTGGGTTATGTTGCCTAACTTCAATTTATCTGTAATTGTTTATTAATTTTTCATTTTCTTAAAATCTACGAAAAGATAAAATAATTTGGTATTAAATAAGATTATTTATAAAAAAAAATTTGGTTGAAATCATTTTAAATTTTTTAAAATAAAAAAATATAAAAAATTTTGGGGAAGGCATTAATCTGTTATCATATTTTGATAAAACAGATAAAAAATTTTTTTTTTTAAAGGAATTTTTTCCTTGAAATAAAAAAAAACATTGAGAAAATATTTCAAAGTGAGTCAATTGAAATTTTTTTTGTGTGTTCTAATAACATTCTATATGGATAAAAATAAATATAAATACTGTTTTCAAAATTTTAGAACCCAATTGCCTATTTTCTTCAAAAAAAAAATTTATCAATACTAAATATTTATAATTTAAGAAAAAACAAAAAAGATCTCATTTAAAATTTTCTAAATTTTTACTTTAATTAACTTTGCATTTCTCACATTGAATTTTAAAACCGAACATCATATATATTCAAAAGATTCAATCAGAAATTCTCGAAAAATTTAAATTCGCATAAAAATTTCTTTTGCGTTAAAAATCAATTATAAACATTTTATATTTAACATACAATCATTTTTTTTAAATTTTTTATGTTTATATATGAGTGACCAATTGGTTGTTATATAATATAAATGGAAAAAAGATAACGTGACATGAAATGACAAACATTGAAATATCGGTTTTTCAGATCATATTTATTTTGTATGTATATATATGGCAATGTAAATAACTGATATTTATTTTTGGTTTTTCAATTTTGATATTATCATATTTGCAAAATTTATATTCGATATATAAAATATATATATCCAAAAATATTTCATCCAATATTATATTTTATAAATATATATTGGGGCAATTTAATAAATAATCCTAATTTAAAATTTTTTCTAAATAGACGAAAATCAATTAAAATAAAATATAAATAAAACAAATGTTATTGGCTCAGTTCATGCATTTTTTTTATTGATATATTCAAATGACAAAATCATTTATTGGAAATATAAAGGTGTATTGAATAATAATTTTAAATTATATATAATTAGTATGAAAGTATATATTTGTTTAGTAGCCATTTAAATAAACTTTCATTTATAAAAAAAAAATTTTTTTTTTAAAAAAATTTAAAGATTTTTTTGTTTTTAATTTTTATTTAACGTTGAATATATATTTTGATTTAATATATATTTATTCTTTTTTTTTTATCCTTATATCATCTTAAACAACGGCCGCAAAAATTCTATATTGTTACGTAAATTATAATTTGAAAAATAAATTGAATTTATTTACGACGTAAAAATGAAGAAATTTTTAAAGTTTCAACTTTTATTTCTGGTGCATGCATTTTTGACATTTTTAATGCCGTGTTTTTTGTTTTCAAAATTCCATGTTTAATAAAATTAATGAAAATTTTTTAATTGAAATTTAAAGCATCCACATTAATTTTTTTTTTTTTTAAATTCAACATCATTTGAAAGAGATAAAAAATTACATTCCAAATTCATTTATAAAAAAAAAAAATTTGTCAACAACAAACAAAAATGATTCATAATATTCTAAAATTTTTTGGTTTAGAAGAAAAAATTTGTTTTTTAATATCTTGATTTTTGATTAAAATTAAAATCCAGTTTTAATTGGCAAAATTTTATTTTGGGACAGAGTGCCATTATAAGAAAAATATATTTTTTTTTTTTTTGTTTTAAAAACATATTAAACTATTTATTTAGAAACTTTTTTATAATAAAAATTATGAAAATAAATATATTTATATAACAGAAAAAAATATATATTATATATAATTTTTCACGGGAATTTTTAAAAAAATCCATTCTGAACTTTTTCAATTTATTTGAAAAAAAAACCAAAAAAATTTTTTTTTCAAATAAAAAATTCATTTTAACCATATAATGAGATTCCAGTATTGATATATATTTATACTAATTCAAACAACATATAAAACATATAATTGTATTTTCCATTATGATCATTACTTTCTCTTTAAATTTTTTTTGATATCCAATCATATTTTTAAAAGAAGTTGTTTTAAGAAAATATGGTTTTAATTACAATGAATAAAATATTTTTTTTCCATATACTTTTGGTCTTTTATTGGATTATATATATATATATATATATTATATATATATATATATATATATATATATATATACACTGTGCCAAATTATTATCGAGATAACTTTTTTCTAATATTTCAAAAACCGTCCAATCAATTAACACAAAATTTTCACACAATGTTGGCAACACCGCCCTGCACAATCACTGAAATTTTCTTACTGATCTGCGCAATGTAAACAAACTGGCGCTATATTTGTTATCAGCACGGTGATTTGAGCGTGCCAAATTATTAGAATGGTTTCCCAGAATTGAGCAAACAAAACGTTTATTAAGGTTGCACGTGAATGTTTATGATCAAAAGATGCTAATAAATAAGAAAATCAAACAAATAATAACAGATTCAAACAAAGGCACAGTTTTAAACAAATTAATAGGGAATGTGCTTTCCTTTTTTGAAATTACTTGAAAAAGTCGACGATCCATAGAATTTGTTAATTGTAGGATGTCATCTGCTGTAATGCCGCAAGATATGTCAAGAATTGCTTCCCACAACTCAGCGTTGCTCCTGAATTGTCATCCGTTGGCGTACAGTCTTCGCTTCATGATGCTCCAAAGGTTTTCGATTGGGTTCAAATCCGGAGAATTTGCTGGCCACTTCATTTTTCGAGGTCCATCGAAGCCTAACTGTTTCAAATATTCAGTAGTCTTGTGAGCAGCATGTGAGGGAGCATTATCTTGCATAAAAAACAATGGCCCTTCTGAAGGCAACTCTTTGCCTTTTCATCCACGGTTCAAGATGCTCCTTCATAAACGCTATGTATGCATCAGCAGTCATTTTGACGCCATCTGGTACTCTCCATGGGCCCACTAATGTTTTTCCAATAATACCACCCCAGATCATTATGCCTCTACCGCCTAGTTGGCATCTCAAACGCTGATGGCGATTCTGTCCGTTCATTACCCAGACTTTGCACCATCTATCTGGCCCATCAAGTGTTGCTTGAGTTTCGTCTGTGAACAAAATTTTAGAGAAGTCAATCTTCATATTTCAGGCCCGTTTCAATCGATTTTGAATGTGATTTCTCGTCAACGGAGGCTTCGATGCAGGTTTGTCTGTTGTTGCTATTTCACTCAGATACCGACACCGAGTACTTTTAGACACAGTAGGCTCCCCAATGCGACTGAAAAGCTCTTGACTGGTAAGTCCAGGGTTCTTTTAAGGCCTCTCGTTTAAGTCGTGACATGAGACGACGTGAAATAACCCTCGGCTTGCCTTTATCTGCCCTTTTGCGTACTTGTCTAGGGTCAGCGGTGAACTTCTACACTGTTTGATGACACTTCCCTATCATTTTAAAAATTTCTAGGGTAGATTTACCTTTTGAGAGTTCTGAGGTGATAGTTTTCTTTTCAGCATTACTTAAACTGCTTTTACGGCCCATCTTTTCACTAAATTCTTACACTTTTCTAATAATTTGGCACGCTCAAATCACCGTGCTGATAACAAGGGATATCTCATTTTGTTCTTTTTTCATAAAATATCCTGGCCATTGAGTTTTAAAATTTTTATTTACCAAATTTCAATAAACCTATCAAATTAAAAAAAATCTATCTAAACTTTTTGATCTATTATCTATCTATATATCTAAATATCTATCTATCTATCTATCTATCTAAATATATATATATATATATATATATATATATATATATATATATTTAGTCGAATCCATTACATTCACTTATTATAAAAAAAAGGTATTAATCCTCTTCTTCTACCTCCAGCTATGGGTAAAAAGCAATTTTCTGGGCCCCTATAGCTGAACAACTGAGTCTAACAGAAAGACAATTCTGTATTCAAAACCTGATGACCTATCTAAATGGGTACAGTGTGGCATATATGCACCAGCTTTTCTGTATTTTGCAATATTTAATTAAAAAGTGTGGTTCTTCACCGGCTTTCACCACTATTATCAAATCATATATCGATATTCATTCTTATTGACTATAAACTATGTAAAAAAAAATTTTTTCTTAATGTTTGATCTATTTTTTTCCAAAACAGTTGTTTGCGAAATCCTTTGATAACTGATACAGGGGCTATCTTTTTTATTTAAACAGTAATTTTAATTTGTTTAAAATCTTTTATCCTTTTGAATATAAAAATCGACTCTCCTCAATTTTTCAAAGTTCAATATCAAATTTTACTCCAAATGAATATCTCTCCTATAGTCGATTTATTTTTTTCTTTTACAGCTTATCAACCCATTTTATTTTATTTAAATTTCAAGAATACATTAATACAGTGTAAGCACTTTTTGAAGTTAATACTGTTTTACTGATACAAGTACTACTAATTCGCCCAAATTATTGGAGGAAAGATCTGGATTCATACATATCCCAAGGAAATTTACATGAAAGCCATCAATAAAATCGTCATTTTTGAACTCAGCTCTCCATTTCGAAATCCAAGCCGTTATAAGATGCACAATATCAAAATTACAGCACCTGATATTTTAAAGACAATCATCTACTTTAAAACGGTTGCATTTCAATTTTCGGTGATCGGGCGAAAACGTTTTTTTCAATTCGTGGCTATTTAACCATCTATTGTTTTAAACGTACATTCTCATTTCTGAATTTGCGAAGCAGACCATCTTGGCTAAAGGATTAGTTCAATTTTATTTTAAATGGAACGCACAATTTCATTGGAACTACTGCGTGTTTTTTTTTCTTTCGTTTTCTTTTTTTATTTCAATTAATAAATTTCATTGTATTTAAAATCTTCTTTGTTTGAATTGCGTAAATTTGTTTTTTTTAAAAAAATTATTTGCAAGAATTCGTAATTTTCTAAACTTATAATGAAATTGTTTGTAGCCGTTCGAGAATTAATGTTTTTTAACCAAGCATATGAATGTTTTGTAATCAACTGCTTATCAAGTTCAAGGATGTTTTCATTTTTACCATAGAAAATAACTCGAAACCAGTTTTAGCATTGCGCTATAAATATCTTGGTGTGTTTTCAATCTGTGTAAATGTTGCATTACTGTTTTATTTGGGTTCTGTTTATTTTCCATAAACTTTGTTCTCTCTGCAAATATCCAGCTTCTTTTTTTTCTTGGTCGCATGTTTCTTATTATGATTTTATTATTTCCTCATATTAAGTCTTCCAGTATTTTTTTACAAAATGGATTTTACGTTTCATTCTCCCTCTTAGGTTTTCTTGGTTTTCAGTTTCTTTATCCTAGCCAACGCTCAAAAGATCTAATTTGCAGTTTCATTTCTAAGTAGAGTAATCTCAATAGACGTTGTCTGGTTAACAGATAATAGCTCGACTGGTTTTAGATTCCGTTTTCATTTTTATAGCAGTTCTCATTTTCTTTGGTATCGAACCAACTTTGCTCAAAATCATATGTTCATCTATATGTCTACGAATTACACTAAATTTTGACAAATGACAAGTTAACCTACGAGAGAGTGTGATATGCTTTGAGTGACTTGAAATTGGTTCCATCAAACATGAGAACGCTGGTATTAAATACCAGTTCCGTTTTATTATTTCAACAAAACAATGTCTTGTGTGCTAATGTAACAAGCATCATTTTGAAAGTTAAAATCCAAATAATATAAAATAAAAGTTTTCGGTGACTTTTTGAAAAATTTACCGATAACATCTTATTTGGAAATTTGAAAAAATTAGCAAAAAAATTGAAAGACAGTACTTGTCCATCTTATTTAACAAAACCTGTTTGAGAGAATTCTTGCTGCTGAAATGCACCTTAATTAAATTGAGTGATATGCATACAACTCTGTCCTTGGTTTCTGTTATCATCTCTAAACTGGATCCCCAAAGTGCATGTGAACTTGATTGTATCACCGCAATAGTCCTTAAGAAATGTGCTCCTGAACTGGATCCTGTTATCTATAAACTCTATAATAAATTAAAGTGACATTTTGCTTTCATGTTTTTTGAAAATCTTTTGAGTTCCAAAGTTAATCCATTTGATCTTCTAACTACCGGTCTATTAATCTTTTAACTTTTTTGGCAAAGTACTGGACCCTGACTTTCTTACAAATTAACTCTGAATTTTATCTGGCTTCATCTCATAAGCCGACAGGGTTTTCTTTCAGATAAGCAATATGGTTTTCGATTTTCATGGTCAACTGCTGATCTATTAAAGATTATTGCTGAAAGAGTTTATGAAGCTTTAGATAAGAAATGTTGAATCTTCTTTTTTTTTTTAATTTGGATATTTCGAAGGCATTTGACAGCTTTTTGGCTATCCGAGCATTCCTTTTTTAAATTGAAATCAAATTCTTTCTTAAATGAAAATTGTCTTGAACGGCCATTCTCTTTTTTTGCATTAATACAAATGCCTTGCAATCAGGACGGAGGGTTCTAATCTTTGAACTCATAACTGTTTTGATGAATATTTACTCCTGTCTTAATTGACAGCAGTCTTTAGAAGATAAAATTACCTCACAATCTGTTTTCAAAGGAATAACTCGTTGGCCTTGTGTCGCAATCGAAGGCCAAAAACCAGCTTATTTTGAGTTCGTTTTTTCATGATGGATGATTTCAAGTGACTAAGATCCTTTTTTCTGCATTTTTTCAAATCTGAAGAAATCATCCAGGGTTTGTGTTAACTTCTTCAGAAAAGGGAGATAATACAGGGTTCTCATTTACGGAAAAAAGTCCATTTTTATGGTTTAATTCATGTAAAATGAACTTTAAATAAGTTTTTTGCACATTTAAACTTATCAACAAGAAGCTGATATATCTATGCTTTTATATTTTGTTAGATTTATTTAATTGGTAATTTTCTAAAAAAATGACTTTACCAAAACCATTAACAATGTCAACGTTTTTCTCTTATTGTCGTGTTCTTTCTCAAATTTGAATAAATATGTATTCCATTGCCATGTACATTAATTCAAATTAATGTACATTCGAAAATCTGAAAAACCTTTATATTGTTGTTTGACAAATCTTGTTTTTTTTCCAAAAACATATAGATGGAAGAACTGATTATCAAATACTTCTGGTGATTTCTTTTTCGTTATTTTGGACTGTCCATTTACTTTTTGATGTAATTTTGTCACATATACTTTGACTATATAGAAATCTTAATGTTTAGACTATTTTGACTATAATATATAAAAAAACTCTTATTCTAATCCGAGAATTTCTTTTCAGTTATGTTGAAATAATTGTTATCAAAATACATTTATAAAAGGAATTGAAAATAATTGATTGTCCTCTAATCCTGCAAGCTCATCTTATCATTCGCCCTCTGAGGAGTCAGAATTTCTATTTCATTAATCTGCTGCACTTCATTATTTTTTTTAAGTACATTAAAACAATCTATACACTGGCAAAGGTTGGTACAGGGCAGTGTTTAACGAACACGAACAACGCCTGGAGTTACAGCTGTTCTTCTTACAGTTACACTTTACTAAGTTCATCAAGGTAGATGGAGTATGGAAGGCTGCTCCAATGAACAACGAGTTTTTGATCTTCACATTTCCAGCCATGATTTGTTGCAGAAGGAGCATTAATATTAATGTGAAGACATTGTCGCCAAATTACAGCCTGGTAATTTGCCCTTTCTGTATGTAAATCGTAAACTATTTTGGCAAGGTGGTAAAGTATTATCCAATTTTCCAACATAAAAAAATAAAAAATGAGCAGTATTTACAGAAGAAACATTTCTCTGTCCAAATAGACAGCACACAAATTTTTCTAGTTGCTGGAACGTAGCTCCTATAAATATTTTCATAGTAATTATTCTGATAAGATTTTTGCTTTGATATCTAAACTTTATCTAGAGTACTAGATTGGCGGCAAGATCTCATTTTACTGTTGAAATAGCTAGATATAAACGTAAGTTCTACGCAAACAGTTTTTTCTCTTGCACTTCTCTCTTGTAGAACTCTCTTCCATCTTCATGCTTTCCAGTCAATTTTGATGTAAATGCAAAGTCAATTGCTATCTTCCGTCTTCTTAATTCCTGTTTTGCTACTGTTCACTCTCTTTAATAATGTTTTCTTTTTCTCACATTCAATAACCCGTTGCGTATTAGTGGCTTTATCGCTTTGCAATATTATTAAAAAGAATTTTCTTCACTGTTACTTAGTTTCAAGTTTGAACTAAATAAAAATGGCAAGTAAACTTATTTGTTGGAAATTGGGCGGTGGTAAAATTAAAAAAAAATAACAAATCAACCGTTTTATTACAGTGAAAAATCTCCTGACATCACAGTTTGTAATAAAAAATATTTTTGAATGAATTCTAAGAAAAAATGTATTATCAAATGGAATTTCTTATATGGGGAGATAAGTATAAGAAAAATGATACTACAAAGAAGAAATATTAGCAAGCTGACACATAGAATGGACAAATAAACAATGATGATTCAGAAAATAAAAATAATGTTTGATCGATTGATTTGCTTTTTATGGCTAATCAACCCTTTGTAGTTTATTTAAAACAGAAACATCTTTTGGTTTGTAAGAATAATTCTTTTTCTGTGAGTGAGTATTGCATTAATAGTGTTTTTGAGATAAAAATGATTTTTACAGATAAAAGTTCTACTATTTAACCCATAACTGGGGAGAAGAGATAGATTCATACCTTTCTCAAGGGTATTTGCACATAAGTGAATGTAACAAACTGTACTGGAATTCGAACTCGGCTATCTGATTTCTCATTCCGAGCCGATATCCATTACACCATCCGCACATAAAAAAATTATAAAATCTTTTGAGTCTTTGTGTATGTGTATTATGTGTGCTTCCTTTTTCTCATTAATTCTTTTTTAATGGAATCCATTTCTATCATGGGGCATAACAATTTATTCTTAATGAATAAAAGTTAGAGAGCTTTAAGTTACAAGTTCCTGCTCTCTAATCTATGAATAATGCCATACTCATAGTCACACAGGCGCACACACACAATGATTGCATAGTAGATCCTACCACCAATTACAGTCATAGAAAAGCTTTGGAAAACTAAAAATAAATAAATAATATACTTATGCTGACACTTTACAAATATTCAGAGAAGCATATTTTGGTTTTTCGGCTGTTTGCAAGAAGCAAAGAAAATATCTTTTAAAAACTGTAATATTCTCTTTAAACCATAAAGCATAAATCATTACAGTGTAAATGAAATAACAGTGACTACATCTCAAGAAACTCAGCACAAAGGAAAACAGTTTCATAATAGTAAATATTAATAATAAAGTGTTAATTAATTGTAGACTGGACAAATGGGGTGGGCGTGCTTTCTTTCTTTGTGCCAAATATTTTGAAAGAGTCGCATAGTCAGGGCACGGCAGACAGCGTTTTTACGGGTAAATATTAAATAAGAAACATAAAAATGGCGTGGTCTTGTAATATAGAATTTTTTTCAACCGTATCAACCCACAAATATTAATATCGATATACTGGGTAGTCATTTCGCCATTAGAGCATTTAAAATTTCTCAAATATTCATAGTAAATTGTTTCAATAAGCTTTAATTTTGAACACATGCGCATGCGCGTACATAAAACGATACACAGATACATTGATTTATTTGTAGTGCTCAAAGTTATTACATAAACCACAAAATGAATTTAGTGAAATTTCTGTTGGTATTTTTTCTTGATTTTTCTTTTGTTTTTAATTATTTCTCTTCATATTTTGGAGTATTAAAATTATTTTCATTATTTCAGCAAGAGAAAAGCCACCCTGCCGTGAATGTCCATGAATAAATTTTTAATATTTTCGATGTTTTTAGATTGCATAGTTGGAGAAAGAGGCAGTGATGCCATTGTTCATTATCATTTTTTTTAGCTTTTGGTATCAATAAAAATATGTTTGGTATAATCACCACGTACATGTAATACATTAAATATATTTCATGTTGAGATACAGTAAGAATTTAAATCATTTTTGCATAAAATAAAAAAATACATAAATTCTTTTTATTATTCATTTTCTTCCGTGTCTAAATTCACAATGATTTTTCAATCTGACCTTATGATTTTAAAAAACAAACTTTTGTACTGAAGATTATTTTTAATAGCCACAATGTTAAACTATATCATATGAATAAATTGTGTTAAGATTACCTTATTATTACAATGGATTCTATTCGGATGAGTATGCTCATCTTAGTTGTTATATTCTCGACATTTCCGTCATTGTACACTTTTTCACATACTCTTCACAATATGTGACTTTTCCATACTATAAAACTCAAGGACTGAATCCACAACTGCCAGGAAACCTTATATTTCCAATAAACGCTTTAATCCACTAAGCCATGTTTTCTGACCAACCCTGTGGTGTAATTTTGGAGACTGTACTCAAATGGTGACATTGTATGAGTGTCCTTTCCAACTGTTAGAGTTTAACATGTGTACTGATTTTTTCAGTCGTCTTCTTCTCTATTATATTGCTCTCTGTCTATTACCTTAACTGTCTTGATTGCCAGGGGTTGATGACAATGTTTCTCTTTCGATATTTTTACATAATCTATCCCCGTAAACTGAAAATAAAACCGTTTGTTTCAAAATTCTAAGTTATCTGAATACGAAAATCACCTGAAGAAAGCTAAAGGGCACATAAACTGAAACGTTGTTACTATAACAACCAATCTGAGCACAATAGTTCGAATGTAAAGGAATATAATAATGTAACTTCCTCATCTTAAAAATTCCTATATAAATTACCTTGTTGTTAATCGTACTATTAAAAAAAAAGTTTTATTAATTCCAGACAATTTTTTTTAGATTGCTTTTTTTTTTTTTTTTTTTTTATAAATGTTCTATTTCTAATATCGGATATAAAAAAAAGCTTTTAAAAAATGTTTTTGGAATATGGAGCTGGTAAAATTGTTTAATGCTACCTTTGTCCCATAATATTTAAATTTTAGTATATGAAATGTGTATTAGAAAATTATTCAACTCTTATGGGACAAAAATTATATTTTATTATAAAAGAATAGTATAGAATGGTTTTCATAGTTATTTTAACTTATTCTATTTATTGTTCCAATGATTTTCCAAGGTACTGATGATGGTAATACTGTTAATGTATAATGCATTTTCTTTTATGATTGGTCTAAATATTTAATATATTGGTTAACATGAAATGACAAATAGATTAAGAACAAATGCAGATAAAATTACAAAAACAAGTTATTATCGATTATCTAACAAATAACATTAAATAACCCGCATTATTTGTATCCCTATTCGGGATAAGTTTTCTAATTATCAAAATATGTTCGAATGAAGATCGTTCAAATATTGGAGCAAGCCACAAATTCCATAGCTTCAATAATATGCTAAAATTATGGCTATAAAATTAAGGTTAACAAAAACGATTACATTTGAAAAGCAATGGCTATTATTCGGTTATTTTAAAGGGAAAAAGCCATTTCAGTAATAATTACTATCAAAGAAATGTAAATTTTTACGTTATTTTAAATCGATACTTGGAAACTCAATGGTAATCTACTGAAAAACAACCTTCTTTTTCAATTATACAACGCTAAAGTGTTTCTTTTAATGTGCTTGTTTATACGTCAGTATTTACAAATAATATTCAATCTCTATTACCAAGTTGATTAGCCTCATTGTAGTTTGTAAAAGAAAAATAAATCCTTGATTTTTCAATTGTGGAAGCTGATATATTCTTTTAAATTTTGAACTGAAATTTTCCTGTAACAGATAAAAGAAAATCACTAATGTATAATACGTAAAACAAAACATTCTACAATAGAAGAATAACTATCATTAAAATGATGGTTTATGTTGAACATTGAGAACTGTTGCTTGTGACTCATCGAAAATACGAAAATACCCGTGTTCAGTATTCAGGGATACTACTGTGCGTTAGGGCAAACCGCTGACAAGGACCTGATTTTCATTTCAAGAATTGGGTTCGTTGTTTCAATTTTGATGAAAAAATCAACGTTTAAATGTGTAACGTTTTCGTTGGTTATCTCAAAAACCTCCCAGCCATAGTGACCATAATCTTATTTTCACTCTCAAATATAATTAACGTCGACCTTAGAGAAATATGTAAATACCTTTACACCATTGGTTATAATTTTAAATTATTTTTTAATTGATATTCAAACAATAATCCTAATTATTAGGATTAATTAGAAGTATAATTAATTATTAATTAGAGATATAAAAACGAATACAATTCAGTGTAGTGAAATTTAAAAAAAAAATCTTAAACGTAAATGTTAGTGTTAATATAAAAAGGCCTGTTCATTGCAATCTGCGTAAATGACTATAACTTTAAATCTTTTTATGCTTACATCAACTGCTACAACTGGAAATTATAGCAAACTAATATGTAATGTAACGAACCTATAAAATTGAAAAAAAGTAGGGAATACGTAAATGACGTCAAAACCGGAAAACATAAAAGATAAAATGAATGAATGTTGACTTAGGGATGGCACATACTTCCACTGGTAATTACATTTTAAAAAATGGAATAATTAAAGACAATATTCGTCGAACAACTAAAGATGTAAAATTAATTGAGAACCGCAAAATAAATATAAAACTACAAGCAAAAATATGACAGTAGCATATAAGAAAAAACAACAAAATAGTAAAACAGGTTATATCCAAATACAACAAAAGTTAAAGTTGCTTTCGTGAGACAATTCCCAATAAGCTGTTGATAGCTGAACTATCGAAACATGAATAAAGAGAATTCATAAATCCACAATCCATCGTCCAAAAGAGAACGAAGAAGTGAAACAAATGGGAATGTTTTGAACTTTAAATTTTACTAGAACAACTTGATAAGCCTTACAAGGATCCAATTGAATTGACATGAAAAAGTAAAACAGCAAGCAGAAATATACACTGGATTTGGATCAAAACAACGATGGACATTGACAGGAAAAGTCTTTGAAAGTTAATGTGGTGTTATAAAGTTCATCAATTACAAGGACATTTATGACGTTTGGTCAGTGAAAGTTGAGAGGAATTTCAAATTTGGTGACTAAATTGTTGCCATCTTTAAGAACGATTTGAAGGAAAACTTGCAAACTACAACGATCAAGGTGAGAAAACTAACATAGATCACGGTATAATAATAATCATTTCACATATCAGAAAGTTTATGTTTAATACAAAATCAACAAGAGCAAAAAACGCCAAACTTGACGAAAACAAAATTTTATCGTCTAAATGTTTATGTTATTATTAAGAGGAAAGACCAAAGTTTTTTTTTAATTATTTTTAAAAATTTTTCCTTCTTTTAGAACATTCTAAATTTTGATTAAAAAAAAAAAAAACTTTCTCTTTGTATCACCGGAACTAGTAAAATAACATATACAATTTTAGCACGTTTTTTTTTTTTATGACACATTAATTTTGAAAATCTTGCAAAAATAATAATTATTGTCGTATGTTAATGAAACTTTCAGAAACTATTCAAGTCACAGATGATGGAAATTATTATAAATGTTTTTTTTTTGTTTTTTCTTTTTAAGTCATGGCAGAAATATTTTTTTTTATATTTGTTACCCACCCATAACTAATTTTATGAAAACTCTAGAAATTCGATCGCATCCAGTTTTTAGTGATTACAATAGTTAAAAGCACAAGGCTTTGAGGAATGCAAATCATGTTTTTTTTTTAATTGGACCCCCTTCCCACCTGAAAATCAGCTCTGAAGTGTAACACACAAAACTCAATAAAACAAACATATTATTTAATTTCAAATGCTTTTATTTGCTTTTAGTTGTTTTTATGAATATTGAAAATATTTTCTGAAAGCAAAAAAATTTTTTGATGAAAAATGAATTTTTAATACAATTATGTTATTTCTTTAATTATAATAGATTTTTACATTTAAGTTGTTAAAATATTATAAAATTAGTTAAAAGCCGCATCCAGTTTCATAAATGTCCTTATGAGATAGATCTTTTTTACCACATTGTAAATTGTATCATTTTGACTAATCAGAAGATCCATGCAGTAATTAAGAAATGTAATTTTGTGTTTATAATCGGGCTGTAATTATAAAAAAACGGAAGACCAACCAGAATACAATTAAGTTGCGTTATTTGAGTTAAGCATTGTTCTCCGCTGTTAAGGCCTTTACTTTTTTGCGAAACACGTGTGAGAAGTTAATTTGATTTTTCAATTTCAACTGAGAAGGGTACCTACAAGTATCAGTATCATCTTATGAAATTTATATGATCTTATTTTTATATTAATCTCAGTTATGACATTTTTCCATAAATGAAATATCAAAATTAATAATAAAATGAATGGAAATACAAATAACACAGTAAAATGTAATAAATGTACATAAAATTATAGTATTTTATGTACACTTCTGATAAAATTTCATAAGAAAGGTACCTATAAATTAATTAGATACCTTTCTTATGAAATTTAATCTCACTCTTAACAGTCTTATTTTAATTTCTTTATAATATATTTTCCATAAAGCATCGTAAACGTAAAGGTGAAAGCTAAGTACAAAAAAAAAAAAAAAAATTAGAGCGCTGAAAGTTTTCCTTAAAAATAACGAGGTAAATAATTTGTTCACTTAAATCTAAATAATTTCACTTTTCTCCTTCCGTAGAACAAATTATCCTCACGGAATCCGTCAATATGTCATTCATCACCTGTCAAGTGACGCGAAAGTTTTATGACCTGCTTTGTTTTATTTTCAAATTACATCTTTTTTCGGCGCAGAAGCTAAGTTAAGCTTGGTTCAAAATATTTTAAATAAACATAATTTCTGATTTTCTTAAGTTTTCAAAACATGATAATTGAGTTTTGAAATGTTTTCAAACTGAGATTTTCATTTTTTTTTTTTTAGAAAATAGAAAAAAAATGGTTGCCATGATCGATTATCTGTCAATTTTGCTGACTCAAAAAAAAAAGATTTTTAACGAAAATTTTGGACGTGCTAGGAACGATTAAAAAATGTAAAAAAAAACCCCCAAAATACTTTGATCTTTCCTCTTAATAATAACATAAACATTTAGACGATAAAATTTTGTTTTTTGTCAAGTTTGGCGTCTTTTTTCATCATGCTATGCTCTTTTTTTTTTTTTTAGCGATCTCATGGAGGTACCTATATAAAATTATTTTGAAATTAAATTTGAATATGTTTTCGAAAATGTACCTTAAAAGATAATTTTTTTTGAATTAAATTTGAAAGCATATTTAAATCAAACAAACAAAATTTCTATTTTTTTTTAATTTTTTAAATAATCTTTTTTTTTTTTTTAAAAATCAATCTTTTTTCTTTAAAATTCTGTTTATGAAAAATTTTAAAATTTTAATCATGTTTTTTCAAATATTTTTTTTTTTTTTCATTGTTAATCAAATTTCATAAATGCAAACTTTTTGTACCAAAATTTTAATATATTAAAAATCATTTTTTGAAAAAAGAAAAAATTTTTTTTTTGCATTCATTTTTTTCTAAATATTTTTTTATATAAATATTTTTAATTTTTTTTTTTTCATTTGAAATTTTTTTTAAAATACTTTTCAAAAAAATTTTTTAAAATTTTTTTTAAATTTTTATTTTATTTTTTTTAAAAAAATTTTAACTTTGGAAAATCTTTGTTAAAAAAATGAATTTTGTTATTTGAAATTCGATATTATAAGTTATATATTATCAACAAAACAATTATTTAAATTTTCACTTCAAGAAAAATTGGATTTTTAAAAATAAAAGAAAAAAAATATTCAAATAATTTTGAAAAATACCTTATAAAAAAAGTATTTCCAACTGTTTTGATATTTTAAAAAATTACTGATTTTATTTTATTAATAAATTTTTCCTTGTCATTTTAAAAAATTTTTAAAAAACCTAAAAAAACAAAAGAAAATAAAAAACAATAATTTCTATTCAATTTTTTTTTTTTTTTATTCCGGAAAGGCAAAATTATTCAAATAAAAATTTTTTGATTTTTTTTTTTTTCAAATCATCAAAATTTATGCATTGGATCATTTTGCGATTTTTTTTAATTAACAAAAAATTTAAAATTAAAAAATAAAAAAAAAAATCAAAAAATCAATTTTAAAATGATTTATTTTTAATTTTAATTTTTTTAAATTTTTTATTTATTCATGACATTTTAATAAATTTTAAAATTCAAAAAAAATAATTTTTTAAAAAAAAACTTTTTTTAAAACAAAAATTAAATGTTCAATTAGGTATCTTAATAAAAAATTTCTAAAAAAAAAGAATAAATGATTTAAAAGGGCTTTAAATTTGATTTAAAAAATTTTTTTTTTCTAAATGAATATTATCAATAAAAAAAAAAATTTTTTTCTTAATATTTTTTTAATCCATTTTTTATCATTTTAAAATTTTTTTTTTTGACCGTTAACAAAAGTTTCCAATCATTTCATCATTTTTTCCATTTTTAAAAAAAAAAAAAATAGAATATTTCTTTAATTTAAATCAATTATCCCAATTTAAAATTTATTTTAGGAAAATTAAAAATTTAAATTTATTAACAAATATTTGAAAACAAATTACTAATATTTAAAAAATTATTTTAAAAATAAAACTGGTTAAATAAAATTCAAAAATTTGGAACTCAAAACAAGAATGAATTTTATTTCATCATTTAGTTTGTCAAAAATCTTTTGAAATTATATGGAAGAAAAAACATAATTTTTTAGATTTAAGTTTTTTTTCTTATTTTTTTATTAAATTTTTAAATTTCAAACTTTCAACGTTCTAATTTTTTTTTTTTCTTTTTTTTTTCAAGTTTGTAATTTTAATTTTTTAAAAAATATTTGCTTTCTTTAATTTTTTTAAATTTTAAATAATCACTTTTGTAAATTAATGAATTTCTAAAAAAATTTTAAAATTAATTGTTTTTTTTGTGGTAAAAAAATATTAAAAAAAAAATTTTGCCATGACTTTAAAAAAAAAAATGTTTATAATTTTTTCCAAAATGTATATATTTTTTTTTTTTTTTAAAATATTTTTTTTTATTTTTGACGTTTTTTTTCAAATTTAATTAATTTTAAAAAAAAAAAAATAAAATTTTTTTATGTTATTTTTTAAGTTTTTTTTTTAAAAAGAGAAATCATTTTCTTTTTGACAAAAGTTGAATGTTTTAAGAAAATAAAAATTTTAAAAATAATTTTAAAAATTGGTCTTTCCTTTAATTCAACTAATAAAAATTTTGATTATAAAATTTTTTTTTTTTATTTTTTGGAAAACATTTCATCATGCTATGCTCATTTTTTTAATCTCATCAAAAATACCTATATTCAATAATTACATTTTTCAAAAAAATTTATGATGAAAAAATTTCAATAAAAAAAAAAAGTTTTAATTCATGAAAAAAAAAAATTAATAAAAAGAAAGATTAAAATATTTTTATTATTCATAAAATTAAATTTTTATTCCTTTTAATAATTTTTTAAAAATAAAATTTTAAATTTTTTTTTTTTTTTTGTTTTAAAAAAATGTTTTGAAATCAATTTCATTTTATTAAAATTCCAATTATACTTTTTTTATGTGTAAATTGTACATTTTAACATTTGAATTTTTAAAATATTGATAAATTTAATAAAATCTTACCAATTTCAATATTATTTAATTGAAAAAAGTTCTGATTTTTATATTTATAATGATTAAAATGATTTGGAAATTTTGCTGAAGAAAAATTTTTAGTTAACATAAATTTGTTTCCTGATCTTTGTTGTCTCAAAATTGTCTCAATTAATAAAAAAACTATATTTGTTTTAATAATCAAGAAGAATGAATATCCCACTAATTCAATTCTGCAGCAAATGTTGCAATAGCTGAAGATGTGAATTGAATCTGATTTTTACATATATTGTGAAACTCCAAAATAATTTAATTTTATCAAAAATTATCAATTTTTAAAGAAAATTTAATGTATAGTTATAATAAATAATAAAAAATTTTAAAATTGAAAATCATGCAATTCTTGGTTTAATTAAAAACATAAAAAAGCAAAAACATGTATAAAATTTTTCATTTTAATTTCATAAACAAATTTGAGCCAATTTTTTAAACATTTTATTTTTTCTGTCTTAAGGAATAAAAAAATTTTTTTTTTCCAATGTTTTTTTGCTTTCATTTTTTTCAAAAGTTTAATATAAGAAATTAAAACACAAAAAAGTCTAAACCTTTTTTTTTGATGTAAAAATTTAATTATTAGATAAAAATAAAAAATATTCAATAATTTTTCATTTAAAAATTTACAAATTTAAAAAATTTCAAAAATAATTAAATTTAATGTAATTTTATCTATTTTTTAAAAATCTTTATAAATTTAATAAAATTTTATTTTTTTCAAAAATTTAAAAAAATTTTTTTCATGTCTGATTTAAATTTTTTTTTTTTGTAAATAAATTTGTTTTTTTTAAAAATATTCATTTGTTTTGATTATATTGCATGCATTATTTTTTTTCTCTTTTTAATTGAGATAAATCATAAATTTTGTAAATATTTTCTATATTCTTTTTTGTCATTTTTTCTGCAAATGTAAAAATCAAAATTAAGTTAAAACATATAATGAATATTTTATTTTGAATTAATTTTGAAGTTTTAAACAAAGTATAAAAAATTAATTAAAAAATGTTTTTTTAAAAAAGAAACTTTCAATTAAATATACTAAACTTTTTCAAATATATTTTTTTTTTTTTTTTTTAAATAAATTTAAATACTTTGAAGATAAATTTTTTCTTTTTTTTTGAAAAACATTAATTTGGAAATTCATAAAAATTTAGCTCTGAATTGAAAAATACAAAAAAAAATAAAAATAAACATTTATTTAAAAATAAAAAAAGTTTTAATGGCTTTTATGAATAATATTTTTAAAATATTTTTCATTGAAAAAATTTTACAAAATTCTTTTCTTTTTCAATTTCAATTTCAAATACAAAATGTGATAAAATTTGTTTTCATATTTTAAAATTAAGTTTGAATATGTGTGATCTTTGAAAATGAAATTTAAAAGATCTTTTTTTATTTTAATTTAAATTTGAAAGCTTATTACAATCTGTGAAATTTTTATTTTTTAAATAATTTTTTAATATGCCAAAAAATGTATTAAAAAATTTTACAGCAAAAAAAGATAAAAAATTCAGAAATAATGTCACGTGATTTTAAGAGTTGTTTCTCCTTTATAGCGAAGATTTTTTTCATAAATTGCATTGATTTCTTGTCAAATTAACGAAACGACCATCATCGTCGCATTTTTTCAAAATTATTAAATTTTTTTTTTTTTTCTTTTTTCTAAATATTTTCTTTCATTTTTTTTTTTTTAAATATAATCAATTTTTTTTATTTTTCAGTGAGAAAAATACTGCAATTATTAATTTTTTTCAAGTTTTTTTATTCAATTTTAGGGATGAAAACAGTGCAAAATTGGACATATCTTTTCAAAAAAAAAGTACCTAAAAAAAAAATCAATAAAATATTAGACTTTTGAAAGTATTTAATTTTTAATAATTACTTTATAGTTAAATAAGCTGGTTCTCTTAAGATTCAAAAATACTGTTACTTCTGCCCTTCCTTCCGATAAATTGCCCTGGCGTTAGTTGTCGGTACATTGACGTAAACGTCAATTCACACTTCCAAAACCAATCACCACGGTTAGACGCGCTTCTCTTATTCCCAACTAAATATTTTCTGCTAAAAAATTAAGTAATATTTGTTTCCAATTACATTAAGTATACATTAAATTTTCTAATTTTCCTAAAACAACTTTTGAAAAAAAGTATAATAATTTCATTTTGATTATAAAGTTGACAAAAATGGCTGACATGATCGATTTTATGTAAATTTTGCTGACTCAAAAAAAAAAAAAAATTTTTTTATAAAATTTCTGACGTGCTTTAAAAAGATATTCAAAAATACTTTGGTCTTTCTACTTAATAATAACATTTGGACGATAAAAATAAACAATTGGACGATAAAAATTGTTTAATTAACTTTGGGGCCTTTTTTCATCAGGCACTTTTCAGCGAAGTGTTAAATATATCTATATTAGAAGGAATTGTTTTACAATTAATTTCCAGACTCATTTAGACCAAATGGAGGCAATAATCGGCGAAAAAACATCTAAACTGAAAAAGAAAGGCAATAATAATCCACCAGTATAAGTTTAAACTGTATGTTTCTTTAGTGATCAGACAAAAAATGTTACACCTTGTCTGTGATGTTTTCACTTATCCTCCATATTCACGAGAGATTGCACTGTCGGATTACTATTTATTCCGGTTTTTACAGAATTTATTAATGAAAAAGTATTTCAATTCACTGTAAGATTGCAAAAGACTTGTAAAGCAGTTGTTTGGTGAAAAAGAACAATTGTTCTGAGAGGATGGAATTATGAAGTTGTCTGAAAGATAGCAGAAGTTAATGGAACAAAAAGTTTAATATATTGTTCTATGAAGTTAATATGGAAATTTAAAAAAAAAATTTGTTTTATAAACTGAATAAACTTTTTAAAAAAGCCAATAGAAATCAGAAATACAAAATCCAGTTGACTTGTGAGAAAGCTGAGCAAGAATATAGGAATGTTGCCACTGAAAATAGATAAGTTAAGCTTTGGGTACATTATACTTGTTGGACTTTTACACAAAGAAAAATTAATGTTTGAATAGAATCACATCAAAGGATCAAAGCATAGATAAAAAGAAGGAAGATTGTAAGTATTTTCTCCCTTTGTGGCAAAAGACAACTCAGAGTGAAGAGGGACTGAACAATACCGCTTTTTGAGAGTGTACCATTTTTATTTCTTTAACGCCAAAGATTTTGCTTTACTTATAATTATTTGTTTCATTGTTGCTTCTACAAATCAAATCTTCTAATATTTCTGGAGATCATCTTCTCTTTTTCTTTTCTTAATTAGATTTTTCGTGCACCCTTCTTGTATTGGTCTCAAGCGCAATGTTTTGTCTCAGCTACCACGACAGCATTGTATCCATGGGTTACAATTTACTTGGACCGAGTTACAAACGACATTTTCTTTTAAGCGTTTCTACATCCAGATTGAGTTTCCTGCTAAGAAAATTGCCCTTGGCTCCTTTCTATAAACCACAGTTGGTATACAAATGTCCTGATGATAGAGTTGTTTAGTATAACCTTTTATTCCTATTTTCCGAAATATTTCCAATATGATCCATTCACCAGTCTATCCCACCGATATAACAGTACATTATCAAATAACAACTTCGAAATTATAGTCATTTATGATATATTTAGAATTGAAATATTCAATGGTTAATCACTGTGGGGATGGTCCTATATGACCTCAAATCTACCGATGTCACATCGGTTGCAAGTTTATCTGAGATTAAAACATTCGGCTTTGAAGTCAATGATCGAAAACATTTTTCATTATCACAAAGACACCTATTCCTACGAGAATAGTGAATTTACATTTGTTAAGAAAACTTTATAGGTGGATTATGAAGTGTTAATTGCATATTTCGTCCACAATACACCCCATAACAGAATCTTTTTAACATATACACTCATGTACACGTATACATGTAGTATGATGCCAGAATATATATTATATGGAATTCGCTCCAGACCATCAAAGACGCCAGATTCCAGCCACTGAATGCAGAAGTACGTGACCTCATACCAGCATCCGGTATTGCATGCTTGAGAGTGAGAATGGTGTACAGAATTATATATAAACAGCAACACCAGGCAATCTCTCATATATCGTTGAAGGAGAATGAAGAGCCCATGTATCAAACAAGAGGAGTCCAAGCTCGCTCGCATATCACGGACTGATTGAAAGTAACAAACGAATTATTGGAGTGAAGAAAATGTTATGCAATGAAGATTCAAATCTCGTGTTAATAGGTACCCCCACTCTCATATACGCATAATTTTCAGCAAATGACACTAATTTACTGATTTTAATATAAAAAGATATTAATAAGAGATGAAATTGTACGTAAGAGTGTATCTGTAGAAATAATAATTTATTCAACATTATTTGAATTATATTCTTACTTTTCAATATAATTTTTCAACTTTCTCTTAATTACATTTAAAATATTAAGAACATTATGTAATATTATTTAATATTTAACAGTTTATTATAAAATGATTTCAATGCAATTCTATAATTTTTATAAATTGAGATTTGATATTTACTTATATGATGAAGAAATGACAATTGTTTATAAATTGAGATGAATACATGATTATTACTGACCTGTAATATAGATCGACGTTCTTCCAGTTATTGGAACAATATAACCAGAAGCAAATGACCCAATTGCAGCACATATTCCAAAACAAGTCATCAAATAACCAATGACATCGATTCCTAGATAACATGTCATGAAGGCCTAAAAATAAAAAAACAAAAACAATACTGATTGAATAATTCGGATAATAACTGGATGGTTAATAACAATGTTTTACTTCATACTTAATAAAGTAATGTAATAATTCTTCAAGTAATATTACTTTTTCTCTTTTGATATATCAACAGCATTTGGGGAAGACAGAAAATTACTTAACTGTTATAGTTTTATAAATATTTTTAAGTTAATACAAAAATATAATTATTAACTGTATCAGTGTATTCAGTATTTGTAGATTTGTACATGACGGTTGAACCAACCGTATGAGGCGAGTAAAACACTTCTTTCTATTACTAGCGTACTGAATGGGATTCATTTGGTGACTTTCTCCGACACGACCCTTGGATTGATATTCTTAACCTTCCTATTGAGAATTGTACTACAGATTTCTCCCTCTGTCGATGTTTTGTACCTTCTCAGAAATACCAGGTGGAACCACAATATTCTCCTTGGTTCACACCTTCAGCCGCTATGGCCAACAGAAATCAGTTTTCCAGGTCTAAGAGCGTAATAGTTCCGAATACAACAGACACCTTTTTGTATCAGCTCGTAATTGTAAACGCGTCCTAAAAAGGTTAAGTCTTTGTTTGCTGGAAGAATGAAGCACAGTAACAAGTTTGGTTCTCCTGACTACAGGCGGCTCTGAGTCTGTTAAATAAGAGTAGATCTTCTATTCCTCTTCACTTCACTCAATTTGAGGTATAAATATCTGCTGACAAATCCGAATGTTTTGTTCGCAAATTCTCTTCAAATACCACTCTTGACTTATCTAAAGTATCTTTTTGCACTTTCCATTTACTTTCTATTGTGTGTTATGCATATATATATATATATATATATATATATATATATATATATATATATATAAATAACTCCGTCCATGGTTTCTACTATGATCTCTAATCTGGATCCCTACAATAGTAACTTAAGAAATATTCCCTCTAAGCTCTACAATAAATGTTTGTTAATTCTTGCCTTCCTGCTTTTTGGAAAATCTCTTCTGTAGTTCCAGTCTTTAAGAACCCAGGCGAACCTCTTGATCCTTCTAACTGCCGGCCTATTAGCCTTTTATCGCTTTTTGGCAAAGTACTCTTTTGACTCTATTCAACTTTGAATTGGCTAAGCATCTCACATCGCAGGGTTTTCTTTCAGATAAGCAATATGGCTTTCATTTCTCTAGGTCAACTACTTATGTATTAACGATTATTGCTGAAAGATTTACATAAGAATGGTAAAGCTCGGCTGTTACTTTAAATATCTCGACGACACTTGACGCGGTTTGACATGCTGGTCTCCTTCACGAGTTGAAAGGTTATAATATTTCTGGGTGAATTTTTGAACCGATTAAATCTTTCTTATCAAATTGCGAAATGAAAATTGTCTTTTAGATCTTTTTGCATTAAGCAGGTGTCTTCCAGGGCTCTATCCTTGAACCTACTTGGTTCCTAATTTAATTCCTGGCATCTCGGCTTCAGTCATTTTCCCACTGCCGTAACGTAGCTTTCCTGTGTTTTTTCTATAAATATTTTCATACTAATTGTTTTGATGAACTTTCTTCTATGGCACCTAGACTTTATGAATTTAAGTGCAGTACTAGATTGGCGGCATTTTACAGTTGAAATGGCTAAATGTAACCGTAAGTTCTATGCTAACAGTTTCTTCTCTCGCTCTTCTCATTTGTGGAACACCCTTCCATCTTTTTGCTTTCCAGTCAACTTTGATCTTTAAAAATCGAAATGCAATATTTTCTTAATTCTTGTTCTTTTATTCTCCTCCTTAATAATATTTTTTTTCTTATATTCTCTCATACTCAGTAACTCATTGCGTCTTAGTGCCTTTGTTGCCTTGCTTGGGGTGAAATTATTTTAAAAAACAAAAACAACAAATAAACAAACAAAAGCAACAGCGGTTGGCGAACAGAATTAAATGTAGAAAGGCCCAGTTTTGTGTTATAAAATTGGGAAAAAATCATACGAAAAAGCTTGATTACATTTAATGAGTATTGGAATTAAATGTGGAAAATGAACTAATTATGTAATGTTAATTAGTTAAGATAAATTAAATGGGTTATTACCGAATTGAACTGGAATATTAAGTTGAAAATAACATAATTTAATATAAATGTCCCTGTACTAACTACACTCGCCAAGTTGGACGAAAAAGATGACAAATGATAAATCACTTCTTTAGCCAATGTGGAAAAATATCTATAAAACTGTTTTGTTTCAGTTGTTTACATAAAGATCTATCAGTCAGATTTACGTGGGTTCTTAACTTTGGAGAAAAGGCTTTATAGAACTACATCAATCAATCAACATGTCATGCAATTTTATTTGCTTACATATTTGTCGATAGTTTGATCGGAAGAATAGTTTTCAGAAAATGAATCTGAACTTTCTCAAGAAGGGAACTGGTCATATACTTTCATGAAATTGTTCCATTTCTGTAACTGTGTATGACATAATGTTTTCACACTGTAGTGTACTTGTGAATTTGTAGAATATGCAACATCTAACTATAAACACCTGCAAAATATGACTGGCATTTGCAGATACAGTTCAGTAGCAAAACAGGTCACCAAGTTTCATCTATTACAATGTCGATGACAGCTTCTTCACAAACTTCACTCCGTAAAGAGAAAGTGGTTAACTTCTTGTCGGCAAGTGAACTTCAATCAGTAATAGTCACATATACTAACTTAGTATCTAATTAGTGTAGCACAGCAAAACCGAATCATTGAATATTTTATTTGACATTATAGAAAGTCTTTAGACGGTGAAACAGTACTTTTGATGGTCTTTTTTGATCGCTAAATATTGAGCTACAACTAGTTTTCGTTTAGAAATTATAGCGTATAGAAGATTAGAAGTATCTACTGTTGATTGCATAAATAGAGACATCGTCTCGTGATTGTCACAACTACATAGATTATACGTTAAATCTTTCAAAAAGTAGCACAGGGATTGATAATTATAGTCTTGGATACTGAGTAGTTACCAGCATACGAGGACGTAAGAATTTTTCAAGAGTACGAGACAGTTTGATTTAAGGCTATTGAAGTACTTGTGACTGATGTTAATTAGATAGTTTGATATCACCTTGTTTTGATTGCAGAAGGTACATAGGTGCACGCTTATGGAGTTGACTAGGATTCATTAGAAAAATTAAGTGCAACTTTAAAAGCCATTGGAAATGATACACTGGCTAGAAAAATAAACCAGTTGAACCAGGTTGCGGAGCTTCACATTCATGAAAAGGGTAGACAGTTTTTAGTGAAATCCAATGAGAGGCAGTCCCCTAAATAGAGCGAATTTTCTATTCTGATATCTGATTGGTAGCGATTGCAGTAGCGATTTGTTCCTAAATTCCAGTATTAAGCAGTGAAGAAGTGAAGAATAGTTTAATTTTGCGGTTCCTTTATTTCACAGACCTGTAATTATTCAGTTTTCTCAAATCTTATATTGTTCATTTGTTAATTGAACGCGGATAGATTTCCTAGTTCTCTTCTTGAACAATTGAAGAATTAAATGCTTTGCAAAATGTATGAAACCTACATTTATTCAAAATATAAAAGCTCCAAAACAATTGAAGTATACCCGTTGATGAGCTAACCGATTGCCTAGCTCATCAACGGGTATACAATGAAAAATAGAATTATTTACACGCATAATTTAACATCAATTCTAACATGGACGAGGGTGTGATAAAAAGTTGTCGACCCGGCTAAGAATCATTTGGACAGATTTTAAAAAGTGGATCGAGTCGAGAACTTGTATATTTTTTTAATTTCTTGAGAGGAACAAAATTGTCTGTGAGTCTTCTCAAATGTTATAAGATATAAATTACAACCTCCTTATTAATCATCAAACAGTATGTAACAATCGTATATCGTGAGATACAGACGAAAGAAAAATGCACTTAGAAAGCAACATAATATTTATTGATAGATTTAATTGTTTTTTTTTAATAATAAACTAGTTATAGAATAAATTATTTCGAAAATGTTATTTCAATGTGTTTTTCTTTTTTTACTGTCTTAAATTCAAAATAACGTTTCTCCAAATAAAGATTTTTTAAATAATTTTTACTAGATTGACAATCGCTAAACTGTCTTTATTTTCTGATAATAAAAATAGGACTGCATCATCTCCAGTGAAGACAGTGACACTAAGATAAATTTTATGGGTAAAATAATATATGCTGGGGATATAACCCCAGTGGGAAGCATATAACCTGTCCATTCTAATACTAAACAGGTCGTATTTCTTCTACATGGTCAGGCTGTAATTAGTTACAGTTCGAAGATGCTCATTTGAAAATATCACAATTGTTGAAAGATGTGGATTTTCACATTCAATACAGAGAGAAAATTTTAGATAGATGTTAACGTATGACTTCATCGACGACATTCAATTAAAATAACATTTTGCCTACCATGCATGTTCGATGGAATTTTAAAAAAGCATTTTATACTTTCAATACATTTCAGTTATCTGCATTCTAAAACCGAAAACTTAAGAATTGATCATTTGAAGCTAAAGACAACGTGGAAATATATTTCAAATTTCAATTTGATAATACAAAACTTAAATTAAAGGAACATGCATTACTGCTGACCAATGGAAAATGTGCATTGTTGTCAAATTGTAAATTAGAAAAAAATGTAATGAATTACCTTTGTAACGTCGGCTGAAATGAATGAGATGAGGACACCGCAATAGATGATTAAAGGAGTAAGGAGCAACCATTTTGGTTCTGTCCATAATCTGAGCACGGCTATCAAGTCAGAAGTGAACGAGTCTTCGTCTTGTTCTATCTTACGTGTCAGGTACACGGCGTCCATAAAAAATGCTATAAGTAAGACAGAGAATATCAAACAAATCGAAAAGATTCCCGTTAAAAGGAAACGCATTCCTGAAGAAATGTCAAAGCTGTTGTGGTTTCTCCAAACATAATGACAGAAATTGGGTCCACAAATGTCTTCTTGTAGTGGAATGAAAAGATCACTTTCTTGTAATGTAGTGACAGAAACTGGGGATGATATGGTTGTCAAAGATATCAACGATGGTGATGACGCGTTCAAAAGAAGTATTGATACGTTTTCCTGTGAGAAAGGTGATTGCAGAGCATCATAAGAGTCATTAATAACAAAAGTATTCAAGTTTGGCTTGGTAGTAGTGTTTGCATTCACAAGGGGAGCAAATTCCATCATGAGAGAAGTTACAAGTGAACCAATGACTCGAGCTATGGCATCGAATAGAAACAGCATACCAAAATATTTACTCGAAACTCCTTCAATCGATTTGTTATAAATTTGTGCGGCGACTTTGGATATATGCGTCATGTAAGTTCCAAGTGCCGTCCACATTTTTCTTGGCTGATTCCAGCAATAGCTGAAGCAGGAACCAGTGTGTAGAAGGACGGAAAAGCGTTGGCAGTAGAGTAGGCAATATGGAATAAAATGGCGATGATGAGAGTGAACTTTGGGCCAAACCTGTGCACAATGGCTGTAGTGAAGATACAACCAAAAACAAAACCACCATAAATGCAAGCTAACGATGTGAGGCCAAGTCCTTTTTCATGATTCATGCTACTCTGTAGATTTCGAAGAGATATGTAAGCCACACTGAACAGCATATGACCCACACAAACAACAAGCAGATTCTTGAACGGATGTAGTGGGTTTGAATATGTTTCACACCTGAAGAAAGATAAAGATTTATTACAGTTAATTATGACAGCTTTATTTTATTTACATCTACACCTAATTTATCGAACTAAAATTGTGCTTATCAAAGGATATCAGATTTTATATTTATTAGATTAGGAACCAAATCACCAATAAAAAATAAATAAAAATAAAATAAACTCTTTCGCATTACGCAAAAAAACAAACAAACAAAAAAATAAGCAAACAAACTAGAAACGAAAAGCACATAACGAACCGATCTCGATTCGATAATTCCAAAATGAAGGTCTTTCTCTTTTCACCGCGTGTCTTTTTTGGGATCAGATGTTCGCGTATGAGTTCATTAACTTGAATCCCGACGTGAAATAAATCATAAATCATAGCATTCATCTTCTTCTACTTGCATATTGTAGCTAGCAGAACCTGATTTCATCTTGTGAATTCCATCTGTAATGAACAAGACCTAAAGTTCATCTCTATATTTGTGGACTGTGCACACCCTGTGAACCAGAAAAATACTTTTAAACGTATACAGGTCCAACGATTGCTTTTCAATGCCAACATGTCCTCTCTATTTGTAAAATTGGTTTAACACGCTCTCCCCACTAATATTTTCCTACATTTAGCTAATTACTGCGTTACTCTTTGGATAAAGTATTTTCGCTGTTACTAACTTTTTTTTCCATTGGTTTTCATTTCTTTTTCCGTTCCGGTTCCTGACCAGAGATCTAAGGTCAGAAATGGCATCATGACATTTTTCACTGAGCATTTTTGAAAAAAAAATCGCACATATTTTGCATTGATAAATCCCTTCGTAATGTGTGGGTTGTATTTGTAACTACATTTTTTTGTATTTCTTTAAGGCATGGACTACCAGGGATTCCTTCAATGAGTCTATTGGAATATTTTCCAATCAATCCGAGGGCTCCAACTACAACTGGAATTGTTAATGTCCTCATGTGCCACATTTTTGAGATTTCGATTTCAAGGTCCTTGTATTTTGATAGTTTTTTTTTAAGATCTTCAAAGATACATTACAGTCTGCAGGGACTGCCATGTCAAAAAGGAGGCACATTTTGTTCTTGCGGTCTCTGATCATAATGTCTGGGCGATTAGCTTTGATTGTTCTGTCTGTGTGTATTGTAAAGTCCCATAAAATTGTTACAGTTCCTATCTCTGTAACCGGGTCTGGGTGGTGTTCATACCAATTTCTTGCAGTTTCCTTCCCGTAAGTGTTGCAGATTTTCCAGTGCAGATATTGGTCCACTGTGTTGTGCCGTGTTTTATATTCAGTGGGTGCCAATACCGTGCAACCTGATACAAGATGGTCAATTGTTTCTGGATATTTATCACAGAATATGCATTTTGGACTGATACAATTTTCGGTACATGTGCTTGGTAATTTCTAGTTGGTAAACATTGGTCCTCTGTGCAAGAAATAAAAAACTTCAGTTTCAGCTTTTAACCCTGCACTACGTAGCCACTGATGGGTACGGGGTTTGTCTACATCAGTTTGTTTGGTACGAGCAGAGTATTGGCCATGAAGTGGTTTATCTTGCCATCCTTTCTGTATCTGGTCGGTTGCATTTGCCTTTGCTTTCTTTTTTTAAGTATTTTGCAGATTCAGTCGGTGAATTATGCTTTACTTGTATTTCTTCACCCATTTGAAACTCCATTTTGAACTTTTTGGCTTTTTATTATTGAATAAAATTTTACTACTTTTTCATGTTCTTTGACACAGATCATCATCCAGTCTTCTGTAGTTTCCAGGTATATTTGAAGGCCAATTGTTGTAGTTTTGTAAGACAGTTCTAGTTGAACTAATCCTCTGCCTCCTTCGGATCTGGGCACATACAGACGATCAACATCAGCCTTGAGATTAGGCATACGGTGGCAAGTGAGAAGCTTTCTCGTTTTGGCGTCCATTCGCTTAATGTCAGCTATGGTCCAGTTAAGGATGTTGAAACTGTATTGCACCACAGGTACGGCCATGGTGGTTATGGCTGATATTCTGTGTTTTTTTTTCAATAGCTCAGTATTCAGTACCAGACGCACACGCCTGTAGTATTCTTTTCTTTATTTTTCCTTCATTTAGGTATGCTGTATTCCATCTCCTTTGCTAATTCCTAGGTACTTATAGGCTTCTTCTTGTTCCAGTTCCCTAATCTTTGTGACAAAATCTAAATCTATTGAGTGTGTTTCTGTAATTCTCCCTTTCTTGAATGTTACTTTTGCACATTTATCTAATCCGAAATCCATACCTATGTCGTCACTGAAACATTTTACAGTATTGAGGAGACCCTTCAACTCATTGTCGTCTTTGGCAAAGAGTTTGAGATCATCCATGTAGAGTAGGTGATTGAATACTTTCTTGTTTAGTTTGTAACCATAGCTATTATTGTTTAGTTCATGCGTAATGGGGATTAATGGATCTGCAAAACAGGAGTGATAGGGAGTCTCCTTGAAAGATCCCTCATCGGATATTTGGTCGATCAGAGATGGAAGTGCCTCTAGTGTGATTTAGGTGTAATATGGTTTTCCACATTGCCATGCTGCGTTTAAAGAAACTTACTATCACGGAGGAGACTTTGTACATTTCCAAAGTCTTAAGTATACAAGAGTGTGGCACACTATCAAAGGCTTTACGCTAATCTATTCATGCTGTGCTAAGATTTTTACATCGTCTCCTGCAGTTTTTCAGGATCATTTTGTTTATCAGTAGTTGATCTTTGCAACAATATGAACCTATCCAACATCCCTTCTGTTCCAGTGGAAGAATGTTGTTTGTTTCGAGAAAAGAGTACGGTTCGTCAGGACAGACGTGATCAATTTATATATGGTGGGCAGATATGTTATTAGTCATCTGTTTCACTTGTTTTTGGCATGATATTATTATTATTATTATTATTATTATTATTATTATTTCCTTTGATTTCTGTTGCATACACATTTCCTTCTGGTTTCCAAACGGAGGCCTAAGATCAGAAATGGTTTCATGACATTTTCCATTGATCATTTTTTTGTAAAACAAACTAAGCTGTCACACACATTTTACATAGATAAAGCTCTTCGTAATGTGTGAGCTGTACGTGTGAGTACAATTTTTTGTATTTTTTTAAGACATGAACTACCAGAATCCCTTCAATGAGTCTAACGGGACCTTTCTCAATCAATTTGATGTTCTTGTGCCACATCTTTCAGGTTTTCACTTCAAGATCCTTGCATTTTGATAGCTTTTTTAAGATATTCAAATATGCATTACAATCTGCAGAGACTACCATGTCAATAAGAAAGCACATCTGCTCTTGTGGTCTTTGATCACAATGTCTGGGCGATTAGCTTAGATTGTTCTGTGTGTGCGTATTGTAAAGTCCCATAAAATTGTTACAGGTCCTATCTCTGTAACCGGGTCTGGGTGATGTTCATACTAGTTTCTTGTAGTTTCCTTCCCTTAAAAGTTGAATATTTTCCAGTGCAGCTATTGACCCACTTCATCATGCCGAATTTTATATTCTGTAGCTGCTAACATTGTGCAACCTGATACAAGATTGTCAATTGTTTCTGGATATTTATCACAGAAATTGTATTTGAGGTCAGAATTTTTCAGTATGGTAATTTCTAGTAAGCGAGCATTGATGCAAGAATAAAACATCAGTTTCAGCTTTTCACACTGCACTACGTAACCGCTGATGAGTACGAGGTTTGTCTACATCAGCTTGTTTGACACGGGCATGTAGAGGCTTATCTTGCCATCGTTTCTGCATTTAATACATTGTATTTGCTTTCATTTTTGTTTGTTTTTTTTTTTTGACGCTGCATTAGGTGTATTATAGTTTATTTGCATTTCTTCACACACTTGAAACCTCCTTTTGAATTATTACCGAATAAAGTTTCTTCAGTATTAAAGGAAGCCAACAAATTAAAAAGATAATTTCATGTGGGTGAAGAAGTGCAAATAAACTACAATTATTATTATTATTATTAATTAAGGTTAATGTTTTCAATTAGATTGTTTATAGGCTTGATCTTGGGTTGGTTATTTTATCGATTTTGTTTTGTTTCACTTTATTTTTATCATTTATTTAATATTACACACTTTCTTCGGTTCTAAATTTTACAATTTGGTTTCTTATGTGTTGTGAGAATGTTATGCTATGTGCAAATTTTTGTTGTTTTTTGTGTTTACTATGGATCTAACAGTATCTTGGTATACGACCTTGGCTTGTAGGCAGATGCCATTTAGTGGGTATTCATGCTTAGTTCGGTAGTTATATCTGGGGTTGTAGGCGTTTGTGGCGTACTGGCAATTTTTGTTGTATTTTTTATTTTTTAGAATTTGCAGCATATTTTCAGTGTGGTGATAGATGAGTTTTAGAGTGATCAATATCTTGTACATTTGGTTTGATTTTGAGTACTATTGTTTTTGAGTTTGATGAATATTTTATCTATATTCTATTTTATATTTTTACTGAACTAATAATGTTTCTTTTGTGTCACGTTTTTTAAAATTCTATTTAATTATGCTGCGAATGTTTTGCTGAAAAATTTCTATTCCTTCATAACGTTTCATAATCATTTTTAGGATTCATTGAAAATACTTTCAGAAGAAAAGATGTCGGGTAATTTGCGGTTGATGGATCGTGGGATTTTATAATATATAAATGGTTGGAGGAAGTGTGGAAGCAAAGTGAGTTGTTGCTCGATTTCTTAAATAGTTGATATGGATTTTTTTGGAAGTTGAAATTTATCTTGAAAAAGAGTAAGTTATGGATTATGGAAATGCTATGTGTTAGTTTGGAAACATGTTTAAGGTATACATCGGCAAAAGCACCCCAAGACGGCAAATCAGCAAGGGTAAAACCATCTTGTAATTGTAAAACCGGAAACATTTGACCAGACGAAGGCACCTGTAATTCGGAAAACGTGGTACACCAGGCTACCATTTTCTCCAAAGACATAAAGGCATACATAGGAATATCCGCTGGAAATTGGAAACAAAGGCTATACACCCACCGACATTCATTCTCTGAGAAACCAAACCACTCTATTCAAGCATTATTAGAAAATTAAGGATAATAACCTCACCCCAAAAATCAAATGGGAAATCATCTATCAGTCCAGAACCCCTAACAACTTCCGGGATAGATGCGATCTGTGTATAAAGAAAAAATCGCAATAATCAAGTACACAAATGATAACCAATTATTAAACCAACGAAACGAGCTTATCTTCAAGTGTAGGCATAAAGATTTTTTTTAAAATTTTTCTTTTTTTGCCGCATGAATTTTGGGAGAATGACACGGGAAATGATGGTTCGTTGATAAGGATATTAGCACATATGGGTGCTATTTATAATGTGTATGAGAGAGAGAGAGAGAGAGAGAGAGAGAGAGAGAGAGAGAGAGAGAGTAAAATAATAGTAACTAAAATCATAACCAGTAGTAATTCTTATATGAACTAGTGGAGGTTAGTATTTCGCTGGCAAAAAAACAAAAAACAAAAACAAAAAACTAATTTCCCAAACATACATATGCACATTCAGTATATGAAAGGGGTAAAGTACTGATGTATTGTGAATATTGGAGTTCAATGTAACTAGCTATTTAGAATAACTTTCTCGAGTCTGGCAACTTAAGTGCAAGTTTCAAATTTGGATGTTCTTGTAGTGATACTAAATAAACACAGAGAACCGGATGTTAACCCTAAGACGTCCAAAGAGATAATGTCATAAACTGGTTTGTGTGCATGAAGCTCCTCGCATTTGTTCCGGTTAAAAATGAATAGATAAGAAATTCTAATAAATAAAAGGCCTTAGCCAGCCAAAAGCGTTCGCGCCCAAATAATAAATGATTTCGACTGAGCTCTTGATACCAAGAACAGGTATAAAGAGACCTCTTTTTCAATCAAAACTCAGAGGGGAAAACATTAAAAAGATCTCCGCTTACCTCTCTCACCCTCGCAGACTCTTACCTCTCTCACCACTTCACAAATCAACACAAATTTTATATTATCTTAAAGTTAATTCTTTTAACTCGTCTGTTTAATTGGACTTTTGTTTCCATATACATACATCCTTCAAAGAACATTTGCCACTGACTTTAGCAATTTGTATTTTGAAATATAAAACTTTTGCCGTTTATAATACTTGATTTATTTTATTTCATGTCTATTCTATTATGTGGTTTAATCTATTCAATGCCTAAACCCCAACCAAAAAAGTATTCCACAATTACCATATTCTCATTGCTTTAAGTAATTTAGAAATAGCGAAGACTTTTAACTTACGAAGACGTTTGTTGAGGAAATGCTAGAAAATTACCAATAAATTTTATCTTTACTATAGTAAATAATTTAAATTCTCTGTGGACTTATCCTTATAAATAATATAAATATTAAACGCCCCAAAAGAGAATTTTTCGAAATTTCATGAAATTGAATAAGTGGGGGTAACAGATGTAAAAATAAAAAATGACAAAAATTTTCTAAAAAAAAAAAAAAAAAAAAAAAAGAAAAGAAAGGAAATGGATAAAAAATATAATTTAATAATCAAGCAATCCTTTTGTCGTTACTCTTAATACTAACATAAAGATTTTGACGATAAAACTTTGATTTTATTAAGCTTTGTGCTTTTTTTAATCATGTATGTTTATTTTTAGAGAATCTTTGAAGGTACCTATATAATTTTTTTTTTTAATGAAATTATATTATGGAATCCTCCATACTTGCCTGTCACCCCCTAAGGCAAGATGCACTCTTCCCCAAATTAACCTTTAACAAATCATCACTTCACTTTTCCAAACTCAACTTCTCATTGGACACAAAAATGTGGCAAGTTGAGACAAATTCTTTTTTTCCCGCGCAGCTGTCTGGAGCCTATTTGAAAAGCCAAAAAACTATATATAAAAAAAAAAGAATCGCTCGACTTGATTCAAGTCAGTCAGACACTGAGTTTCGAGAGATGTCAGCAGACTCCACGCGTGCCAAAACACTGACTCAATAACACTACCAGCCTCTCATCAACTCAACACAACTCGCACTACTATTGCCGCGTGAAAAAACTTAACTAACAATTTACTAAAAAAGTGACATTATCACTACGAAACAGTAATTGTACATTTAATCAATTTTAGCATATCAGTCAAAGGCACACAATTCTTCATAACTTGAATCAACACTTACAATTGTCACACACATACGCACTATTATTTGAACTTACACAATTGACATTTTACCTTGCAGAAATCAAATTGTTTTAATTTCCCAAACAAACTTAAATCATCAACATTCATTCACGAAATCTCTGCATGGACAATCTTATCTCACTTGCCACGTTTAGCAAGCAACCTATCATCACTTTGTGTATGTTAAATATATATATAAATTCATGTTATTGTTGAAATCTATAACTACGTTGTTTTTTCCTTGATTTCTTCAAGTTGTATTGTCTTCATATGTTCATTTAATTTATTTGTTGTGGATAAATACATAATGTACACGCACATTTTAGGACTTCACACAATTTCACCTTCTGAGACATCTTACTTAGCATAAATTCTGCAACAATATATATACATATGTGTGTGTTTATAATTTCTTAAGCTTTTGCTTAAGAAATACATACATGTAATATATGCGTAGTGTTTATCGGCAGTAGTTCGCTTAAATTTGAATAATAAAATTCTTTCAATACTGTTACTATCATTAAACACATTGCGCTACTGATAAAGTAAAAAGCAAATTATACCAACAAAAATGTCGCTGAACATATTTGACTCTCATTCGTCTTATTTATTTATAAAATAACAAAGATATTTTCTTGTAATATTCAAATTGCCTGTTGTTTTTAATTAACTACTTAAAATGTATTAGCCTTATTTTTGTCAGCTTAATGAATATGTATTTTGTGTAGAGCGTATGTTGTGAGTACCAGAGAAAATTTAATAGATTGATATCGATGTTCGCGAATAAATAGATTATCAGATTTTTTTCTGTTAAAAATTAGCAAAGTTGAAATTCGTACTATGCTTCAGTAAGGATTACCGCAACGAAGAGTAGGGAGTTTTAATCAATTTGAGTCTTGAGCACGAAACTCAACAAAGCGGAGTTAATTACCATGCTTCAATAATAAATTAGAATTCAAACTTACCGAACGTTATCTGCATCATCTTCGGCTTGCAGGAGTTCGAATCCCAGTGGAAAGTGTGGAAGAGATGTTGTTCTTTTGTCATGTAAGGCGTTGTTATTTTGGAAGCGATATCGACCTGAGACTCCAAGAAATGGCACAGACCTCCAAACATGTAGCTCGGTTTGTCGAGCTGCCGGCTCATTCACATTTTCGCCATCCTCAGAAAGAGGATCATAAGTAAGGCTGTCTCTCTCTTCTTCCATCCCACTGCCACCTGACAGGTTTTCGTCACAGCACTGTGACAACCTGTGAGACGTGCCAGTAATCTGAAAATGAAAATAGTGTTATAACCAAATAAACAAATTACTTTTTTGCATGTATTTTGTTACTATTAAAAATTATGACATTTTTTTATTAGAATTCGCATGTCGACTTTATGTAATACTTCGTAAAACGGGAGCATACTTTATTTTAAATTGGAATTGACAATTACTATATATTGAGTAAGAAAGATACTTAGGCAAATATACTTTTTTATATTTATTTATTTTAGATACAGGAGCAAACGTAATGAGATTATGTTACACTAATCTTACAATTGAGAATACGCTATTTATTGACAAATTCCACAGTCTTGGCTTTTACCTTGACTCGAACACCATTTATAAATATGTAACGAAAATGAGGGAACTTATTATAAGACACTGCATAAGTATAGTTTATAACTTTCAGTATTGGTCAAGTATAAAACATCCTGAACTAAAAAAACATAAACATGAAAGAGATTATTTAATAATTAAAAGGCTTTCTATTTGATTGTAAATTTTACATTGAGACATTATAAATGCTACATTGAGAACAAGAGATTTTCCAAAGGTTTCAAGCATCGCTTTATAAAGTAAACTAAGCTGTTCGTTTTTCAAACTGTTTTATATGCACATAGACACACTTTGTAAGGATATCCCATATATACTCAATTAAATCTTAATCAGGAGAGTTTGTAGACCAGTTCATAATCGTGTTACATTCACGTTCAATTTATTCTATAGTGACATTAGCATTGGGAATGACTACTGGGACACACCAGTTATTTTATAATGCCGGTCGGCAAATGGAATAATACCAGATTTTAACGCTTCTATGTAAAGCTGAGCATTTTGCATGCATTCCATTAACACAAATTCAACGTCGTTTTTGACTGAAAACGCTCTCTTAAATGGATGTTGAAAAAAATGTGATGCTTCTTCTGAAGATTGTGCCATTATATTCTATTTGAACCATTTAGATTGAACTTCTTGCCATTACATAATTTTCCGTGCTCTCCTTGTTTTTTGCTAAATTGACACAGTTGTTCGATTTACCGAAAACATGCCCGACACTTATGTAAGCGATATTAAGATTTCAAAGGCCCCTAAAGCATAATTCACTTATTTTATCTTTCTCGAAGAAAGTGATGACGGACTGTTGTGGTCATTTTCAGTGGTCATCGTGATCGTTTCATAATGCTGAATTCTTTAAAATAGTTATTAATGATGGCTATAGGTCTTTCAAATTTTTATGTTGTAGCACTAATAACGTACTGATGTTCTCTTCATAAGTCAAATTATTCGTCTTCTGTTCTACTTTAGTGAGATTTGTTCTTCCCACCATTTTCCAAACGAAAGAATTGCAGTAAATGATAAATAAAAACTAGGAGTTAGATTATTAGAAAGTTAGAAAAACTTCTGGAAAATATTGCATTTGCTCATTTTCCCACGGGGAAGGACTACAGTTAAAAAAAAACTGTAGGAATGCGGCGAAAGAGACGAATTTGTCTCCTCAAAACTTCCCACAGGCATCAGAGCTTATCATTTGTTATGCAATGGAATTGTACTTCCTTACCACCAACTACTGCGGTTTCTTTCTCTTTTTCTCTTGTACATGTCCTACAAAAGAGTGATTTTATAAGTAATTATTATATATCACAATAAATACTAATAAAAAGGAATGTCTTTAAGTTAATCCCTATTAAATCAACTTTTATAAAATTAAAGTCAACGTCAGCAAAAAATGTAGAAAGAAAAATGCTGTTCAGTTAGAAATATTATTCATTCATTTTTCATTTATTTTTCCTTTGTTAACTTACTAATATTAGATTATTAAAGTAAATGCAACGGTCGTTATAGCGATTGGTAAAAATGTCTCTCCTGAGTCAGTAAGTAAAAAATTAAGAATATTTGACGTCTGAAATAAATAAATAACATGTAAATAAAAAATAGTAGAAAAATAGAATTACATTTAATATCAAGTGATTTAAAATTTGCTTTCTGACCTGGAAAAGAGCATTTTCACTTGTACCAATATGTAGTGTGGATAAAAGGAAAAAGAACGACAATTTTGAAAATGTAAGTTTCCTTCGGGATTCAAAACTCGATTTGTTAACTTGAACGAAAGAAAATATAATGTTACAAGTACGGAATGTGTGTACATGCAATTAGTTTGTTCAGTTATCTAAATTTTCGGGTAACAAATACATTCCGAGGACAAAGAACTTAATATTGGGAAAATACAGGGTTTTTCAAAAAGAATACGCCAAAATCATTACGCTGCTTTTTCAGGTCTATAGCATTGTCGTGGACTGAATCAGTGGTTATTTGATAGAGATCAAAATTTGATTATCAAAATTTGATTGGGAATTGTGGGAAGATCAATCAAAATGGAGGCCTCGGCAGAAGGCGTTTTGCACAAACGCCATTGTCACGGTTCAGTCGTTAGTATAACTTCCGGTTGAATTGGGAAGATCAATCAAAATGGAGGCCTCATTTTTGCGTTCGCGAAAACAAACGCCATTGTCACGGTTCAGCCCCAGAATTCGACATTGATCCGATCGCATTTCGACGGTGGGTTAGACAGTTTAAAGAGAGTGGGTGCCTGTGTAAAGGAAAGTGTAGTGATATGCAAATTAGTATAATTTGCATATGAGCAGGTAGCTCATAAATGGACACCAACGAGAACGGAAGTGGAATAAGAACTTAGTGGATACACGACATAACAATGGCGTCGCCGATAGGATACTCTTTGGTCCTTGAAGACCCAGAGTACGTAGACACGTGGATTCGTTGCTTTGCTGCTAATGCTAGATGTAAAAAGTTGAAAGACAACAAAAACAGAGGAGGGGAAAATGAAATCACCGACTTGTTCATGGCTACCGCTGGTTGTGAAGCGATTATGAAGGTTGCTACAATGGTTTACCCTCGAGAACTAGAAGAAATGACTTTCGAAGAAATAAGTCAGGTTATTAAAGGAAACATGAGGCCAAAGAAAAGACTGGTGATTGCAGAAAGGACCAAGTTTATGGCAATGAAGCAGGAAGTGGATGAACCGATAGTAAAATATTTACACCGGTTAAGAAGTGCGAGTAAATACTGTGAATTCGAAAACTAGGAACAGGCGAGCAGACAACGGAAGAAGAATTAATCCAACTAAGATTAATTGAAGGTATGCATAATTCGGCACATAGATATAAGTTAATGGAACAGTTACAACTTACAAACATGCCTTTGAATATGTGTATAGAATTTATACAACAACAGGAATTAATACATACCTACAACCAAAATAAAAATAAATCCTACGAAGAAACAATGGCTGAAACATATACGATACAAACAAAAAAAAAAAAATTGCGTACTGTGGAAAAAATTCATGAAATGAAAAAGAAAAATGCCCAGCCTTTGGAAAGACGTGTTCAAAGTGTTTTAAAAAAAATCACTTCAAAGAAGTATGTAAAACGAAAATGTGGAAAGAGTAGAGGATGAAAATAGACAGATTTTTAATGTAAAAAAGGATAATATACAAAATACTGGATCTAAGAACGGAGATACAAAAATAAAAGTGAAAATCAACGACTGTATTGTCGAAATGCAAATCGACACAGGTAGTGACGTCACGATAGTACCCAGAAATTTGTGGGAAAAATGGGAAAACCGTTTTTAAAAAAACCAACGTACAACTACGTCAGTTTGATGGCTCGATTATAGCAATTATGGGTTACTTTGAAGGTTCAATAGAATTAAAAGAAAATATGAAATAGTACCCATTATAGTTACAAATTGCCGAAAAACGCATGGACTACTGGGGAATGACGTGTTAAAAAATAAATTCAACGAAGTTGATTAATGAGATAGAAATAGAAAAAACAGGAAAATTAAAAAACTATGAAGCTAGCCTGAAATTAAAAGAAGATGTTTCCCCCTCCTACTACGAAGCGAGAAAAATACCAGTGCATTTATTACCATTGGTAATAGCTAAATTGCGAAAGCTAATAAAGGAAGACTTATTAGAACCTGCCCCTCCAGGAGGAAGTAAATGGGCATCACCCATCGTGGTATTGAAAAAAAAAGATGGTGACCTGAGAATTTGTGGAGATTATAAAATAGGGTGAACCATAAAGTTTGTGCTGACTCGTACCCTATTCCAAATGTGGAAGTAGCTTTACATAAGCTTGCTGGAATGAAAGTATTTTCGAAGATAGACCTAAAATCAGCTTACCACCAAATACCGATAAATGAAAATTTTAAAGAAGTGACGACTATAAACACACCTATAGGCTTGTTAAGGTGGAAAAAGAATGCCGTATGGCATAAAAACGGCAAGTGCAATTTTTCAAAAAGCTATTGAAAAAGTAATAGGAAATGTTGAAAATACCATCTGTTATCAAGACGATATATGTTTGGAGATTTAAATGAAGATGATTTAAAGAAAAAAAACTGAAAATATACTGAACCGGCTGAGAGACGCTGGTATGACAATAAATACAAAAAAGTGTGTAACCAACAGTAATGAAATATCATTTTTGGGTTACTCAATATCAAAGGAAGGGATCTCTCCAGATAAAGTACTAATAGAGAAAATTCTAAAAGTTGCTACACCAAAAAAAAAAAAGAATTGAGTCCTTCTTAGGTTTGGTAAATTTTTATAGAAAATATGTACCAAAATATAATGAGTTGACAGAGCCATTTGCTAAGTTAAGAAAAAAAAAATGTGGAATTCATTTGGTTAGAACACCAACAGAAAGCCTTTGAAAACTTAAAACAGATTCTGGCAAAAAAGCCAATAGTACAAATTTTTGACCCTAAGAAGGACATAACTCTAACTACTGACGCTAGTGAGCAGTCCATATCTGGTATTTTGTCACAAGATGGGCATCCCATAATGTATTTATCAAGGAGATTAACAACAACTGAACACAATTATTCGAATATAGAAAGGGAGGCACTAGCCATAGTGTGGACAACGCATAGAGCAAGACAGTTTTGATGGGGAAAAAATTTTGTTGAAAAGTGATCATAGACCACTGGAATTTATTTTCAACCCAAGAAAAGAGCTACCGAAAGTTACAACGTCCAGAATATTACGTTGGGCGATTAGACTGATGGCGTTCGACTTTGACATTGAATATGTTAAAGGAATACGATACCGCACGTTGATGCCTTATCTAGATTGAGGTTTTATAGAGAGAAGGACAAAAACGACGAGGAATTTGAAGATACATTCTTGCACCTTGTAGAAACCGATGTAATATCTGTAGATAAAATGGCTACTGAAACTACAAATGACCCAGTGTTAAATAGAATAATGTCGAGGATAAAACAGAATCGCTGGGGAAAATTGTTCAATGGCTGAAAGACCATTCAAAGAAATCAGACATAAAATGACTATAGAAAACGGGATAATATGTAATGGAGACTTGGTAGTTCCCCAGAAACACAGAGGAGACAGGTTATAAAAAAGTGTACACGATGACGTACATTGTGGAGTGGCAGCTACGCAAAGAAGATTAAAATTGGAAGCCTGGTGGCCGGGGTACTCAAGAGACGTAGAAGACTACGTAAAAGATGCAAAAAATGCACAGAACTCAGGAATTTTAAGCAAAAGAAAATACATGTATGGCCCTGAGAAGTAGAACCATGGAGCAGAGTACACATGGACCATGCCTATGTCAATGGGATAGGACTATTATTAATATTAGTAGACGCATATTCAGGTTGGCCTGAAGTGGTGAGAGTACCTGATAAAAAAAAGTACCACCGTAAAACAAATATTAAGAGTAATATTTTCGAGGAATGGGACACCGAGAACATTGGTGACTGATAACGCACCAGAATTTGTGGATGCTGATTTGCATGAATGGCTAAGAAAAATAGGATGCAGACCTTACAAGACCCCTCCCTACCACCCTCAAAGTAATGGGGCAGCGGAAAGGATGGTCCAGACGGTAAAGAAGGGCATAAAAGCATGCTTGCAACAGAAGGAGGAAATCGATGCTTTCCTACCAAGATTACTATTAAGTTACAGAACAATTCCACATGCAGGCAGGCCGGAAAGTCCATCTGCCTTAATGGGCAGACAATTAAGGTCCCCTTTGACTATGTCATATGCCACAAATCAAAAGATGTGGTACAAAAGAAATAGGAATATGCAACCAGAGTCAGCCGAATTTATTATGCAGAAAGGACATAATACTGCAATATTAAATAAAGAAAATGGGAACAGTGTTCTAGCTCATGCTGACCAAATAAGATCCCAAGGAGAAGAATCTGATGAGGAAATGCCTTCAGAGATGCCCATTATTGATGTATCAGAAGAGTTAATGCAGAATGAAACTGCGCAGGAAGAAGAAGAGAGGGATGAGTTAGAAGAGGAAGACCAGAGTATGCAAGAGGAACAATTCGATTATAGGGAAAGACGTGATAGATCTAGATCTCCAAGGGAAAGGAGAGGGATAAAGGAAGATGTTCAGGAGGGCACAAGAATAAGTACAAGAAGTACTCATGCATAAGGCCCCTCCGTTATAGGGAGATGTAGTGATATGCAAATTAGTATAATTTGCATATGAGCAGGTAGCTCATAAATGGACACCAACGAGAACGGAAGTGGAATAAGAACTTAGTGGATACACGACATAACAGAAAGAGTCCTGCAAGACCACGTGTTATGGAGGAGCAAGTGGAGAGGATTCATGATGCATTTGAGAGCAGCCCACGTAAGTCCGTACGTCGAGCAAGTCTTCAGATTGCCATCCCTCATACTATTGTCTGGCGTGTGTTAAATAGACGATTACACATGAAACCATACAAACTAAGTCTCGTCCAAGCACTTACTAATGATGACAAGGTGATGCGGAGGACATTCTGTGAGTCAATGCTGGAGATGGGGGAAGTTTAGTTTAGTTTTTAATGACGAAGCGAATTTCCATTTGAGTCAATCGTCACAATGTGCGCATTTGGGGAACAGAGCACCCACATGAAACTGTTGAGCATGAAAGAGATTCCCTAAAGTGAACGTCTTCTGTACTGTGTCTCAAGACAAGGTCTGTGGTCCCTTTTTCTTTGAAGGAAACACCGTTACAGGACAAACCTATCTCGAAATGCTCCAAAACTGGCTATTCACTTTACTGCAAGCAGATTCAAATGACTTCATTTTTCAACAAGATGGAGCACCACCCCATTGGCATCTCGGGGTTAGAGCTTATCTGAATGAAAACGTGCCTCAGCGATGGATTGGGAGGAGAGGTGCTAAAGACCTTGCTTTCTGTGCTTGGTCTGCCAGATCCCCGGATCTCACTGTGTGTGACTTTTTCTTGTGGTGGTATGTTAAAGACCAAGTTTATGTTCCAGCACTTCCAGCAAGTATCGATGACTTGAAAAATCGAATAACAGCTGCAATCAACACGGTGGACAATGACATGCTGAGGCGCGTCTGGGAGGAATTCGGATATCGGCTTGATGTTGTCCGCGCTGCCGGTGATGGCCACATTGAGCACTTATAAAACATGAAATGAAGCTTGAATGTATATACAATACATGTGTTCATGCTAGAGGTTTGTAATTTTTTTCGTTTTTGACACATCACGTGATGATTTTGGCGTATTCTTTTTGAAACACCCTGTATTTTCCAACAGGTGTGAATCACATCATCGCGTTCTGCCCTTCTCCAGAAAAATGTAAATGTTTATATAAACAGCAAATAGCAGTCACCCAGAGTGAGTTTTAGTTTAGAGAGAGAAATAGAGACGACAGTTTTCGTCTAGAACAGAACCGTAGCTGCCCAATGAACCAGACAACTGCTGCTGCTGATTGCTAATTTTAGGCTGTTTCTCTCGTGAATGAACTTAGGATAATTCGGGAAGTTTGACAACACTCCCTATTTTTTGTCTCTCGTGAATCTGAAAGAAAGTCATACCTAAGAATTTAATTGTTAATACTTTTTTTTGTTTGAACTTTCTCTAAGCATTTATTTTTTTTATTTATTTGATTCTGTAACGTCTCTAGCTGAAGGAAAATAAAATCTTTTATCATTAAATCCGGTGTTGCGACATTTCTTCTTTGATTTCGACATCTGAGGAAACCTGAGACGACATTAGTAGACGATCTATTAAAATTTACCACGGCATAATTTTGTTACTTTTAGAGACAAATTACGATACACAACGTACTTAACCCCTTGTGATCCAGCAGACGCATTGAGCGGATCTCCTCGGCCAGTGACAAAGAGACAGTTCTGCCTTATGCCAGTAACCAGACTGCAGTTGGTGAAGTGACAAGATGGTACTCAGCGACGTGACCAAATCTCTATCTGGGACCGGGTCAGTTTAAGGTCACACGTAATAAGATCTGCATAATAAGTTAAGTTTAATATCTGGTTTGCAAGTATTCATCAGAAGCTTTTCAAAATTAGGATAAAATACTACAGAAAAACATAATACAATAATGAATTTTACGCATTAACGTATTTTCGATGTTCTTCAAAATTGATATTTAAGAGTCTATTCTTTCTTCTTTACATTCTCTACTGTAATTCGAGTGGATATTATATATATAGATTAATTTGGAACGTGTAGATATACGAGGTGTGTTAAAAAATTATCGGCCAAACTCGCTTCACAGTATTCTGGTGTTTAGTTATTAAATGATTGATTTTGGCAAATAGTTCGATCCAGAAACTCATCAGGACCACTGGTATATGTGGAATAAAAAATGTGGAATTATGGATTAACCGGAAAATTTGACATAAAAGTATTATGTTAAAAAACATCTCTAATTGTTCATCAGATAAAAAACAGTTAAATAACCAATCAAAACTTTTTTATAAACCATGCCCCAGAAAACTTGATTTTAAAGGATGAGATGTTTCGAACTTTGATATTTTTTTTATTTCAACTCTCCCCTCCTGTCATCATCCCAACTCAGGAGACAATACTAGCTAAATTAACCATAACTAAGCATTACAAATACAATATTACAAATACTTCATATCACAAGGAAATGTCTACCTTTGTCAGTAAAGAAACGGTAGCCTTCAACAATCAACTCGATCGATTTTCAAGCAGAAAAGTGTACAAAATAGTGAAAACGAGTAATTCGAGCCTCATTCATTAACACGATCACGCTCAACCTTATCTTACCATTCAGGATATGATTTCCAGAGTCCTGCTTGCATCAGCCAAACTCTATTAAATTAGAGGAAAATAAGCATTTCAGAACCATAAAGCCATGTAAGCTATTCCATATAAATCGTCAGTCATAGTTTGATCTCCTATTCAAAGTCCATATGTCATCAAAACGAAAGAACACAGCGCTAAACCGTGTAATATTATGAGATGTTACTAAGTTTAATTCTTTTACAGAAGCTATATAGAATTTTTTTATGAATTTTCTGAAAAGCCACAGTCTCTTAACGAACCATGGCTAATCCTATATAAATGATCAAATCCAACAGCACAGCAAAAATTCAACGATGATGAAAGAAGCTGTTTTTAACGCTAACAGCGTTTAGTAGCCTTACTACTTCTATAGAAGGGAGGATTATTGTGGTGTAATTGTTAGCAAACTAATATTGCAAATTGTTAGTAGTGAGTTCGATCCTCACGGATGCACCATACTTGTAGCATTTTGGCACAAGACTAGTATTATGTGTTTTACCTTCAGGCAAATATACTTATTTTAGATGATACGTTCACAACGTTTCGATGTTTTGTGCTTTCTGGCCTTCTTCAGGTGTCTGTTGTAACTTTTTTGGAATTTTGAACCGAATATTTTATTTAATTATCGAAGGCAGAATGTGCTCACTCTACTTTCCATGTTTATGAGATATCTTTATGTTTAGGGGATATATCAATTAATACTCTCCAGTTTACTTTGACTTTTGTGTCGCTTGTTCGTTTCTTCCACTAAACAAGAGGATATTACTTTCCCGCACTACGTGTCTCAGGAGTTGAACTCCTAGCTGTCAGAGGACAATCCAGTGGTATAATTCAGGTGATGGAATTCTTGAGTGTCCTTTCTTTCTAATCCTAGATAGTGTTCATTTATGTGTTAGGTCTACCGAGAAGATTGTCAGAATCTAACATATCAGCCACTGATTTTTTTTCAGCTGTCTTATCTCCCAATGTTGTTCTCTGTCTATTATTCTGACTTCGTTTCACAGAAATTGATGATAACCCCTTTCCCCTCTGTACATGATCAGCAGTACCGCATTTGAATGTCTCGCACCGGACTACAAACTTTCGATGTTCTTCCACCGTTACTTTTAGGGGCGGCTGGTCTCTTCCTAGTATTACTTACCACAACTACATGGGAGGAAATACACGCAGTTCATGGTTATGTTTGAGAGAGATATCTTCAAAGAGTTGAAATGCACATGGCAAACAGATCATGACAGATTATTTGTATTAGTTTCGTTGTAGAAATTGTTGTTATACTTGCAGGATAACTGTTACTTTAAAGAATGTTTCTAACGCTAACCATCACCTGTTTGTATGTGTCTGGGTCGCCACTTATGAATTGTGACAAGGAACTTACACACTATATCTCCTAAACATGAAAAATGGAATTAAAATATTCTACCCTCATTGTCCATCATACGCACGGACTAAAAGAAAACTGCTTTCATTTTTAAAACTATATATATGTTCAGTAGGCACAACGATAGCATATTTGCTTTCAGCACTACTAATTGTTTTCAAATGTCTATTATCGCATGCAGAATGTAAAGATAGTTTTCTTCAAGAAAAGTGTTACGCAATTTCTCCATTCACTTTCAATCAGCGTACATGTTAAATATGAAATACCACTTGTTTCACAATAATTCTTTTTCAAGAATCAGCTTAATTTTGCATTAAGTTGAAAACATGAAAATATTTGATAGTAAGTCCAGTCATGAGTACTTGGTATAATTAGCAAAATGTTATAATCTTTTTAGTTAAGAGTATTATAGCTGGTCGCTGACGTTGATTATAGATTATGTCATATGTAATTAGCAACTAAATATTCACACTATATCGGTTAATCCACTAAACTTGTGTTTACACATATAAAGCTAAAATGGTTTGTCAGAATACTTTTTTCTTTTTCATTTATAATCGTGCGTTGGCCTAAAAGTGCACGATTCTCTTTAATGCTTTTTTTACATTTTTGTCATGTTCCTTCAAGACGTTATCGATCATGGCTCCACATAGACACTTTTTCTTTATCATCTGGGATTGCCATTGTGAACATACGCACTGATTCTTCAGTTTTTCTACCCTACGTCCTGGTTCGATTCCTGTTTGCGTCGGTGTGAATAAAACTGGGAAAGGCCCGGTATACGATCAATAAATACACTGAAGGCGAGATGGAGAGAGGAGAATGTAATACGTCCGTCTCGAGATATCACTTTGTTGAGAAAGATAAGTCTGTTGGTTCCGATAAACGGGTTATTTATTCATGGATCAGTTTACCTGACACTGTCTGGGGGAGCTAAGTGATACTTTGGACATTTTCACTGCTACTCCTGTCTTCTCCATTTTACTAGCGACACCATCAGTAGTCATAAAACCGTCGTCAATTCAGGTCCAGATAAAAGCATTTATAGTCCACTTGAGTAAGTGGGTGTTCTAACCACTCGAGCGGGGACATTGTGTTGCACCATGACTTTTTGGGAAAGGTAGTAGAGTAGTTTCCTCTTGTGTTCCCCCAGTGTAGTTGCTACCTAAGGACTAAAGAGTCTAGTCTAACCTGCTATTTAATCTATAGCCATGAGTGGAGAGGAGAGATGGCTTTAGTAAGAAAGTGAACGCAGTAGACTAGACTGGGTCGAATCTTGAACTCTGTTCACAGATTCCACTTTCCGCGCTGATAACCTTCACAGGCATATCACAGTTAATCCATTGCTCAATTATATTGATCTTTCTTTTTTGGCTCATTTTATGTAGAGTGCGGCTAGTTATACGCATCTGTTAGTTTACTGCCGTAACTTGTCTTAAAGCGTTTAGACAATCTGCATCATGGCTTTATATATCAAATAGTATTGTTCCAAACTGAAAGGAAAACAAAACAGAGAGAATAGAACAAATAAAAGACGAGAGGAACTTTCTGAGGCTGGTCAATAGATTATATTTGTGAGTGTGCGCGCATGTGTTTAGATTCCTGTTTGTAAACAAACTTAGGCAAAATAGACATAAAATAACGGTAAATGAAATTAATAGACAGTGGTTACTTAACTTTCAACATTCGTATGCAAGAAAGATGGAAATTGACAAAACAAGCACAGAAGACCTTTGTATACCTTTGTTTAATCGATTTTTCTGTGCGTCACAAAATCTGTATTTTGTATGATTATTTGATCCAAGAGATACTCTTTGAATTATCGAATGTAATATTGTTTCTGGGTTACTTATAATTTATAAAGTTTAATGATACTTAAGTTTTTGAAACATACTAAGTGCGTAAATGATTCTTAGTTATATGCATCTGAAGTGATCCATTCGTTATGATCGTATTTTTGGCATCAAAGGCATATTATCTTTAAAATACTATTAACGTTAAAATAATGCGTAAACTATATTAAAGGTACTGATAATTCCATTGCCATTAATTAAAGATAAACATTGTTAGTGGAAATATCACAATTTTTACAAAGTTTGCAGCTTGTTGGAAAACCTTTTTTATTTTATCTCAAAAAGATATTTTTTCACTCTTAATTTCAAACAATAGACTGAGAACAAGAGTGAAAGAAAGAAAGGTAAATATATATATATATATATATATATATATATATATATATATATATATAGAGAGAGAGAGAGAGAGAGAGAGAAGAGAGAGGACAGTGAGGTCAACACCGAGTGGCGTCAGTCTTATTCATTCTTGATTTCAGGTCATATGTGTCGGTTGGTAGCACGACTATTTATATATGCTGGTCAATGGGGCATTATGGCAAACAAAGTCTGGTATTTCCGGTATATTGTGCTATCCCGGCATAGGCAGGAACGATTATGATTTAAATTATTCTAAGGGCTATAAAATAGAAATAACTATTGACCAGAATGCGGTTATTTTATGGCTGTTGTATAGCGTTGTTTGTTACATTTTAACTCATTATTTATTATTCATTACTTAGGGTTTATTTATTTATTCATTAATTATTCGTTGTTGAGTATCATTATTAAATTTATTTCGTTTCAGTTATGCGTGCATTCGTACAGTTTGTTAATTTTATTATTAATTTAATTAATTTATTTATTTCCATTTCTCTTTTTTGAGAGTTTTGCTATCTTATTTATGTGCCCAGTTTTAAGTATAGGCTTTGTTTAAAGTATATTACATTATGTGCATTATCTCCAAAACTAAACTGCTCTCTTTTAATCATCTGAGAGTGTAGCAGAAAAACACAATTTACACGTAGTTAGATATAATAAATTAAACCCAAATTTATACAATTATTAGAAAACATATATCTCTAACACCAATTTTCGTTTAGCTAAGTCACACACACGCCGCACTCTGCTCAAAATATTTTTTAAATTAATATACCACAGTGCTGGCCATTATCGACGCGACTCTCGTTTGCCACAGATATCTACAACTACGTGCGTACGTTTCCTTTATATAGACTATAAGAAAAGCCGGACAGCGGAGAGAGAGAAGAGAGCTGAGAGAGCTGAGAGAGAGAGAGAGAGAGAGAGAGAGAGAGAGAGAGAGACTTCACACACATACACGCTAACTATAGAGGCTATCCGAGAGCACGACTGACTGTGCGTCTGACTATTAGAATGTGAAACCGACCTCCTGTGAACATAAAAGAGAACGGACTCCACTATCAACGGAACAAGCTCAAACCGATAGCCAACAAGCAGTCAGCTGGGTTAAGCATACTCCTTGTTCACGATCTCATTTCACACCTCGTACATACCATACATTCGAATACTACACTATACGACTTACCAGACTTATCATATCTTGTAAATGAAAATAAATGTTTGGTAATTTCTCCAAACCAGTGTCTAATTTGTTTTTTTACTCCAACCAACTTCCACGTCGGATCAACTGGTAACCACACAAACGAACATGACTGTAAAAATGGAAGACGTTACATTTTCAGTTTCAGACATGTCTACGGAACAACAGGAAGCAAGACTAAACATCATCCATTTAACTCCTTTTAACAGAAGAAACCCGAAAGATAACTTCACAGTAAATGAAGTTTTTATGTAGTAAAGGCCCTACCAAAGGAAATAACTACAGAGCCGATACTAGACAAATAAATAACAAAACTAAAAAAGACAAATGAATTAAAAAAATAAACAAATTAAATTAATAATAAAAAAATTAACCAACTGTACGAATGCACACACAACTGAAACGAAGTAAATTTACTAGTTACTCAACAACGAATAATTAATGAATAAATAAAAGAATATCCTAAGTAATGAATAATAAATAATGAGTTAAAATGTAACAAACAATGCCATACAACAGCTTTAAAATAACCGCATTCTGGCCCATAGTTATTCCTATTTTATAGCCCTTAGAATAATTTAAATTATAATCGTTCCTGCCTATCCCAGGATAGCACAATATACCGGAAATACCAGACTTTGTTTGCCATAATGCTCCATTGACCAGCATATATAAATAGTCGATCTACCAACCCACATATATAACCTGATTACTTTAGCCACTTGGTGTTGACCTCAGTGTCGACATTACACACAATCTGTCCTTAATAATGAGCACTTTTACCTATAAATATAACTTAAAACTATATTTTTATCATATATATATATATATATATATAGATAGATAGATGTGCGTGTGCGTATAAAATTACTAATATCGAGGAAATCCGCTTCGCCAGTGATTATCATTTTTTACTCATTAGATTTTTGCTTTTGAGGTTGAACTCTTGACTTACACATTTGTGCCTGGAAAATAGGTCCTTCGATACACTCTATAAAAAAAATTACTCACCGTCCATTGTCAGACCTTCTGTTAAAGAATGAACATGAATGAAAATAAAATCACTCCTCAGTGTAACTAATCTGGATTGCAATAAATACAGCGGTCAAATTTTGACTACATGTATTTGAACTTATTCGATGGAAAATTATCTGGTGACATTTTCTGACATTTCTAGGTGGCGCCACACACTTTCTAAAAAACCCGAAAAACACTTTATTAATATTTTTAATGCCTTCTTTGAACTTAAATATAGGTTGTGTTTGAAAGAAAATAGTCTAAATCTAATCCGAATTAAAAAAAAAAAATAATCGTCGTATATAAATAAAGTTTTTAGGCATTTTTTTCATCACTCGTCGAGCCGCCATTGTTTAAGAAAAATGTAAACAACAAATTTAAAATTCTCTTTAAAATCCAATATTTGTCCTAGAGATGAGTTTCAAAGTCTGTTAGTAAAATTAAGGATTAATTAACTGGATTTTCTAAAAGTAATGCTTACCTCTTACTTAAAACATATAAAATTAATCTTTTTTTTTACGTATGGTGGCCTGAAAAGTCAGAGGACAATGTAGAAAACCACTGATTCTCCACCTGTCTACCCATGTTCGAAAAAGCGCGTGAAAAAGTAAAACTAAAATCAGGAGAAGTACAGAAATCTATCAGTCAATAATTTAAAACTAAATTTTCTTTAATCCTATATAACCAATAGTTTAAGAATGCAATTTTTATTTTGTACGCTTTTATTAAACTTAGTGCAATGAATAATTTTATTTTTTATACTAACTGAACGGGAGATATGAAATTAGAATACTCCGCCGATATTGAACAGTAGTCAGTCGACGCGAGATATCTGAATTATGTTCTTTTTTGTACATCCATATAAAAAATAATCTAACAGTTGCTAAAAAGAAAAGATAAAATAAAATTCTTTTTAAAAAAGGTTCACACTCGAACATTTTCAAAATTTACTCTTTTTAAAATCTTCAAAAATTGTTACGAACAGCAACATGATTAATTTCAAAATTGCACTGAAAGATTAATGTAATTTAAAAAAAATATTAAGCTTAGATTTTTCTTTTGTCGAATCTAAAAGAAAATAACGTGTTTAGGCTAGCACCTATTCTAAAAAAAAATTGAGTTTTATTCAATTGTCTTTGGCAGGACGTGAGCCGAATATCAAGATACCATATGTAATACCAAATGTTTGTACATTGGTCAACGATCTTCAGTTAGTAGCAAGAAAACAATGCAACTCGTTATTTTTCTTTTGGTTGTGAACAGTCCCTTTTATTCTGACCACTTCCGACCGCTCGGAAGAAGTATCAAAGCCTGGATACTTACAGGCTGCCTTTTGCGTTTTTCCTGGCCAAATCCACATCAGTACTTAATTGGTCACGTGACTCTGCGACGTGTACCTAGTAGTCATGTGATTAGAGACATGTCTTCATCTAATCACGTCATATCACTAAATATGCGATAGATGTTTTTAATCACGCCACGTTAGCGAATAGATTACACTGAGCAGGTACAGAATAGAACGATGTAGAGGTGAATAAGTTCGATTCTTTAGTAACATGATGAGTTTTGCTGATATTTTAATATTGATAAATAATACAATTAGTGTTTTAGTTCACATATAAAGTTAAGATTATGTACGCAGTTTAATGAGGATATAACGTTAGATTTCAAGTTTTAAAACTATACTAAAAAGTGAGTTTAAAATAAAGAGATTCACACATAAGTTTGTGTCGAAGACTTTATTCCTGTCTGCGTGTAGAAATAATAAATGATAACGTGACCGACTGACAGCAATTGACTATGAAAATGATTAATAAAAATAAAACTTAAAACAAAAGTGATTTACAAAAACTAACAAAAAAGATACAAACCTTTTGAGATTTCAAAAAAAGCAGTCGTCCTTTCCATTCTCTTGCTATATTTATGAAAGTATCCGTGTTTATATTTTGATTCAAATGAACACATATATAACACTGGTTGAGTTAGTGTGTAAGCTTCCTTAGCATATCAATAGAAACAGATGAATAGCTATTTAGAAGCTGCTAGCCGATCATAATCTGTGCTACTGACTTTCTTTTTCGCTAGAGAACGGTTGCGTAGAGCAGACAGACACACACACACACAAGGGAGTAGGAAGGAGAAATGAAATAAAAACGCAAAAAACTAACAGAGAGCTCCTTGTTGTTGTACTTATCTTTTTGACAGAAAGGTGAGCAGCGAATATAATCAGGTTATTGAATCACTAAATTTCGTTTTATCGATCACTCTTACAATAACAGTAGCAGTCAAGACCAATCGACATATCCCTGACCCTTTTCCGGATTGGACTTTTGTTTCATGAATATAAACTTCATTCCAGTAAATGTGTGTACTAATGTATTTTGCGTGTTTTGCATGATTAGTTGAACGTTGTACATATAATGCATACTATTTTGAGTTGTGTGAATGCAGGTAGTATATTGCATAGGCATGATAAAAGTTGTATAATATGAGTTAAAGATCAAATGTAGATCGAAATCGAACAGGATGATGAAATAAAAGAACAAATAATAATGTTTGTCCCAAATAAATTTTTGTTTTGGTGGTTAAACCGTTATTTTGGATAAACACAATTATTTGTCTTAGCCATCAAAACCCTGATGATGATATTGAAAAATATCGAAAGTACTCAGGAAAATAAAAATGAATAAATATAACAACGGTACCTTTCTTGAAACAAGAAAATCTTATACGTGATTACGAAATGATCTTATTTAAAAACATGTTTTAAATTTTTTAAACAGTCATGTTTATATAAACATGACTGTTTAAAAAAATATATATATATATATATATATATATATATATATATATATATATATATATATATATATATATATATATATATATAGTGAACTTTGAGGTCAATCCATTTTCATGTTTAACTGCAATATTCAGCCAATTTCAAATGGCCAGAAGATTGCGTTTAAGCATGAAATGAAACAGACCATCACTGCCGAGTGTTGACCTCAATGTCCACTTTCATATTTACATGCGCTTTACACGCGTTTCGGCAATCGGACAACACCTATTGGGGAATGAGATGTGCTCATCCTGTTTCACGACGGAGTCATTCTCTATTTTGCGTATAGGCAGGTCCGAACACCATTTGTTAATTCTGGAGGCTTAAATTGCAGCAACCATCTTTTTGCAGACAAAAGGATAATTTTTTGCGGTCTCTAAACTTATTTGGAGGTTAGTGAGCGTTTCTTTACTTATTTTATGCTCTGGTTGGTTTATTTACTTATTCTCTTAAGTTTTAATCGTAAAACTTTTTAAACGTGTTCCAGCCTTATCTGCAAGAATTTTCCCGCATATTTGCAGTCTAATTACTTCAGTTGTGCCAACGATCGGTCCCTGAAGAAGCGTTGGCCGAAAGGTTTGCGTAGGTCTTAACAAAAAAAAAAAAAAAAAAAAAGAGCATAAAAAATTGTTTATTCAAATCTATCTATTCATTCTGTGGTATCAAAGCATTTTTCCGATATATATATATATATATATATATATATATATATATATATATATATATATATATAAAATTTCGTTTGAGGATTAAAAGATATCATCAGCCTTTCAAAGGAAATGTATAAATGACGAACAAATTATATACAAGATACAATACAATAAGCGTGAACAAAAACGATACAAAGTTTTCGTATACATTTCAGAGAAAATATTGCATATTTTAAAGAACATATAAGTATACAGGGGGAAAAGGCTTTTGCTTATCTCGTGGGAGCCACAAGATCTGTCAGAGCGTTGTCCCCGAACATCTGCTTCGTTTGGCCGCCGAAGGTGAAGAGAGAAAAGATGTTTGTTTCAATTGGCGACAAAACGCCTGTTCCGAATCATATTTATTTAGCAATTTTTTTATAAACATACTTCCTTTATGTATTGTTAATTATCATTTATATCTATATTTTAAAGTTTCATACTCCTATATAGTCTAGTACTAGGTTATTTAGTGATTTATTTGTTGTTATCACTACATATGTATAATCAGTACAAATTTTAATATCGTTCACTAAACTACAGCTACACTATTCAATATGTCCGTGTTCTACAGAAAACAAGGATCAATTTCAAGTCAACTTTTTATACTTTTCACAAATGAAAAAAATTCATAGATACTTGTGTGAAATTAATATTGTTTACCAACATTAAATTAGAGGTATTTTAATTTAATGATGATATACCTCAATTTTACTAATACATTTTACTGTTAATTGATAATGATCAATTAATTAAAAGATACAGTAACCTATTAAACTCGTGTATAGCTCTGTAGGGCAGATTGTTGGTTCTTACGTTCAAAATGAATGAACGGTGATTAAACGTTGATTTGGAAGGTTTACTTACATTTAGATATAAATACAAAGTTGTACCCTTCTTGTGAGACAGAGTTCGTAGCTCGCAGTACGTTGCAACAGAGAGAAAGAGAGATCCCTACTTCTTTGTAGCAAACAATCGTACTGATTAGTTCATTGGTGGTTAGTAGAATGAACTAACCTGTCCCGCTGACTAGGGAAAGGGTTGAGAGGACTGACGTCTAGGTCTTATTTTTCCTGAGCTTATATTGAGGTCAGTAATTGGTCGGCGAGTGCGATGAATGCTTTTGGTATTGTTCTTCTCTTTGGTGCAGGATTTTTTTTTTTTTCATTTATCCAAGTATCTAGTTTCGTAAACGAAGTTGACCGATTGACCTTTTCTTAAGAATGTCGGTGTTAATGTTAGTTAGGTGTTAAGGAGACGGTAGGTGATACTTTTCAGGAGATTTAAGAAATATTTTCATTTTAGTTTATTTATTATTTTGCCTACAGTAGTCCCCACCCAAAACAACGGAGCTGGGAAAAAGGCATATTTAGAAACAGAAGTAGTCATTATCTTTTTTCCAAATAATTATTCTACCTGACTTAGATTTCTTTGTCTTCTTCTTCTTCTTCTTCTTCTTCTTATTATTATTATTATTAGTAGTAGTAGTAGTAGTAATAGTGGTAATAGTAGTAGTAATAGTAATAGTAGTAATAGTATCAGTATCTTCTATGCTTTTATTGTTAGAAATATCCTACTCTGGATTCTGATTATCAGTTTCATGCGTAGTTGAATCTTTTGGAATTGGCTCGATGTATGGTTTTAATCTATCAACTGATACTTGTATATATATGCAATTCTTCAAATCAAATGTTTCGATGATCTTACCAGAACTTTATAGGGACCTCTATAATGTGCCCAGAAAGGTTTTCCAACCCGATCTATTCTAAGCCACACTGTCACAGGACATTAGTGGATTAGGAATAACTGTTTTATCACTGGTATGATGATGTCCTTAATCAGAATTATGCAAATAAAATTTCTACATAATTTTACATAATTCTCTGACAAAATGCATTGTCTGTATTAGTATTGTGTTGATCAATCAATAGTTTTGGAATTAGTATTGAGGAACCAGTAAATGCATTAAAGGAAAACCTGGGTTCATCAGGTGTATTGCGTATGCCAAGGAGAACAATCGTTATTGTTTTTAGTCATAACTCTTTATGGGCTGTTATGACCATTTTAACTGTTCTTGTGTGTTCTCTCTGTTAAACAATTACATGGGATGCATAAGCAGTTATCCCCACTCTATGGAATCCTATAACTTTTGAGAGTTCTAGAAACAATTCACTTTCGAATTTTTTTCTCTGTCGGTGATGACAGAGTGGAACTTCACATCTAGTAATCTATGTGTCTATAAATACCATTGCTGTTGACTGTGCCGTTATTTCAGTCAGTTGTTGAGCTTCTATCCGACGTGTTGTATAATCAATACATGTTAGGAGATATTTATTGGCGTTTAGGTAAGGGTCTGAAATATTACGGACTGGTGGAAAGGGTCCGACAATATCAATGTGCACTATTTGAAAACGGGAAGATGGTAATTCAAAGTATTGGATGTCGGATTTTCTATGCCTGTGAACTTTTGACTGCTAGCATTCTGCACAAAACTATTTTATGGATTTGGGTGAATGGTTTAGGAAACGAAATAAAACTGTCACATAAAATTCTACAATTACTTGTGAGTCGGAATTCTTTCAGGTTCCAGTAGTAGAAGTAGTAGGATTTAATTTCTTTGTTTTTTGTCTGGGCTTACATTATCTCCGGCAAATCACAGGCATTTATCAGCACTGCTAATGCGGGTTTAGACATACAGTTTGCTACAATATTTTACGTGTGCTACATCAGCAATATATTCTGTGAGTAATAATATATGTCATTGTTGACGCTCTGACTTTGCCGGCGTATGGCTGTGAAAGGATCCTTACAGTGGCTTGTGGTCAGTGAAAATAGCGAAAATAAGATTACGAATGTGAATCATTGCCAAATAATCTGCAAGATTTTCCCCTTCGAATGTGAGATATTTAAGTTGAGTTTTGGGAGAAGAATCTTAGAGAATCCTCATCAATTAATTGGTGTAATGTAGCACCGGCTAAATATTGACTGCTGTCAATGACCAGTTGATAATCTGTGGCTGTAGATTGTGGGTGTGCTTGAAAGTTTCTGTATGTTTTGAAGTGTGCCTTTTCTGCCTGTCAACTCAAACGAAGATTTCGAAAAAATTACTTATTAAACTTTGCCTATTACTACAGTTCTAACACTTCCTGTCAAATGAAATATGGGACTAAAATGGCGGATGGTTAAGGAAAGTTACTGAAAAGATACAATAGAGAGAACATTTAAGCTTAAAAGAAAATGGTGTAATTTAAAGAAATTATTTTGAAGAAGTAATATGAGGAAAGAATTAAAAAATAACATCAATTTAAAATTTTTATCAAATGATGAAGATAAATAATAATCGCTTTCAGTTTTGTCATCCTGTGAAAACTTCTAAAATTTCAACCTCCTTTCAAGCATACATGGTTTGCAAGAAGAAATGGATCATACTCGGTCCATCTATAAACAGTAGCTCGGTGTAGGGCTTACGCCTTTCTTAATCTTTATAAAAATACAACCAAAGATCTAGTGATTCGAGTCTTAATTTCTTTTTGAAAAATGACTTACGGAAAATTAAATCGATGAAAATCAACGTCCTCTTCAGGAAATATTCCAATCACTTTCGAGTGTCCTTACCTTAATGGAAAACTATTAAAAGAATGAAACACTTTTTTGAAGAAAAGCAATTTCCCGTTCGATTTCATCATAAAGAACGAAAAAAAAACACATTTAGAGGTAAAAATGTAGCTAATACAGTAGCAAAGAATAAATAGTTTTCTATATACAAAATTACTACCTCAGATCAAGAAGGTAAACTTCTTACCGGATCACTATGAAGGAAAAATCCTGCTCTATTGTGAAAAGAACTCGTCCGTCTACATAGCCATGCAGTTTTCGATGTTTTGTTAGAGTCTACTCCACCAAGCCTCAAGACAAAAGCTGAAAATTTATGTTAATCTCCATAAGTAAATCAACATATCATTGATCCATTCGATACATTCAACATCCATGGTTCGTGCACTCTTTTTTTTTTTCTCATTCTGGACTTGTTTCAGTATGATGGAGATAACCGGAGGAACAGCTATTTGTTTCCAGATTGAATCACTCCACATCAAAGTAACTATTCCAAATGAAATTTCCTGGAGTCCAAATAAATCCAGATTGATAGAACGAAGATTCCACCTTATTTGACTGCTTGTTGTTACCCCCTATTTCAGTCAGTTGTTTATCTATAAATTCCTTGGGAAGAATGTCATTAGTACGCAAGAAAATTAATGTCCCACGCAGAAGTCTCATGCACATCGCGACTTAAGACACGTTGGTTAAAATATATAAGCGATTTTAGTGTAAAAACCTCTTTCCACGATAGTAGTAAAATTACTACTACGGGTTTAAAATTTAGTTAAAACATCTGGGAGCAGCGCGCTTCGATTGTATGTTTCATCAATAAAATCTCTTAGAAAATAGCGACATAATTCAGAAGAGGGAAATAATATGTTGCTTGAAAGAGATCAATAAAGATGAAACGAAACTGGTCACACGGCTTTTCCTCGGCAAAGACGGTAAAATTTATAAAGTGAAAATTATAGTCTCCAACAATGAAAGAATGAAAAGAACTCAATTTCTGAAACCCATGTTAAAAATTATAGGAATCATCGACTCTTCACGCGCGCGCGCACACACACACAACATAGTGTGAGAGAGAGAGAGAGACAGACAGACAGACAGAAAGAAGAAGAAGAAGAAGAAGAAGAGAGGGTGAGAAAGAAGCAATTCATGTTCTTCTTTTGCTTCTCTTTGTTCCGTCCCATTAAATTGCTCATTCTCGAAAATTAATTTTTCGGTCAAATCACGCTGAAAATACCGGTTCTCGTTAGATAACCGAAGGTAAGCGGTGTCGAGCCTGCTCAATGGCTACCGTAAGAACACTTCTATAATCCGAAATGTTTCGGCTTTAAATAAATCACAAAGGGTTAGTAAAAAACAAATCAATCAATTTCAAAAGTTAATTGGAAAACATTTTGACATTTTTGAATTTTGTAAATTTAATAATGATGTTTGCGTCCAATCCATGCATGTAAATGTTAATATATTGCCTTGTGTGTGTAGTTATTACATTATCTCATGCATATATTACATTACCTTCTATCCGTATTATATTACCTTGTGTATTGTCTCGTATATATAGGATTTGTTAAACTGCCTTAAGTATATTGTCTTGGGCAAGTTTTTACTTCATCCCATTTAGTATATATATATATATATATATATATATATATATATATATATATATATTTATTTGTAAACGCATTCATTGCATTATATTGTGTATCTTTTCCTTCCTCAATTATATTTTTTCGTTAATAAACCACTTACTGCTTTTTTTAGCGTGATTAATGGAGGAGGAAAGCGTTTATTCTTGTTAATGAAGATTTATAATTCAACTGAGGATAGCATACATAAGTTCAGTTTGTTAATAGTGTTCACTTCACTCTAAAATAACAAAACTAGCCAATTAAATCACGGAATAAACAAAAAGTAATATTTGAATAAAATGTGGTAAAATGTTCTTAAAACTTAGAATTTGATAACATTATATTATTTGCTTAACATGTTGAAAACATTTGCGTAATCTTGTAAATAACATATCATAATTTCCTTCTTCATCGTTCAGATAGTTGACTGATCTCAGAAATCGGTATGCTACCTGGTTTTCAGGGCATGAGAAATCCTACCACTTAGAAAATTGGCGCAACACAATCTTAATTACATTTTTCCATATTTGACATATGCCGTATTCTATGTTAAACATTTTTTAATTAGCACAATGTTGTAAAGACCGGATTAAATGGTCATCCGTACATAGTGAATATGGCGGATAAGTGAAATCTCAACTGTTGTAACAGTTTGTCTCAAAACTGAAAGCAATCGTTGGTTTTCCGGAAAGGGCTCATAATAAAGGGGGACTTACATAGTATCAACTTGTTTGGATGAGAATCGGCTTTAGGAAAAGTAAGTGTAGAATTTGTTCGTGAGAATTTGTTTAAAAACGATGCATTTTCGTTTCGTTTAAATAACGAATCAGACATAGAAATATGGTCGAGTACGAGGACGTTTTATTCGATTAAATTACATCACACACCAAGTGAGTAAATTACAGCACATACCCAAGTGAGTAACATTGCCAAGCTGGCGCAAATTATTTTCAACGCTTGATTTCAATATTTTGTGTATATTAGCTATATGTCCGTATAGTATAACAAATTATCCACAAATCATGCCTTGATTCAATTGCTATCAACTGTGATTAGTGTACTCGACTGTAAAACATCGCTCAATACGATGTCATTAGCATGAAACTTCCCATGACCACTTCATTATCTAAACTTATGTACTTGCAAAATTAGCGAGGCTACATAAATATCTACGTTTGTGCACGTACTTTTAGGAAAATGGTAAATTCATTTTAGCATATTCCTTCCCAAATACTCTATAATATGCTATTAAATTTAAAAAAAAATCTACCACATTTCGACTGATAGATTTAATCTTAATTTTTTTCTGTATTTGTTGACTTTCCCTTAGACTACTAAATACATTTTATCTATTTCGATTACTATGTTCTTAACAATATCAACAATGAAAATAAACGCATTGCTAAATTCTAATCAGCTAAATGCCAACTGCAAGCCTTGTATCGTGGCTTAGTCGGTAAAGACAAACAATTGTTCAAATTTAGAAACATGCTTGAATTTATAGAATATAAGTGAACTAAATATCTGCAAAGCTAGGCACTTCGATAGAAGGCATTTGAGAATACAGTTTTCTTTTTGTATTATAGCAGAAGACTAGAAAATCTGATGTGTCTTTAAAATACTATTTTGCTAAGTAATTTAATAGAATAAACTATTGAAATTAGAACACAAAATATGTAGCAAAGTGGTCCATACCTATTTGTTTCGGTTGACCTAAGTTAATCGTACGATTATTTTGTGTAATTGAAATTAATTAGAATTTGACTAGAAGCTTTGTGTCTGATAAAAATTGGAATAGCAAATAAAGAAATGTCAACGAAATTGGAGATCAGCTTCTTAGGAATAACATGTAAGATATTTCTTTTTTAATTTTACAAATCTCCAAATACACTAGCTACAGATATTCTCGACTTAATTTATTGCCTATCTCAAGGTCATATTTATAAAATAAGACGTGAGAAACGAATTCTCTAACAATGGCCGAGTGATCGCTGTAAAATAAACTTATAGATTGTTACCAGTTCAAAAGTGAACTTTATATGGCTACCAACTACTTTTGCATCATTATACAATAATTAATCACATATAATACCAGTCTAGTTGCAGGTGTTTTCAGGAACCCTTTCTCATTTCAATGGATATCCAAGCGTTTCTTTAAAAAAAATTCAAAGACCTATTAAAACTTATTCATTGGAATTGTTTCTTCTTTCTTTCGACAAAGCGCAACTTTTTGTCTTATCAATTTATAATAGGAGTCGCTTTGAGAAAGATGTTGTTTCTAGTCCAGATTGTGTTCTACATATGAAAATACTTGAATGTGTAAACATACAGTCGGAGCTTTAAGCGACTAAACAAATCCCCCCACGCTGTGTTTCGATTCTCGTTTGCGACGGCGTGTACAAAAACTGGGAAAAGCCCGGTATACGTTCACAAGAGAAGTGAAGATGAAATGACGGCGCGTGAGAAATGAAAACAAGAAACCTGTTTTCAATATATTTAACTATTCACGAATTCGTCTAACACGGTCTGGAGGTAGTTAGATGACACTTTGGACATCTTCATGCAACTTTTGTCTTCCACGGGCCAGAACTCCGAATTCTTACTTTAACCATCTTTCTCCTGTCACTGTCTGGCGACTAACCTATCGCCTCTGTCTATCACAATCTTCAAAATCTGCCTCTCCACATCTCCAACGATGGCTAACCACTCGCCAACGGCGAATAAAAATTAATCATTTTGTGACTTTACTTATATAAGTCTACGACCGGGACCTCCTAATTTCTGACTTGATCATGAAAGTTTTCACTTATTTATTTACTCAAGCTATATAACCCATCTTAGATAAAAGCATTCCCAATCCACTTTACTTCGTTGGGTTTCTAAGCCATGACCGGGTTCCATTATACAACAAATGTAAAATAACTCCTTTGTGTGTTTTTAAAAGAGTTTATATCAGTCTGGAAAAATGATTGTTGTCGGAAAAATTAAGTTTTAAGTTTAGTAAAATAAAAAAGAACTATATTGACCGACTATTCTGTGTGTTAAAAATAGATACATATTCTTTAGAGCTTTAGCAGAAAAACTTGCTTGCTTTTTATATTGATACAGTTTGTAGTAACATCTTTGTTCTAAATTGCTAATAGATTCTACAAAATTTTCCTGCTCCAAGTAATTGGCTCGAATTTTTGGTAGGGAATTATATTTGATATTGAATATACGCGCGTTTCAAGTATATGTTATTCATCAAATTCTAGTTTCTAAATTTAGAAAAATTAAGTCAGTGTTCGAGACTAGTCTGTAAATCTCGAATAAATATTGACTTTCATATGAATTTCTATAGGCAAGAAATTTAAAATATTTTTGTTTTTTACATTCATAACTTCCGAAAATATTTATTACTTTTTACAGAATTGCAAAACAAAAATGATTACTAAGTATAAGTCACGTTTCATTTGATTCTTATAGCTTTAAAACTAATGCTGAAGGTTGACCAATAATTGTATACCAAAGCTTAAATGCCAGAAATAAATTTAAAATGATGCCTTCAATTTCATAAGAAATTTTGTCTGCCCATATTTCTATATTATACCTCATAAACCCTTCAGCTAAACTATATTTTATAGTTTATCTTCTCAAGAGCATGTCGTTCTTATCAAATCTGTCTTAAATCTATTTTCATAGTATTCAGGTTGTTATCCTGAAATATAGTGGGTAGCCAAGGACACGTAACTAGTCTTATTCAAGTACTGTCTCACAAGAAAACACATTGGTAAGTAAAATCTGTTATCTGAATAAATCTACAAACTTGTGTGACTCGTCGAAAGTAGTAGAAAATGTTTAACACGTTTTAAAAAAGAAACAGTTTTCAACTTTAACATATATTTACTTATTGCATACACACATATACAGAGAGAGATTTAACTACAGATAATTGCGAATACTTGTTCACTTCAATCTACTAATGTACTTTACACACGGGCACACATACCTAACATTGCCATCGCATCAACTACTGACTGCATCTTTATGAATAACGAATAATCAATAAATATTATTCGTCGTGCAATTATTCATCTGAATAAATGCTACAGTTTCAATGATTCTTAGGATAAATTAGAACATGGAAGGTAGAATGTGATAAAGAAACAGTATTATTAAGAAATACTTGATAAATTGCACAGGGTTAATTTTAATGCTAAAACTTGTATTCTTTATAAATGAACTATAACATTGACTTAGGAATTGTAAGTATTACTGAGAAAATAGTTTCCCTGAGTATTTGTATTAACACTCCTAAACAACTTGGCTTTTTGGATAAAGCCTAGATTTTTTTACAAACCAAATCAATAAATAACTCACATGTACATCTAAACCTTGTAAATGTTGTTCCTGTTCAATTATCAATATTAATTAAGATTGTTTATCGTTATGAGCCAACAATTGGAAAATACTTGGAAATCTGTATAAAGGAATCCTTTTCACGCAGTTGATCATTCGGCTAAACAGGCGTAAAATGTTAACCATTGCTAGCATCGAATAATTGATAGGCTACCACAGTAAAAATCAAGATATGAAAACAAGTGACAAATATATCTATACGATAAATAACAAATTAAAACTCTTTCATTTTAAAAACCTTGATTTATACCATTTTTGTTAGGCGGACTTTATAAAAAGATTTCTCGATAAAAGAATATAGCTTGAAATTGATCTTTCTTACTTCATCTGCGCCAGACTTGTGGCAAAGACCCCCAGTCTCTCAATTGTATCTATCGATCAATTTAATACCAACCAAAAGTGGAAGAACGATAGAATAGTTTTAAAGTATGAGTGAGCGCACGACATTACGAGGGGTGCTAAAAGTTTTTCAACCTAAACAATAATTCTGATGTTTAGGTCAGATTTTGGAAAGTGTGCCAGGCCAATAACTTTTCAGCACCACTGTGAAAATACGTACATACATACATATATATACACACACACATGAATGGTTGTATATAAATGAAACAACTTTTTCCTTTCTCTTACATAAACATACATACTTACCTGACACTGTTGCTGGTAGTATCACGGCTACGACTAGCTTGGACCGGCTCTGGCCTGGACCAGCTATGACTAGCTTAGACCAGCTCTGACCAGCTTAGACTAGCTCTGACCAGCTTGGACAAGCTATGACCAGCTAAGATCAGCTTAGACCAGCGGCCCGAGTGAAAACACTCGGGTCCCCACGTTAAAAACAGACCTTGTGTTACAACTTGACTCAATTCGGGGTCAAGTAAATACACTTACATAAACATACATTGAGAGAGAGAGAGAGAGAGAGAGAGAGAGAGGGAGAGAGAGAGAGAGAGAGGGGGGTGTACGATGAGAAGCGAATAAATATTTTGTTACGCACATTTTTTCAAAGCCTAAAGTTTTAAATAAAACACTACCTGGAAACTACTGAAATCAGGCTATTTGATGTTAATGTCGTAAACCTATTTTCTAGTTAATGAAAATGGTTTAAGAAATCTACAACAAAAGCTGGTAGAAATTCATGCAATTTACCGGATAAACTAAGCAAAAATACAAATTTCAGAATTTGAAAAGAGAAACAAGCAAACCACTCTAATTGCATATTTTTCCTACCATTACAAAAAATCATATCTATGGAACTTCAAATGTTTTACCAATATATTACAAATTTATGAACTGAATGTTCATGTAAAAAATCCATTTAGAATTTGAATAAGTGAACTAATCAGAAATATTCCCTTCAAAGTGTAAAAAGCTACACGATCGCAATTGAAACTCTCACTACAAACTGTACTGTAAATTTTACAATGCCAATGTGGAGACATTCAAAAACGTCTTTGCTAAAGCAATTATTTTCTATATAAAATAAGAAATAAATATAAACATCATATGACATAAAAGAAAACGTAAGGTTAGAATTCATTTTCAGCATTTAATAATATGCGCGTATCTTATACGCATTTGTGTGTATGCCTATATATTGTTACATGATATATATATATATATATATATATATATATATATATATATATATATATATATATATATATATATATACTTTTCATACACATATTTTTATGCCTACATGTATATAGGGTTAAGAATATTGATAATTTCTGTATGACACTTTATGACTGTGTGGCAATCCAAATAACATCTTTTTACTTGGAGATATAAAAAGTGGAAAAAAGATTAAACGTTTATACACACCATGAAAGATGTCACGACTTCACAATTCCTTTGTTTTCGATGTTAGCAAACGTCATTCAATGAAATGAAATAATATTCAGACTTATATTATGATAGAGCGAAAAAAATAAAGAAAATGTCAAACTCATTGAGTTTGCTATAAACTTGACCTTAGACTTGATTGGATTAAATAAGTTTTAGATAATCTGTGCAACACCCAAAATACTAAATCTAAGTGAGGATTAAGCCAGGTAACAGGATTGATTGGTAAGTTAAGCTGCAGCTATCAGATTTTGTTATATTCTTTTTAAGTTGCTACTGTGTGGGCCGCCATTTCCTATTTCATAAAGTTGTCTTTGATTTATACCTAAACTTATTCTCTTGTCGACAAAAGTTCATTATGCAAGTTTTATCAAGTCAAGTGACCCGAAACTCTTAGAGCATTTTATAACATGACTATTTATAATATAGTATATATAAAAAACTATTTATAATATAAAAAAAAATATTTTTAATATGCAAAGACAAAATTTATAGGATTCAAATGCGAGGGAACTGAAAGGAAAGTTGAGGGTTATCTTTCAGTTGCTATGTTATTTTGACTTCTTTAAAACAATAAAAGAGAAAGAATAATATTTGTGAAATCAAGCAAAAGAAACTAATTTATAATTCTTAACAATTTAACAGATAAGAGGTCGAAAATTAAACACGCACGCGCGTGCTCGCGCGTAGTAAACATTTATTTTTACTTTTTTGCATATTTGATATTCGAGTAAAACAATATATCACACGAAAGTATTTAATATTTAATAGCCGTACATGATGTCAGGTTTTATTAAGTAAATTAATGTTCGCATTATTGGTATAAACTGAATTGATATTTTCAGGATATATTTATGCGACAAATATATCATATATATATATATATATACAAAAAAATAATCACACATAGAATGAATCAGAAGTATTAATGCGATTATTGGCGACATCCATCGCTAGAAAACATAATATATGCATTAAAATACTGTTCATCCATAGTGCGAGTTGATCCTCGTTGATAAACTTGTTGTCTGTAGTTTTCAGTTTATTTGATGTTAAAATGCTAGTACTTACGAAAAAACTATAGATCCGCAGTACATAAAAAATTCCTATAAAAAAAACTACTACTAAGACATTACACTATATTATTTAACTATAGACTTAGTTCATGACATAAAAACTGAATACACTTGTAAAAATAGAATACGTGGATTTAACACATCACAAGAAATATTTAAATAAAATTCTCACTTAAAATTTTGAAAAACTTAGCGTTGCGTCTTTGCACGTTCCGAGATCTTACACAACCGTCAATAATAGCAGATATTCAAAAAACATCTTTCGGTCGACATACAGGTATATCGTCTTCAAGTTTTTGATTTTATAAGGAAAAACACACATGCCTGATGATGAATAGAAGACTATTCGTAAACTGAAATAAAAAAATCAAATAAACTGAAAACTACAGACAACAAGTTTATCAACGAGGATCAACTCGCACTAAGGATGAACAGTATTTTAATGCATATATTATGTTTTCTAGCGATGGATGTCGCCAATAATCGCATTAATACTTCTGATTGATTCTATGTGTGATTATTTCATTGTATGTAAATTATATGCTGCCTAATGTTTTATGTTTATATATATATATATATATATATATTTCACTCCAGGCACGGCAATAAAGTCACTAAGAGGCAAGAAGTTACTGGGTATGAGAGAATATGAGAAAAAAAGACGTTATTAAGAAAACAAAAGATAACAATTAACATTGCATTTAAATTTTTGAAGATTAAAGTTGACTGGAAATCAAGAAGTCGAAAGAGAGTTCCACAAGCAAGAAATGCGAGAGAAGAAACTGTCAACACAGAATTTACGGTTACATCTAGCCATTTCAACTGTAAAATGATGAGACTTTGCCACCAAGAAACCGTTATCATAGAACCTAAGGTTACATGTATCTATTGCAACTGTAAAACCAATCTCGTACCGTGCTTACATTCATAAAGTCTAGATACCAAAGAGGAAAGCTCATCAGAATACTTACCATAAAAATATTTATAGAAAGGTACAAAAGGCGGTGGGAAAGTGACCGAAGCTGAGATGTCAGGCCATGGCTTGAAAATATAATTAAACACTGAATCATCTAAGCGAATGAAGAGGACTAACTGGCTAGAAATGGTAATTCAGTAGAGACTACAAATGACTTAGATTTGACAACGCATACAAATTGAACAAACACAGCACAGAAACTATCTTAGAAAATAGAAAATTCTTTGTCATTTTGATATATTCCTCAGTCTATACCGTGTGACCATGTTTAGTAATCGTAAATAAATAGAAAAAGAATATGTCAGATAGTAAACATTACCTTTCCCTCAGACCACAGAGTGAAATCGAAAGAGTGAAAAAATTGATCCTGAGAACTAAAACAGTGTGTAGAATGTGAAGGTATCACTGTTGTGCTTGAAACATTTATCAATAAAGAATCGGAAACGAGAAGAAAAATTAAAATAATCCAGATAATATTCTGTATGGTATTTGAATGTTTTTAATTTTTTAATCGACAAAAACGCTGAGGTTAGTGGCGGTGTAATAAGACTTGCTTTCTCAGGAAAGCCATCAGTTGGGATGGAAAATGAGTACGAACTAAAATTATTAATCTTAATATTAATTGAAGACATTTTCCTTGATAATGTGAAAGTGAAGAAAGGGCCATCTGGGTGGCATCATAGTTGAATAAGAAATTATTTACATGGTTCGGACTGTTGTTCTCATCTTTATTGCCATATTCACGATGTTTCGGTTGTTGTATGCCCCGACCTTCTTCAGGTGATCGGAATTTCGAACTGAACTCTTTATTTTGTCCATTTTATTATTTCTACTTCCACGTGTCTCTTTCGGATATCTCAGTTATCCCCCTTTAACTCAACACACCTCAAGCGGCATGACACGTAGAATTAGAACAATCTGCCCCGGTGGACAAAATAAAGGGTTCAGTTTGAAATTCCAATCACCTAAAGAAGGTCGAAATGTCGTGAATGAGATGAGAACAGTCCGAACAATGTAAATAATTACAATACCTCATCTCAGAAATATAGACAGTCACTGGATTCAACCAATGCTGAGCCTTAAGGACACGTAGCCCAGTGGATAAAAGCGTGGATAAAAGCATTGGTTTCGAAATAAGGAGTTCAATTCGAAATTTCAATCACTTGAAAGAGGTCGGAGTGTACAACGGCTGAAACGTTGTGAATATAGCAATAAAGATAAGGACAACAGTCTGAACAATGTAAATAATGTAAATAATTACAGTACCTCATCTCAGAAATATAGACAGATATTGATTAAGAAAGCAGAAATAGAGGAGAAAGAAAACCTTTATTGGAATTAATGAACACTCAGAACTCTTCGGCCCCACGCTAGTTTTGGACCGAAGTGCATATAAACAGATGACTTTGGGCAGCATGGAGACTTTGGGCTAAGATCCCGCATTCAGACCTGGCCCATCAGAAGTTTAGACAAGGTACAGTGTTACTACAGAGATTGATGCAGGAAGGGTTGATTTTTGTTGTACCAAGAGCTACATAAACCAGTTAAAGTATAACCCCACGAATCTTTCGTTTTATTTTTCGCTGTGAAGATATTTCCCTTAATATAACATCCGCCACGGGTTGAACCATTGCTGCGAGACTACGACCTTCGATTTTTCATTGCTCTGAGATCAAGAACACAGCGTGGGCAGAGTTGGTGTGGATCGAAGCGGCCAGCGACCAACAACTAGCTTGGAACAGCGTCAGCATTGACCAGTGTAACCTGTGGTTAAAACATTGTTCTAAGACACTGACGACCAGACCTCTAAAACGTGGTTGCACCACCGGGTGTAGGCGGCGGTGAAAGGGGTTATACAGTTAAATAAGTTATAGCATATGTTTATTATTTCTGATTCTCTTTAGAAAGAAAACTTATGTAGATGCAACAATTACCTACAACGAAAAATGTTAGACTTGACATGCGTTTCAGCACTGTAAATTTACACAAGATAATTTTTAAGCAATTTTTTTAAAATAAGAAACAAAAAGGTGTTTTTTGAGAAAAAAAGGTTTGATAAACGTTTATTTTGCTGTAAACTTTTGTAACTCTGAGTAATTAGGATTTAATAATTTCCCATTTTATTATAAATAATCATTAAATATTTATTCAAAATTGTGATAAATCGTTGTTGTTCGTCATTTAGTTTTAGATATATTTTAGTGTTATTTCTTTTTGCATTATCATTCCAGAATTCGTTTTTCATATGGCAGCGAACAAGAACAAAAATATTTTGTAATGAGATGTGAAGCTAAATTTTAGATAAGATTAAAATGTTACAAACAAGAAAGTAATTTTTCAATGAGAATAAAATTTATCGTATGAAACATGAGTATTTAATCTGCGCCGAAGAATGGAAATATGTAAGTGTTATGGTAACTTACCTATAACGATAATGGACTCTTCCTAACACTATAAATACTGCGGCTCTCAAGAGGTATAATGAATGAACGGTGTAACCAGCACCAGTTCATGACTGTTGAACTATCTACTTTGACAGAGAGGAACCCGGACGAAGCTTTGCCGAAGGGCAAGGTTTCGTCCGGGGAGGTAGACAGGCCCTAAACACGTCTAGGCGGGTTCAAAGGGTATATTTTTGGGCGAGCCGACGGGCTCGGGAAACCCACGGTAAACTCCCTCTTGTGCCTCATGTAACCCTCGTGGGGGGTAGCTAGATACCGAATGAATACACGAGTAGAAAAACATATGTGCAATATGCATGTAAATATACAAATATACAAAACGTTTCGCGCTATTTCAAAAACCTATGACAAGTTTTTGTTTTCAAACATATTGTTTCAAAAGTAATTTTCATATAAATGTTTACCTTTACCTTCTACCTTCTTGAACTGTTGCATATGGCTTGAATATTTCGTGTAGTTGCAAGAGATAACTTCCGCCCAACCGGTTTCCTGAGGAGAAGATCAAAGTATTTTCATTCGTAATTATGTATTGAAACAATGAATTGGTTGACAGACATTCGTTCTTAATGATAAACTTTGCAGTTGTAATTTAAGTTTAGAGCTTTTAAATTTTATTTTTATGTATTTTTAATTATCCAGGAAACCAAATCCAAGTGATTTACGTTACATTTTCAGGATTAATTTCACTGGTTTTGCTTAGTTTTTATATCGACGTGCTTTACGAAATTTATTGATTTTTGTCAGTTTTTTTAAAGCCGTATTTAATTAAATATCTTATTTAAAAAAAATATTTTATTTAAAAAATATATAATTTGGGTTTAGATTACATCTTTGTTTTCGCCTTTATTTTCAAATAATGATTTATTTATATCGTATTTATTTTATGCTATGTCTACTAAGGTCATCATATTCTGGCATGTGCGCCGATTCTTTCAGACGTCTTCGCAGCAGCACGGAATGAAGCACAGTTCTTGGTCATGTTATCTCCTGCGTTAGCCTTTACTCAGCAGGTATTTCTTAGTAGACTTGAGCTGCTTCTGAATATGCAGTGAATATTATATTCAGTGCTTCTGAATATTCAGTAGGGCATATTCGGACGAATCAGCGCATATGCTAGGCTCTGAGCACCAGCTTAGTAGATATATCATACAAATAAATAAGATATGGGAGTCGCTAATAAAGAAAAAAAGACAAATGACAGCAAATCTTTAACAGCAGCAGCTGTTGAATATAGCTTCTGCTGTTTGTCATGCTTGACTGCATTCATTGGTCTTTTGCTATAACAAAATATTTTTCTCTTGTTGTAACAAAAGAGAAAAGCGTCATTGAGTGCAGTCGAGCATGATAAATAGCAACAGCTGTTACGCAGGCACTTTAAGTTTATGACTCCAAGTTCTCCACAGAGAATTGAACCCGGTGAAAACAGGCTGAGCAACAATTTAGCAGTACTAAAAATAACAAGTAGATGATATATTTAGACACGGGCTGTGCGGCGAAAACTGCCTACCTCCGCAAATTTAATGATAAGATCATTAAAACCTGATCAAATGAAAGTAAATTAAAGATAACTTATAAGTTCTTGGTATTGGTATTTTCTTTCTTCATTATATCTTTTTTCTAACACTCCTTTTCGATATGTCACATCAGCCTCGGCTGAAACCATAATTTCCAAGCCTCAGAAAGGAGACAATTTTATTATATGTTTAGTTTTCTTGTATATTATATGTTTTCATAATCCATACCTTTGATCCGAGGTGGGATTTGGTTGGAATAAAGAAACAAATTAGACACTGGTTTGGAGAAATGACCAAAAATTTATTTTCATTTACAAGATATGAAAATGTCTCTGGTAAGTCGTATAGTGTAGTATTCGAATGTATGGTATGCACGAGGTGTGAAATGAGAGCGTGAAAAAGAAGTATGCTTAACCAGGCTGACTGCTTGTTAGCTATCGTTTTGGGCTGGTCGCGTTGATAGTGAAGTCACGGGAGGTCGGTTTCACAGCCTACTGGTCGCACGAGCAGTTAGTCGTGGTAGCCTCTATGGTTAGCGCGTGTGTGTGAAGTCTCTCTCTCTCTCTCTGCTGTTTGCTCTTTCTGCTGTCCGGCTTCTCTTATAAGCGAATCGTAAGGACGTAGTTGTAGAGAGTCGCTTCAATAATGCCCAGCATTCTGGTATATTTGTGTTTGCCTCAAAATTTGTTTTGAGTAGAGTGCGACGTGTGTGTGATTTAGCTAGACGGAAATTGGTGTGTAGTTAAAAATATATGTTTTCTAATAATTGTATAAATTTGGCTTTAATTTGTTATCTTTATTGTAAATTGTGTTTTTCTGCTACACCTTAATCTTCAGGGCTAACACACTCTCACGCAATATATGGATATAATGATATAAAATATCTCTGGGAGAGATTCATTAAAACAAGACAAATATTAAGTTTAGCCTCAGTAGCATTTAAATACACATCCATCACCCAGTGATATCCTTTCAAGTTCAATATATCTCTAAACTGTCTTCAATTTCAATTTTAATTTACTGAGGTGAGCTTTTTAAGCTCTTCGAACGCTCAAAAAACGGTTTGGCAGATTTCATCAATGATCAACATCGCTCAGGGCGACCTTCCGATGTCGACTTCCATCATGGAAAATCAACTGAAGATTTCGACAGAAGAGATTGCTAAGGGTTTGAAAATTCATATATCAACTGTCTTTCGTTATTTGATGAGACTTAGGTTCTTTTCCAAACTCGACACGTTTTTGTCACATTCTGTGACGAGAATGGAATAAGCTCGACTGTGTTTATGTAGCGATTTCTTTGCTGTTACCCAACGAAAGAGAGCCATTCTTGGATAGAATTGTCACAGGTGATGAAAAATGGATCTTTTATAATGATGTTCGACGCAAACGGAACTGTAAACAAGCTTGTGAAAGTGCAAAAATCGTGGCTAAAACGGGCTTGCATCCAATGAAGATGTGGTTGTCCGTTTGATAGGATTGCAGAGGGATAAATTTACGTTGAGCTTCTTCCAGCCAGCGAAATAATAACTGCAAAGAAATATTGCGACTAACTCACCAATCTCAATGTGACTATTGAAGAAAAACGGCCGATTTTGGAAAATCGAAAAGCTATCGTTTTCCATCACAACAACGCAAGGCCGCATGTTGCAAAAGGTCCTTGCAGAAGCTTGAAAAGTTGAAATGAGAAATCCTCTATCACCCACTGACTTGGCTCCCTCGGTCTCTACAAAGCCATTTAAATTACAAAGAATTTGTCTCTGTACAATCAGTCGAAAACTAACTCACAACCTTCATCCAATCAAAAAACACAAAGTTTCTATGAATATGGCATCAACACACTTCTAGAACGATGGAAACTATTTACTTGACTAATAAACATTTTTTGTGAGTATGTATAATTTTGTTTTTAATTTTCTAATCCAGCACGAACTTTTACAATGATCAAATAAAAATTAATTTTCTACTCACATAAGTCAAAACTGCTTCTCTTTGCTTACCTTGAACGAGTATCTGTTAGTTATGATTATTTTTGGATGGTTTTAGTGGCACGGACCAACACACGTGTTTTTCCTCAGAAATACCTACAAGGACTGTCTACAAGTGATAGTCCAACATAGTTAATTCTTCCTTTCGAAAAATTTTCTGTCTGAGGTTTAACGAGATAACGGAACTGGTCATGGTCACCTTCAATGCCAGGAAGTGCGTTGATGATTTTCAGAAGAAATCATTAGTAAAAGTGCAGGAGAAGCTGACTCTCTTTATATGCCGATTGCATCTGATAAATAGAAAAAATTTTACAAATTTTTTTTCAGAGGATTAGCAAGATAAAATGCATTCATTATTTCGTTAAGGTCAAGGGGTTGAAATAGACATTATTGCTAATCGGGATTATCTGCCATCTCAAATTGTAGATCGCAAATATTTTATTACATTTAGTTTATTGAAATTCACTCAGATCCCAATAAACATGTTGAATGAATCCATGTTTCATTCCACTAGAGTAGCTGCGAAAAACAATTATTAATTGAGGACGTAGCAGACATATAAGTATTTTCTTAATAGTCTTGAAGTAAAATGCAAGTTGCAAAATCTCATGAATCAATGTCGATTGTAACATCAGAATGCTGCAATAATTGACTTATTTTGTTTACCTGAAACAGAACATTGTACCAGATGATAATGCTAAACACAAACCTCCAAGTAGAAAACCAGTTCAAGAGTTGATGTTGATAGAGTCACTGTTGCACCATCTCCCTTCGTGATTCCCATCTTTTATCGCAGAAATAAGGACATTCTCTAAATGTATCTTCCAACTAAATGGTGAAACAGAAAATAATGTATATAAACGGGTAACTATCCCAAAAAATATAACATAAGCCACCGACAACTGTACACTATTCGACAAAATAAGATTTAAAGTATGTCCATTACCTGCAACAAATAATATATTTTCATTAATCTCAACTAACTTTTGTATTTTCGAGTATTTGTACTTACTCGATAAAATGTTCCTGTTAAAATCACTTGATATAATTAACTCAATGAATCTTAATAATAATAATAATAATAATAATAATAATAATGAGGAGGAGGAGGAGGAGGAAGAAACCAGAAAAATTCTTACCTAAATGCACCATCCGAAATCAGATGTTGATAGGCTGTATGTACCAAGAGCTTTAGGAGGTCGAGGTCTAATCTAACTTGAATTAACTCTAAAAACTGCATTAATCGGATTGGAAGCATACCTCACCAAACCAATGACCCTTTCCTACAAAAAAGTAAAACACCAAATCTACTCTTTCAACTAAAAAGTTGCACTCTTCAAGAAACAGCTTAATATACCAGAAATCCTACCAACAAAAAAACGAAGCGAATACCATCTATGCCAGACAAGTAAAGCAGAAAGCAAAACAACTTGGCCAAATGAAATTACAACGAAACTGGGCGGACAAGGCGTTGCATGGCAAATACATACAAAGAATGAAAGAAGCAGATGTAGACCAACAGAAAACACATCAGTGGCTGAGAAGCACCGGGGTGAAAGCTGAGTCAGAAGGCTTAATTATTGTAGTTCAGGACCAAAGCCTCGCAACCAAACACCATCATATAATCCAAGGATGGAACTAACCTGAAATCCTGAAGGATCTGCGGAAAATATGATGAAACTGTTGACCATATCATCTCAGGATGTTTGGAACTGGCAAAAAATGAATATACTCATAGATATAGCGAGGTAGCGGCATACGTGCACTGGAAGATATGCAAGAAGCATAAAAGGGAAACCACTGAGAGATGATATGACCACCAACTAGACACAGTTACTCAAAATAAAGATGTAACTATCCTCTGGGACATGCAAATTCAAACTGACAGGGAAGTAAAAGCCAACAGACCTGATATTATCATAAAAGACAAGAAATTTGGGAAGTGTATGCTTATTGACACAACAGTGCCATCTGAGAGAAACACCTACATAAGAATTATCGAGAAATTGTCAAAATACAAGGACCTGGATATCGAGATTAAAAGCATGTGGGGAATGAAGACTGAGACTGTACCAGTAGTAATCGGAGCTCAGGGCCTCGTGAGAAAAGGTCAATTTTACTAAGAGTGTCCCAGGTAACATCAACATACAAGTTGTCCGGAAAAACGCCCTACTAGAAACATCCCATATACTAAGAAAAGAGCTAAATGACAATTCTCCTATAGGGCCTAAGGACCATGGTTTGGACTAATAATAATAATTCTCCGTGGCCTAGAAATATCGGGGTGATATCGGGCGAGAAATAGCAGTGTCTCATGGGTAGAACGTTACTCTTTAGTCGGCAGTTGTCCTAGAAGTGATATCTTGAACGAAATTACACCTTGACCATTAAGCATAAAACGCAAAACGATCTCAATGTTTACAAATAAAAACTCATACTGGATTGGTCGCCCTCCAGGTCAGCAAATTCAAAAGGGAATTTCAAGTCGGTGAAGAAGTGCAAATAAATCATAACCTACTGTCGCGTCAAAGAGCCTAAAAAAGAAAGCAAATTCAATGTACCAAATGCAGAAACGATGGCAAGACTCTACCCGTGCCAAACAAACTGATGTACACAAACCCCGTACCCATCAGTGATTACATAGTGCAGGGTTAAACGCTGAAATGTTTTATTCTTGCTGCACATAACCAATGCTTGCTAACTAGAAATTACCAAGCACGTATACTGAAAAATTGGGTCAACCAGAAATGCATATTCTGTGATAAATATTCAGAACCAATTGAGCATCTTGTATCAGTGTTAGCATTCACTGAATATAAAACTCAGCATGATAGAGTGGGCCAATATTTTCACTGGAAAATCTGGAACTTTTACTGGAATGAAACTGCAAGAAACTGGTATGAACACTACCCAGACCCGGTTACAGAGATAGAACCTGTAGCAATTTTATGGGACTTTACAATACTCGCAGACAAAATAATCAATGATAATCTCCCAGACATCGTGATCAAAGACAACAAAAACAGAATGTGCTTTCTTATTGGCATGGTAGTTCTTTCAGATTGTAATGCATTTTTGAAGATCTTCAAAAAACTATCAAAATACAAGGAGCTTGAAGTGGAAATCTTAAAAATGTGGCAAAGTTTTATTTTACTTTACCCTTTGTTTTTTTTTTTGTGTGTTTAAAAAAGGAAACTATTGACGTTTAACAGATAATGGATCTTATATGTAAGAATATGGACCAAAAGTTACAAGGTGTTGAAAATGCTTTGATGAAGATGCTGTGAATTTTGTGAAAAAGTTTTTGAATGTTTGTAAAGGAAATGAATGTAAGCATTTCTGAGAGTTCTTATATAACAAAATGTTATGTTTTTCACCGGAAAAGCGCAAAAAACACTAATCGTTATCATTACGTCGGCCGCTGACGTAAACAAAACAAGATTTTTAACCAAAATTTCGAACGTGCTAGAAAGGATTAAAAAATTAAAAAAAAAAAAAAGAAAAAGTACTTTGGTCTTTCCTTTTAATAATAACATAAAGTAAACATTTTCATGACAAAACTTTGTTTTTATTGATTTTGGGGCCTTTTTCATCATGCTATATTGTTTTTTCCGCGAAAAAGTGGAGTTACCTAAATAAGAGCTTTCCCTTCACCTTTTGATTATCTCTTCATATTTCTTATATAGATTGGAATAATGTTTTGATACCACAAAACAAATATAATGATTTAAAGAAAATGAATTTCTTTTGTATGACCATTTTTTTTTTTTTTTTTTTTTTTTTTGCAGGACCTAGGTACCTTTCGGCCAACGCTTCATCAGGGTCTTTCGTTGGCAAATGATTTTAAACAAACAATGAAAATGAAAAGAACGCCAAAATGGTATGGTTGGAACACGTCTAAAATTTTATGAAGACATATATACGTAAAATTAAAATAAATTTACGATTAAAATAAATGCGTAAATAATAAATTAATAATAATGAACCAACCTGAGCAGTAAAATAGAAAAATAAGTTGCTCATATATCAAAAAATAAATTTAGCGATCGTGAAAAATTCTCCTTTTGTTTAGAAAGCGATGGTTTAAATAATTTGAGACAGATGGCTTCCAAAATAGACAGATGATATACATATAATTGAAAACGAGTCCATTGTGAAACGTTTTGAGCATGACTCATTTTCTAATAGATTTGTTGGTCTTCACTATGGAAGAAGAAATGAATAATTCTATATCCTTTTTAGATGTTCATGTGGAACGAAAGAATATTTTCATCACTAGTGTGTTTCGTAAAGAAACCTTTTCAGGTCTTTACACTAATTTTAACTCATTTGTCCCCCATACCAGAAAAATAAATCTGGTTAAGACCTTAGTTCATAGGGCTTTATTAATTTGTTCCTCTAGCACACTTCAACAAGAGTTGAACAAAATTCGAGACATTCTCATCAACAATGGTTTTCCAGCCAACATTGTTGACCGCACAATAAAGCGGAAAATAGAGAATTTCAATATGCCCCCAAAATTTGGCCCAGGTCTTTGCCCTATTTATCTGAAATTACCTTGGCTAGGCAGAAAATGTAAACTTTTGACTGATAAAGTTTCGAATGTTGTTTCTGCTACCTTCTTTTCGGCCAAGGTACGTGTTGTCTTTGGTACTCGTACTGTTTTTCCGTCTTTTTCCAAGGATCGTTTGCCCTATCATAATAAAAGTTCGATTATATATAAATTTAAATGTCAGTGCGAAGCTGAATATATAGGGCGAACACGTCTTCGTTTGGAAACAAGAATCGGACAACATGTACCCAGACACATTAAATTAAATTTAGATAATCGCATTCGTGTTTCGCAATCAGCTCACGATTCGGCGATCGGGCAACACCTATTAGAAAATGAGTCATGCTCAAAACGTTTCACAATGGACTCGTTTTCAATTATATGTGTAGGCAGGTCCAAATATCATCTGTCTATTTTGGAAGCCATCTGTCTCAAATTATTTAAACCATCGCTTTCTAAACAAAAAGGAGAATTTTCACGATCGCTAAATTTATTTTTTGATATATGAGCAACTTATTTTTCTATTTTACTGCTCAGGTTGGTTCATTATTATTAATTTATTATTTACGCATTTATTTTAATCGTAAATTTATTTTAATTTTACGTATATATGTCTTCGTAAAATTTTAGACGTGTTTCAACCATACCATTTTGGCGTTCTTTTCATTTTCATTGTTTGTTTAAAATCATTTGCCAACGAAAGACCCTGATGAAGCGTTGGCCGAAAGGTACCTAGGTCCTGCAAAAAAAAAAAAAAAAAAAAATGGTCATACAAAAGAAATTCATTTTCTTTAAATCAATATATATATATATATATATATATATATACTTCTTTTGGTTTAACATTAACTTCCCAGTGTTTGTCTTCCCATTTTACTGACCCTTAACGATTAATCAATGTTGATATATTTCCAGGACGTTGGTATCACGTTCATTATTAACGTTTTTTATGATTGTCTATCGATCGAAGTGTCTCTCAGCATATATTTATGTATTGCATCCGGAATGGAACGGAAGTAGCATTCCTCTATAGTGTTTTTATCTATTTGGCCAATATCCAGTAAATATAAGTTTGCTCCTTTCGGTTATATTTATAGATAACCATCTCAGCAGACCTAATTACCTAATAATTATAATTTTTGACTGAAAATAGAAAAAATCAGAAAAAATACACTAGGGGAAAATATTAACGATGAAGAGATAAGAAAAGAGTTTAAGTCGTTGCAGTTTAAGTCTTTCACTAATATTTTAATTATTATTTTTAACAATGTAATATGTGGATAGCTATGATATCGTATGTCCTGAAGGGACATGGCAGTTTAAAAAAAATTGAAGTTGTTTGGGTTTCTATCTAGTTTGTAGAATGGCTGTCATGTTCCTGTGAAAAGCATGGGTCGTACAATTACTATGTACGCATAATTTTATTACATGAACATACAATTAAAAGACAACAGTGTAAAACTGCCTGGTTGAAATTTTAGTGAAGAAATGCGACATCGCACTCTCGTTTTTTCTTATAAAACCTTTCACTTTCTTTCCACTTCCTTTTCTCCTTTATTGATTCACCACCACTATCTTTTATTTCTAAAATCTTACTTGCTTTACTTCCACTCTCTATACCTCATCTATACACTGTGAACTATATATATATGGAATCAAACTTAGGTGCTATAAAGAAAATGTAATATTGCGAGGAATAGCCAGAAAGAAGTAATGACATTTTTTTTTTTTACAAGGAACAAATCGTGGTGTGCATTGGTCACGAATGTCATTAACGTTAAAGAGACAGTGCAAAACAAACCCAAATCTAAAACCGTCTTTTTCTATATGTTTCGACGAAGGAATATAATATCAGCAAATCTTGGAAGCTATTAAGGTAGTTATGTTAAGTTCGACGTTTGCGTCAAATAAGAAATCAGGTTTACTTGGACGAAAAACAAAATTCGGTTTAATGTTATAACAAAACGTTAAAATATTGATTTATCTATGTTTAACGAATTTATCTGCATTAAAAGTGTTAAAATTTTGGAAACATTGTTTATAAGTTAAATAATGACCACATGTAAGAGGCGGGAAAAATAAAGTGAACACTTACCCGTTCATAACTTTTACAATAAAAATATACTTAATTAATATCGTCTTTGCATGCTTTTTGGTCAGTGCATTTGGATATATCCAATATTTTACAAATATACAAATTACCAGTTATTTCACCGAACTTATGCCCACTTTAAAAAGCGCTGAAGTTTTAAGAGGTATAAAATTACAAGTTTAAAATCGGGCTGTCACTTTAAATAAAACGTTACTCCTTTAAGCAAGTGTTTCAATAAATTTTCAACTTCACAGTTGACTACCTTTCCTGACTGGTAGTTCTTGTATGTGTGTGCAAAAGTATATATATATATATATATATATATCCTAATACTCCGAACGTTATTTTGTGCATAGTCATGTTTGCGTTGACGCCTATTTTTTTTTTTTTTAACTCTGTCAATTATGTTAACCTTTGGGGTAATAGGAAATAATATCATATTAAAAAAATCCACACGTTTACGTTTCGAATACAAAGAAATGCGCAGATATAGGCTTTCGAGAAGATCTGAGGATGTGCACTCTGCAAAAGGGAAATTGAACTTTGCTCTTTGTTGCTGAGCGGTGTAAATTACACCTATAAAAGGGGACACTGGTTCTAACCCTACCTGATAGCATATTTTTCTTTATTAAATCTCTAGAATATGCAGGCTGGTAGAAAAAGAAAAACAGAGCTTCTACGCAAACATGGTTATCCACAAAATAACTTTTGCAGAAAATAGTAAAAAAATAATGTCGGGTAAAAAATACATTGATTCTTTAGAAATATATATATGTATGTGTTTACAAATGGTCAAATGTACCAATATGCATGTTTGCACAGTGCTAAAATGCAGGCCATGCACACCCGTAGGTCCTTTCAATCGTCGATTGGTAACACTTGATATTGGTGGTTAGTTGTTTGCCAACAATTGTGAAGCCATAACAAGATGAGTTGCATTTTAAGGTAAGAAATAAAGGTTTTTATTATTACGAAATACGCGTGTCTCAATAGCGGGATGTCATTAGTTACTAACGTTGCTTTCTTTTTCGGGAGGAATAACCACTCATAAAGATATCAATCTCTAATTTCGGCTTTCTACGTATCCTTCCATCTCGGTGGTCTGCTGGACACGCGATGGGATTGTAATACTTAGAAAACAAGTAGACCCCATTTTATCGCATTCTATAATATATTTATTATTCGTTTTCTTTTACCTCTTCGCTGATTCCGTTTTCTCTTCCTTCATTCTCTGCTTCAAGCATCCAGGTTGAAAGGGTGGCGCACTAATGTGATGACTTTTCTTTTCTTCCGTCCTCTCCATCTCTCTATTGTCAAAATAGCCGATCAGAGATTGCTGTATCGCATAGATTAGTGTAAAAGAGTCCTCAAATTTGTTTTCCTTGTGAACTGGGTGCCCTGTACTTGGCTCAATTTTGTTTTGCTTGTTTCTTCTTGCGAGGTCACGTCTTTTTTGTCTCGTTGCAACTTTTTCACTTTCTTCTTCTTCTTCTTCTTCGCAATATATATATATATATATATATATATATATTCTTGGCTCATAAGGCGACCTGGTTCAAAGATCACTGTGAAAGTCGATGCTCCACTTCCAACGTGATGTCGAAAAAGTGTTTGGCATTGTTACAATTTTCGGTTTATATTGATTTTTGTTTCCATTGCCACGTCAAATCCTGATTAAATCGTTGTCAGTCAAATATCTTTTTTTTTTTTTTAATCATTTCACTCCAAGTAAGGCAATAAAGCCACGCAAGGGATTGAGTGTGTGAGAATACGAGAAAACGTTATTAAGGAGAGAGAACAATAAAAGAACATGAATTAAAAAAACGATAACGATTGACATTGCACTTAAATTTTTGATGATCAAAGTTGACTGAAAAGTAAGAAGAGTTCCACAAGCAAGAAGTGCAAGAGAAGAAACTGTCAGCATAGAACTTACGGTTACAACTAGCCATTTTAACTGTAAAATGTTAAGACTTTGCCATCAATCTACTACTGTGCATAAATTCATAAAGTCTAGATACCATAAAGGAAAGTTCATCAGACCAATTATCATGTAAGTATTTCTAGAAAAAGCACAGGGAATCTACGTTACAGCGTTGGGAGTGGGGGTGAAGGCAAGATGCCAGGTCAAGACCAATAACATGGCAGATTCTTCTTTGTATTGTAACAAGAATCTCTAAATACACAGCAGAAGCACCAGACCAGATGTGGCAGCAATATTCAAAGCATAGAAGAATTGTAGACTAGATAGATTCTGGCGGGGAAAATTGTTTAGCATGACAAAGTGAATCAACTTTCCAAGCAGCAGATCTAGGAATTGATTCAATATAATCTTTTTATTTCATGTCAGCTGAAATCGTTAGTCCGAGAAGACGCGAGGAGTCACTCTCCTGGAGGCTAGCATTAGCTATGCTGATGGAAGGCAAAAAGGAAGACACTCGCATTAAAACAAAAATATCTAGAAGAGTGGCCGTTCAAGACAACTTTCATTGATAAGAAAGATTGAATCAGTTCAAAAATTAATCCAGAAATATCTTTCAACTTGTGAGGAGCCCAGCATGCCAAATCGTGTCCAAATACCTTCCAGATATCCAAAGCAACAGCCCGTGCTTCACCATTCTTATCTGAAGCTTGATAGACTCTTTTAACAATAATCGTCAATACATCAGCAGTTGGCCTAAAGAAGCCAAACTTTTATTGTAACTTTTTGTTGTACGGTAATTAAATAAAAATTTAAAATAATCTGTCTTGAATATTCGTTTATCAAAATTTTCTTGACCCTGATTCGTAAAAAGGCCCATAATTCAAATGTTAGAATTCATATATCTGTTCTCGATCGAATTTAACGAGTTCAAATATTTATCTGGTAGTATATTAAGTTCACTTGGGCAAATGAGATTAAAGAAGTTCAAGAATACAACTTTAACTGAAACTTAGTCACCAGGTAATTCTCAAACTCCGGGATGTTTATTTTCTTCATCTGGTGGGTGATAGCTGAGGCCAAAAGACATTAATTGATTCGTTATGTTTTAGTATTTAGGGTAAAATCAGTTTCGAAACACAGCAGTTCTTTTTGGTCTTTTTATTGGGGCTACCAAATCTTCCACGGTCAGTTATTTTTCTTTATGTTACTAATCTGTTGTCACTTATTATTTTTCTAGCTTTTTATTACGAAAATAAATCCTCATTATGTTTTCTCGCTAATTGTAACAAATATTGCGCTGACGATGTTGTCAGAATCTAAATTGTACAAAATGTTTCTTTCAGTCTTCCTCCAAAGTAGTTATCTTTAATTCATTCCACACCGATTAAGAACAACTTCTTTCTGCCATACATGGTCAGTGGAATACCGTCTTTGTGAATTTCCCGAAGGACGTAGATTTGTGGTAGCATTAGCTGGGTCTGTATTCATTCACCACGAAGTAATCTTTCTTTTTGTTCAGAATTTATGACAGTTTCCACTCGGTTTTCAGTTTTAGATATATATGTTTTATACTTTGTTGTAGCTATGATTCATTATTAGAATAGCCAATTTTTCTGAGTATTCTAACGTGGCCATCACGTTATCTAGCTAAATTCATGTTTGGTTTTAAAGTTATCTCAGCTAAGGCCGAGAACACCGCAGTTGTTTTTCTGACTGGAATCTATAGAATACTAAAACTCTAATCTTGTATGTATGTTCCCGAAATATAGCTTAAACGACGCATAATATCCCAATCAACTTAAGAGCATATTGTACACTGACTCCCTGCCGAATGCAGTGCCAAATTTCATTAAAAATAGACGTTTTTACGATATTTTAAATAGGAAATACAGTATTTCTTTTCGATACACATGCTTATATCAATCCGCGTATATAAACAAACACTTCTTCCATATTATATTCCAACAATGTGTGTGAAAAATAATAAACAAGCATAATACATTATAACAACATTATTAAATAAATTTATGCATAACACAATATATATTTATACAACTTTTTTTTATAAACAACTACTTGAAATGTGAAGAGGCTATATGCGTTACATGACTTGATGGTAAATAAATAGTATTGTTAACTATGTATAATAAGAAATATGAGAAATATATTTATTTATTTAGAAAACACCTGTTTTAAGCTATTACTCCAAATTTTCACGCAATGTGTTGTGGGGTTCTTCTGATTGGTGTTTAGATATGGAAGTCATCAAAGTAGGGGTTTACTTCTTTACAGGTGGTTATCCAAATATACACCAGTTCATGGCGTTTTGAAAATGCATGCAAAGATAATACAAATATATATATATTGCAAGTACTGATAAAAATTTATATCTTTCAAAATAAAATAGACTATATACAAAGAGTTCCTATCAGAAAGTTCTCGTGTTGAAAGTCTTTCAGTCCTTAGTATATATATATATATATATATATATATATATATATATATAGAGAGAGAGAGAGAGAGAGAGTCTTTGTTAATATGTATGTAAGTACTTCTTGATAGTTATGCGCCATGAGTGATACACGCTTAGTCGATCATCTATCTTCCGATAGTGACGAGGCAGATTTTTTTCCCGCAGTAGGTTGCCATTTCTTTCTGCGGTAGACCAGTTGCCATCCGATCTGTCCTGCTATTTACCCATAGATGGGGGGAGAAGAAGATGATTCATACCTTTCCCAAGGGTATTAGTACATAATGTAATGGATTCGACTGGAATTCGAACTCGGCTCTCCGATTCCTCATTCCGAGCCTCTATGCGTTACTCCTCCTCTACTTCTTCTTGAAGGTAGTACTTCTTTTGACTCTCTATGGGATTTTTAGGTGTCCGAAGTTTGAGGGTAAGGGATAGTGGATGAAATTCTTTTCGGCGGCTGGTCTCTTCCGTTTATCTGCGCGTCACAATCTATCTTACACTTTTTTTTTTAAAGAATAGAATTCATTCCCGAATTGTTCTTGATTTGGATTGGTTCCAGAAATGACTCATTTAACAATCTCTTTTTCTTTAAGAAAGATAACCTTTTGGCCACTTTTATTTATTTCTTTATTTTTCCTTGTATTTTTGTCTTATTTCTTTATGGCAAATCAAAATGCATTTAACTTTCTATTTTTCTTAATCATTTTCTTTTTCTATCACTACAGTGTTAGCTATGAAAGCTAACACTGTAGTGATAGAAACAGTGGAACAACAAACCTTCTTTTATTACAAATTAAAAAAGTGTAATCAATAATCAAATTGATAATATTGTTACCTCATCATTTTTTTATCATAAACTGCTTTAAAAATAACAGGTTAATGGGTGGTCTAGTTAATCTTAAATTACAAGTAACATACAATTATTGCGAAAGGGCTTTAACAGGGGTTTTGTTTATATCTCACTAAAGACTATACCTAATACTTGGAATCAATCATTATTATCTCTTACTGAATACAAAACAGAGAAAATGTACCAGTGCATCAATAAGAAAAATGGTTTCCACCTTTTCTAAAATTACTCAACAAAATATGGAAATACTTTAAGAAAAGAAATGGTACTTGATAATCATGGATAGTTTTGTTTCACGTTTTTAACCTTCCACACACATTATTTACGGTATATGAAGAAAATGATGATGCTAAAATTTTAAGATAACTTCAAAACCTTTAGTATTGTTATATTTTTAGATTCAAACAATAATACTTGAAAATATATTTAACAGCATAATTCCATGTTCTCATTTAATTAATGATTAATTTCCGCAACTAACAAAGATATTGATTTAAAAACTTCTGAAAGCCTTTAATTTGACACCATTAAACATAATTTGGTAAAAGTTACTTAAGATTAGCTGATGAAAATTCGACGGAACTGTAAAAATTAAAAAATATTGTGACTGCATTAATTGGGTAAGAAATAAACTTGAAAAACGACGTCTAGTAAATAGTATTGTCATTCAAGAATTTTTTTCTTTTTTTAAAAAAAGACTACGAGACATGCAGATTACCTGGAGACAGCATAAATGAAGAAATAACATTTGATGTTTATAAAAAAAATTGTTTGTGCGTGAAATAGGATATCTGACATTGAAAGCTTAAAGTTAAGATTTCAGAAGAATGGAAATTTATATAGGAACCCGAATTGTTTGTCATCTGAAAATATTCTTGCCTGACAATGCACTTAAAGAAAACTTATAAAAATTGAGAAGTAATTAACTTGTGAACCACTACAAATTGAACTTTGACTAATAATTGAGAAATGGAAAATTCATAGAAATTGCTTTTAAAGTTAAACTTATGGTGAAGGAAGATAATGACCGGCGCTCTGCGTGCAACTGTGCAGTTTGTATTTATTTTGCATTGGAAAAATATAAAGTATTCAACGAGATAAATGAAAATCTCTGACTGGATTCTAAATACTTATTAATACTTAATAAATACTTATTAATACTCAATAAATACTTATTAATACTCTATCATTCAGGTGGCTAGAGAAAGAATGTTTTCGAGTTTGAAATTCATCAAGAATACGTTGAGGAGTACTTTGAATTGAAATCATTTGGAATCATCTATTCTAATGCCAGTGCGAGAAAAATTCTTTACAGAACTATGATACCATTGATGGTGTGTCATCCGAATACTCATTACTAGCAAAAGAATTGGATTATCAGTATTGCTAATCCATTTTTTACGTTGCAAAGAAAGAATAAAAAATATTGTTAATGCAATAGTTTGTTAAATTTTTCTCTCCCTAAGTATATTTACATTTTTCAATTTTGTGAAAAACAGCTGAAAATTTCAAATTGCTAAATTGTTCTAACGATTTTCCATGGGGCATTGGTTGGTTGCCTTTCATTGACTATCCTAGCTGTAAAAGAGTGTTTTGTTGGTAACAGGAATATTATATTGATATTCAAAGCACACTAATTTGTTAAAGTATTTTTCTAAAATACACTACCTATCTATATTGATTGAGCAATATACTTTTTATATAGTACATTTTCTTTTTCATAAAGCAAGAATGTTATTACACTCTATATTAACAACTGGTATTTGTTTAATACTAAACGTGTATAAACTTGTTTATTTGAACAAGTGTACATTATATATAGCATTCACTTTCTTCAATCGAGATTTTCATGTCACTCACATGTATATCACTCTTGAATTATTATTGCTTCATCATTTCAGTTTCGTGGAAAATCAAATATTTTATCTACACAAATAAATTTAATAAAGTCAAAATAATAAAATTTCAATTTTATTCTGTGTAATATTAACACATATTCTTATTTATTGTATTCTTAACAATATTCATATGTCTGTTTGTCTGTCTATATAATTCTATACATTGTATAACTTAAGTAATTATGACCTAGTGTACAAGGGGATAATGAAAAATTCTCAGCTCAATCCACTTATCAAAATTTGATCAAATGGCCCAACATCATATATTTTTTGAAGAACTTCTTGGTTGGGTCAATAACTTTTCAGCGCTTTTTCTTGTCAGAATCATAGCGTACGTTAAGAGAGCTTTTTAATGTGCAGTTCTAACTGATATGTACACTTCTGAAGTCAAATATAAACAGTCCATTTACATAGATATAACAATGATTCTTCAAATAATGTAAGAATATTAAAATAAACCTTTCTTTTTTTTTAGGATGAATAGGTAAAGAAAGAGTTTAATTGAAAGATCAGTTCAAAAACGTAAAGTATTTTTAAATAAATTCGATCTATTCAGAATACTCAGTAATGTGGTCGAAACATAAAAGTTTCAATTTGCTGTTTGATGAATGTTCATCGGCTTCCTCTGTTTCTCCATTTAATATGAAATTTATGTTTGATGTATTTTGTTTTATTTTCTTTTTAACTGTTTAAGTTTATTTTTAAGTGTCTTAAGACAAAAAAAATAAATAAAATAAAAATAAAGATAGCGATCGAATTTCAAGTCAATAGATTTAAGTACGTGATATTAATCTTAGAATATATTCTAATGCTCATTTCATATGACCTCAAAATATATTTGTAATTGTTCAAATTTCAACATTTGTCTCGGAGTATTATAGCATCTCGAAGCAAATGTTGAATGGAGTTACCGCTCTTGTCAGAATCATAGTGTACGTTAATAGTGATTTAGGGTGTTTATCCAGGTCGTTGTAGTTTCTCACCCATGCTTATGCTGATATTTTGGAAATAGATTGATTGAAAAATCCAAAAAATCAAATGGTGGTTGAAAATTTCGTTTTCTGAGTATGTCATTGCTGATAATGATGATTCAAATAGTTTTGGCTCACTACTAGAATCTTTATTTAACTTTTCTTTATTTGTCACTTTTACTTGTATATACATTATGAGCAAATATTTGTATTTTTCTTTTAATTAAAAATCGTTCAGATAAATTATCTGAACGGAAAAGTAATAACAGTATTAATACCCAAAATTAACACCGAAAATAAAACAAATAATCTTTACTTTGCAAACTTTAATATAAAGAATCGAATTGCATCAATGTTATTGATCGGCTTCAATGATTTTATGAAGTAGAAGCGAAAAACATCTAAATATATTAATAAAAAAAGTCTTAGCTGTTGCCAAAAGTATGAGTAATGCTACTTAAAATAAATTCGCCTATTTATTTACAATTAAATGTGTCTATAATTAAATATCTCTAGATAAACTGATCAAAAACTATTTGCAAATATAACATTTTCTTACTCAGTTCAGACCAGAAAGAAAGGAAAAATTATTTCCAGATAAGACAGAAGAATCTGATCAAAATTACAACTGAGATATTTTGGGCGTTCGTATTATTTTAACGGTCGGACATTTTGTTATTATAGGCTCAGTTGGGGGTTGGGTACAATTTGTTTGCAATAAGAGCCGCCATGCAAATTTCCAGACAATGCGTGTCTGCTATTTATAATTATGAATGGGGGTTATCCAGAAGAAGGTCATTGAACTTACAAAATTACCACTGACCGTTAGGTTTATCATGATTATTTAAACGGCTTTTTCTTCTTGATAATTTAACAGTAATGACTTTTACGAACTTAGAATTTTAGCTAAATGTGAACAAAGGAAATCTTCTCGTTTTATATTCTAATTATGGTATATATTCACAACAGTGTTGCAGAAATATATTTCGGCAACATTCAATATTTAATAATTAATACCAAAGTGACCGCAATTTACACAGATAAAAATTCATTTTTATGATCCTCTCCGATCAGTGTTTATTATCTGTCCGATTTCTCTTTCAGGAGAAATGAATGCAAGTATATTAAGTTTCATTTGCCTATATCTCTCACAAATTTTAACCTCGTATTCAAATGATCTAATAAAAATATCTGAGTCTGTCCAGGACATAAATAAAGAAAGAAGGATTTTAAATTGTTGATTACTTTTGCTATTTATTATCATACTATGTTGAATGCGGATCAAAGAAAATAAACTCACGAAATTTGATGACAACCTTAAATTTTCTTTCTTTCTTTCTTTCTTCCTTTCTTTCTTATTTATTTATTTATTTATCATTAATATGATGATTATATTCAATTATATTATCCAGGAAAATTAAATTGTGGCGGTGCAGGAACTACGTCGAAAATAAATTTTCAGTGAGAAAAATTAGAACTGAATGACTTTTTTACTTAAAAAGTCATTCAGTTCTAATTTTTCTTGTTTCAGCAAGAAACTTTTAAAAGGCAAAACATCGATCTGAGAGCAAAAAAGTAATATACTGCAGTGTATTTGAAACCTACCAGCGGAGTACTTTCTTAGGTCTGTCGGAACTACTGCATTCCCAAGAATGTCAACGCAATAGTTGACAGTATAGAAAAGGCACGTTCTCTCCATCCATCTGCGAATATCTTTGTCTTCGGTGACTTTAATGCACGTAGTTGTCACGTATTTGAAACATTCTAAAGGTTACTGATGTTGCCGGTATACAGACATTAGATTTTTTCCATTGCCCAATCCCTCACTCAAATTGTGAACTTCCCTAATCGTTTCTCTAGCCAAACTGAGCAACAGGCTTTTGTACTGGATCTATTTCTTACCTTCTCTGCTCGCTCTTGCCGAGCTTCGCAATATTGCCCTCTTAGTAACTCGAACCACTCTGTGGTAGCTATTGATATCTTCTTCCAAGCATCCATTAAACCCTCTGATTGGGACTCATTCCGGGATTTTATTCGTGACGGCTCTTGGACTGATATCTTCAACTTCCCATAACCTTTAAAAACTTTTGCTCTCGTGATTACTGCCGTCTCTGTAATAGGATACTAAATAAGCACATGGTCTCTATCCCCCCTTTTCAATTAATTTGAGGTGTTTTCATCATCTGCTGATAAAGCTGAATGCTTTGCATGTAAATTCTCCTCAAACTCTACTCTTGACTCATTTGGAGTATTCCTGCCTAACTTCCCGCTTAGAATTGATTCTCTGCTGATGTGCATATAATCTCTTTCATGATTTCTGCTATCATATGTAATCCCACAAAGCATGTAGATGCGATGGTATCCCTGTAATAGTCATTAGAAGTGTGCTTCCGAACTAGCTGCTGTTCTCTCTAAACTCTACACTAAATGCCTCGCCGCCTCCTGCTTTCCTGCCTGCTGAAAGTCATCGTCTGTTCCAGTTTTTGAGAACTCTGGTGAACCTTCCGGACCATCCAACTCTCAGCCTATTAGCCTTCTATCTGTTTTTGGGAAACTCCAATGCTGAATTGGTTCATCATCTCTCATCGCAGGGCCTTTTCTCAAACAAGCAATACGGCTTTCGTTTTTCCAGGTCAACTGCTGATTTACTAACGATAATTGTGGAAAGAATCTATCATGTGCTAGATAAAAACGGTGAAGCCCGGGCTGTAACATTAGACATCTCGAAGACCTTTGACCTTTGGCATTTAGATCTTCTCCACAGGCTGAAAAGTTCCGGCCATATTTTGAATTGATCTAGTCGTTCCTATCGTGAAATGAAAGTTGTCCTGAACGGCCACTCATCTCCATCTTTTCGTACTAGCGCGGATGTCTCACAGGGCCCTATCCTTAGTACTACGCATTAACGACCTCCGAACTTGACATCTACGCTGATGAAACTATCATTTTACATGAGTTAAGTAGAAGTGTTAACGTATGAAACAAATCAAAGTTTAGTAGAGAAAGAACAATGTCTATCTCTCGACCAGTATCACTATTCCAATGTCTTGCAGTAATTGTCTGAACGCGACTCTGTTTCGGACTGCCTCTGACTCGACTCTTGACTCGACTTGAACTACTGACGATATTCAGTCACCCACCCAATGTCAATCACGAGGGCTGCGTCATGAACTCTACAAGTAACCTTTTTACCGATTAAAAAAGGGAAATTGGGAAATTTCTAGAAGAATAAAACACGACATGGCTTTCCACCATATGAAACTAAAGTAAACTCTGTGGAAAAATTTGAATATACATTGAACCCGTATAAATCAACTCATTTTTCTTTGGATCATTATTTCCAAAAGTAAATTCATCAACTTCTTTTCTTGAGGATTCAAGATTTTTGATAATAACATGGCTATTGTCCCATTCAACGTAGCAAAAAAGAAGGGGTGAAGGGTTCCTCTATATCCCGTCAGGAAGAGATCAACATTCAAAAGAAAAATGTCAGTCGTTAGCAAAATTGAAACGGTCTCTTCGATTGAAAGGAACCTGGACCTATATTTTTATCCTCAATAAATTCGTAAATCACCCCCCCCACGAGGGTGGGTTCAATCACCGGTATTAATCAAGGATTGAACATTATTTTACCTTTTTTAAAAGTTGATAAATGACGGATATTCTGGCGAATATACAAATCAGGCCTTTTTATTTATAGGGCATTCCCGAAAATTAGGCTCGGCATACAAAATATAGCCCATTTGAACCCGTATAAACGGGTTCAGGGCCGATTTTACCTCCCCGAAGGAGAGAAGAACTCCGCCCTTCGGCGTGGAATAGCCTCCTTCGGGTTCCTCCCCGCCCGTAGGAAGAGAGTTTAACCAGAACAGTCGCTCAGAAAATGAACGACTGACGATATTCAGTCACCCCCCCCACGAGGGTGTCATGTGGCACAAGGCCTTTTTAACGTGGGCATTCCCGAGCCATTAGGCTCGGCCAAAAAACGTATAATCCCATTTGAACCCGTATAAACGGGTTCAGGGTCGGTTTTACCTCCCCGAAGAGAAAAGACTCCGCCCTTCGGCGTAGCCTCCTTCGGGTTCCTCCCCGCCGTAGGAAGAGAGTTCAACCGAACAGTCGGTTCAGAAGTGAGCGACTGACGATATTCAGTCAAAATTCCCCACGAGGGCATCATGTGGCACAAGGCCTTTTTTAACGTGGGCATTCCCGAGCCATTGGGCTCGGCCAAAAAATGCCCATTTGAACCCGTATAAACGGGTTCAGGGCCGGTTTACCTCCCCGAAGGAGACTCCGCCCTTCGGCGTAGCCTCCTTCGGGTTCCTCCCCGCCCGTAGGGAAGAGAGTTCAACCGAACAGTCGGTCAAACTTGAACGACTGACGATATTCAGTCACCCCCCCCACCAGGGGTCATGTGACACAAGGCCTTTTTTTACGTGGGCATTCCCGAGCCATTAGGCTCGGCCAAAAAATATGCCCATTTGAACCCGTATAAACGGGTTCAGGGCCGGTTTTACCTCCCCGAAGGAGACTCCGCCCTTCGGCGTAGCCTCCTTCGGGTTCCTCCCGCCCGTAGGAAGAGAGTTCAACCGAACAGTCGCTCAGAAGTGAACGACTGACTCTTTCCTTTTCTCCTGAGGAGGCGCAGTATTTATTAAGTAAGGAATAGTCCATTATTATTATCATAGGTAAGATCCCATAACAACCCCCTTCCGAAGCTTTTGCATAGCAGGGTTTTTTTTTAATATCTTTTTTTCTTTGGATCTATTTCCAAAGGTTCAGTGAATTTTCTTTTTCTTGACGATTTTCTTGGTTCTGGCATTGTTTGCGGTCTTTTTATATCGAATGTGTCGAAAATCGTGTCCAATACCTCTTCTTGAGGTGGACCGTTAGCATCCTGTAACGGTCTCTTCCTTATTTGGTTTACGTGTCTTCTGTGTGAGAATTTTTTTCCTTGTACTATGTACATCATATTACCAATTCTTTTCTCAATTATGCCTTGCTCCCAGTAAGAGGTATTATTTTTATATGCCTTAAAAAAAACTTTTTCTCCTGGGAGGAATTTTCTTTTTGATGCGTAGGACTGTGTTACTTGTTTTGTTTTACTTGGTAGTAATTTATCGAACGCTGATCTGATTTTCCTAGCAAACATGATATCTGCTGGTGATAATGTTGATGGTGTAGAATTATTTGGCGTTATTCTATATACCTGTAGGAATTGCTGTAATGCTTTCTTCGTAGGCACATCGTACGCTTTTCGTAGCGCTCTTTTGAGTGTATCCACGAATCTCTCCGCTTGTCCATTTGATCTTGGGTGGTAAGGCGGGGATTTTATATGTTTTACTTGATAAATTTCGCAAAACTCTTGGAAGTCTGCTGACGTGAATTGCGTTCCATTATCTGTTACTAAGCAGTCCACTACGCCAAACCGAGCGAATAGCTCATGGAGGAAATTTATGGTCGTTTCTGTAGTAGGATTTTTTGCAACGAAAACACCTCCGGCCATTTACTGTAGCTATCAACTATGATTAAATAGTAGAACCCGTCAATTGGTCCTGCACAATCTGCGTGTATTCTTGACCATGGACGATCAGTCTCTGGTCAAGGCTTATGTATGATTGGCGGTGCTTTGGCTGCTAAATTACAAACCTTGCAAATTTCCACCATCTGAGTAATATCCTGGTCCATATTCTTCCAATATACATAGCTTCGCATTAGCGACTTCATTCTATTTTTACCAGGGTGTCCCCTGTGGAAATCCTTTAGGATTCGCTTTTGTAAAGTTTTGGGAATTACAACCCTTTCGTTGTAAAGTAGCACATTATCGCATAGAGAAAAGCTATCCGAAATTTGCTCATTTTTTTCTGCCTTTTTGCTTTTGTTTTATTAATAAATTCGTCATTTTTTACTTCATTTTTTATGTCTTGCAATGTGACTGGGAGGTTTCTGACTGTACAACATAGTACTGTCCTTATGTCTTCTTAGGCTGCGATTACCGTATCTTCCAATGGCTCTGTCTTTGTTGGTATAAGTCTTGACAGGCCATCCGCGTGCCCGATTCTTTTCATTGGTAAATATTCCAATCTGAAATTGTAGTTCAGAAGAATCGTTCCCCATCTAAGTAGCCTATTTGCAGTGTAAACCGGTAGACCTTTTTTTGAACCAAAAATTTTTATTAACGGTTTGTGATCCGTCTGCAGAGTAAAATGTCTACCATAGACGTACCTATGGAATCTTGTTACTGCGAAGATGATTGCTAGAGCTTCCTTCTCTATTTGTGAATAATTTTTCTCCGCTGGTAGTAGGGTTCGAGAAGCATGTGCGATAGGTTTTATTGTCCCATCTGGCATTTTATGTAATATACACGCTCCGACTCCGTAGGCGCTCGCGTCACTTGCTACAATAATTTCTAGTTTAGGATCATAGTGTGCCAAAAATAAATCCGATGTTAATGTCTTGATTATTTTTTCAAATGTTTCCTGGCATTGATCTGTCCACTGCCAAACTTTTTCTTTCTTTAGCAGTTCGTTCAGTGGTGCGCGAAGTTTATGCATTTGAGGTATGAATTCCTGGTAGTAATTCACTAATCCAAGAAAAAATTTGTAGTTCTGTTATATTCTTAGGAACTGGCATTTTTTTTTTTGCTGTAGACCTTTCAGGGTCTGGTCGTCTACCTTCTTGATCTATGATATGGCCAAGGTATTTAATTTCCTTCATGAAAAAAATCACACTTATTTTCTTTTACTTTGAATCCATAGCTTTGAATTCTCTTAAAAACTTCTTGTACATGTTGCCAGTGTTGTTCAACGCTTTCGCTATTAATCAATACGTCATCCAGGTATGCAATTGTGTAGTCTAGTCCGGCAAGCATCGTATCCATTGTCTGTTGGAATATAGCCGGCGCGACCTTAATTCCAAATGGTAGTCTTTGGTATCTGTACAATCCCTTGTGTGTATTTATGCATAGAAGTTTTGAACTTTCTTCATCGACTGGAATTTGCAGGTACGCCTCACTTAAATCAATTTTTGAAAAATATTTTCCGCCATTTAATTTAGTGAATACTTCTTCTGGACTGGGTAGAGGATAGTGGTAGTCCTTTATTGCTGCGTTCAAACCTGTAGAAAAATCAGCACAAACTCGAATTTCTCCTGATTTCTTTTTTGACGTAGACCGTCGGTGCGGCCCATTTGCTGTATTCTACTTTTTTCAATATGCCCGTATTTTCGAGTCTAGTTAATTCTTGGTCAATTTTTTTTCAATTGACGCAAACGGTACGCTCCTTTTTTTTTGAAAAACAGGTTGAACGTTTTCCTTTATTTCGATATTAGCTGCCATTTTCTTACATCTTCCGAGACCTGCTGAAAATACTTCGGGGAAACTCGTTTTTAGTTTTCCTTTTAATTTGTCTGCCTCGGTTGATAAGCTTTTTACATTTTGGCAGTACGTACTAATAGGTAAATCCCACAATTCGAATTTTTGCATCCAGTCTGTTCCGAATAGGTTTTCGGTATTTCTTAAGACGTACATGTTTAGTTTTTTCGTCATTCCATTAAATGTTACGTTTGTAATTACTTCACCCTCGAATTTTATCTTTCTCCCCGTAACTGATCTAGCAATTTTATCCGTTTTTAACATGACAGGTTTGTTCAGTTTTCTCCATGTTTGTAGGTTTATGATAGTTAAGTCTGAGCCAGAATCCAGCTGTAACCTAACTTTTCTGTTTTGCATTTCAACTTGTACATATTTTCTTATATTAGTCTCATCTGCTTGATCAGTCCTCGTAATTCTTATTCTGCTTTTGCTTTCTTTTCTATACCAACAATGAGAACTTTTGTGGCCAATTTTTTTACATGATAGACAAGTTTTAAAACGATATGTACAGTCTTTAACCCAATGCCAAGACCCACAACGATAGCATGGACTGGGTGGTAGTTTTTTTTTTTATGTTGATTATAATTAGAAAATTTTTGTTTCACCTGTTCTTGAGGCGGGAAAATCGGTTCGGTTTGTTTGTGAGGAGGGAAAATTTGTTTGCCTTCGTACTTTGCGTACGTGTGCTATGCCAGCTTGTTCTATGTCTTTTGAGTCTTTCTTCACACTGATGCATCTCTGGCAGTCTTCGGCTAGTTTTTGAAGTGTCAGATCTTGTTCACTCTCCAATTTAGTAAGTATTCTGCGTCTCATTTCCGCGTCTTTGGTTGAAACCAGGCCTTGGACGTAAATTAAGCATTTGAAATTGTCCGCGCTGAGTTCCGATAATTTGAAGTCGTCACAATATTTGTTAACAATGGATGCGAAAGTTATGTAATCTTCGCTGTCCTTTTTTGTAAGGTTCAAGCATTTCCATCTTTTATGGAATAGTGAAGTATTATGGCTGAAAAGTTCCGTTAGCAGTTTTATGGATTCTTTGAACGTTAACTCGCTTGTTTTTCTGGGAAGGATATAATCTACGAATTTGGTATATTCGCCTGTGCCTAATTTTCTTAGTAATAGGCGTACTTTACGTGCGTCTGACCAATCTTTGCAGTCAAAATCATATAGATCTTCGTACCTTCGGAAGTAATTTGCAAAAGTTTTATCTTCGTCGGGTGCGTACTTGAAATCTTCGATATTACTCCAAATAGCGTCTTGTGAGAGAACTGTTTCGTTCTCGGATTTTTGCTCCTTATTTGTCATTGCACGTAACAATAATTCTTGCAATTCCAGATGTTTCTGTTCGTACCTTTGTTGCTGTTCAAATTGGATTTTGATAAGTTCCCATAATGGTTGACTTAAAATCTTCCATGTTAACGTATTTTTTTTTTTTTTGTGTAACCTGATATTCTGTAGCCTGTGTAGAGACGCAACAAAAAAAAAACTTTCCTTTGTTGTCAGTGAAAATTTGATATAAAAAAAAAAAAAAAAAAAATTTTTTTTTTACCCTTTTTAGACATTTCCCCTTTTAGGGTTCCTCGTCGCCACTTGTTATGCGCGACGGATAGCAAAAAAAAAAAAAAAAATTGTCCTCCGCGTAGAGAGTTGGTTTCTTTCCTCGTCGCCACTTGTCGTCGCCACATCACAAAACACGTTGTTATGGTCCTGGTCCGGTTCCTTGTACCACGGTGATAGTCCAAGGTAGAACCAATAAAGAAGAACTCGAACACAGGTATGGAATAACACAGATATATTACAAACAGGAATATATACAGAGAAGTAGAAGTGTTAGTATGAACAATCAGGTTTAGTAGAGAGAACAATGTAGTCTCGACTTGCTACACATATGCATGCACACATGTTCGTATAAGAAAGTTGTTGATTATAGCCTGAAATAGTTATATGCATACAATGTACTGATTAATTTCATTGCCTAAATGACATTTTTAGTATTGAACTTTCTAATCACTTTGACCGCTGTTATCATTTGCTGCTTAAATATACAAAACACAAAAGAAATATGACATTGGAATTTCGTAAATCCAATTGAGAACAGAACTACACGGTATTGTACACAGCTCGAAAGACACAAATAATAAAGAATTTATTGCCATATTCATTTTTTCTCTGATTTCAATTATAAACTTACTTGGTTCCAAAAAAGTTAATACGCTTTTGTCGTTAAATAACTTCATTCAAAAAGAATGTTTTTGATTCTATTGTGATAATTAATATTATCATATTAAGGTGCATTTTTGAAAAGAAAATGTCAAAATTAACGTATTTTTATTTATTGATTTTGAGATTGAAAATGGAAGAAAATAAACATTTTCTACTTATGCCTTTCATTAAAGTGAAACAAAAAATATAAGCTACACAAACGAAATATTTGTAAATGTTTGTGAATGAACATGTCAGTAGTTGCTTGTAAAGTTTCGTGTGGGAAATTTATCGTTAAACGATGCTCTATGAAGGAGCATAATCGAATAGACAGAGAATTATAACAATCAAATCAAAACATTCCTTTAAAATAATCACCATTATACGACGCGGGAAATAGCTAATATACTCTACATATCCAAAATCAAACGTTGAAAATCATTTGCACCAGATTTCCTATGTGACTTTGCTGTTAAAAATTTAAAAAAACTAGATAAATAATTCTAAAAAAAATTCTAGGTGTTATTTCAACTGTTAACCAACGAAAATGTTTCGTTTTGAAATAAATTGAATGAAAATAAATAAATTCTTTACAATGTGAAAATACTCATACCAACGACTGGTGATGCTTTATAAATAGTAGGATTGAAAGAGCCTTGTAGTATGAGCTCTTAAAAATAGATTCAATCAAACAAGTACGGGTCATAATCGTTCTTTTGGCAACCATGTAAAATTATTGTAATCAACTGTTTGAAGAAAGTTCTCTTGTGAGATAAATGTTCCGAAATAATCGTTAGAGCAAAGTTTGCATGTGAAGAATGAATAACACGAAGAATACAAATGCTTGGTATGTGTTGTGGATAAACTGGTTTGAATCAACAAAGTTCTGGTTGATTGTGCTTGGCAAAAGTTATAGAGAGAAAATGTAAATTTGTAGTTACGAAATTCTGTGTCTGTGTGTGCGTTGAGCAAGATCGTGGATTTGTGTTGACGGCTGGAATCTTACTGGATCTTACTGGCGACTTGCGAAAAGTCGCCCAATTTAAGGAAAAAAAGGTCGGCTCCCACGGAACCGTGGGAAAAACTTGATCTTGCATTAAAAATATTGATTAAAAATTAACCAATCACTACATTCGTACTAAACAGAATAGGTAAGTATGCTCAGAACCAAAAGATTCAAAGCTAAATTACCCAATACAAAGGTAGTAGTAATTTATTAGCCAATCGCAGGCAAATAAAATGACTTGGAGTATATGTGGTTGTGAAAAACATAGCAATCGCTATAACAGAACTATCGTAAAATGTTGCAAGTCGTTGGAAAATAGTACGTTTCTTGTAAGGTACTACACAAATATAGATTTCTATCTTTGTAAGTAGAGAGGATAATAAAAGATAAGCAAAAACAAGAATAATTGATAATCAGTATGAACATTTGAAGAATTGCCCAAAATATGGATTAGCAACTGTATCTACTAGTTTAAGAGCTGTGGCTCCGATGACGCTCTAGCTTGAAATGAGGACAGAAGACAAAGTATGTTAGAGAGTAGCTAATTATTGATAAGACATAGAAGTGTTAATTCTACCCAGAATAAAACAAGATATCCTGTTATGATAGGTACCTCCAATAATTCGGTATACCTAAAGATTTTTGAAGCTTTCCCTCAGCTTCAATTGAAAGCTAAAGGATTAAATTTTCTAATTCCAGAAAAATTACCGTAGAATATTTCAAGTAGAAATTTGAATGGTTTTTAGTCGAATCTTCCGAAGAACCAATCGATACAGTCATTTTTTACTTTTTAGAGAGATGTACACAAAACTTAATTTTTCGTTTTTGAAAATCCCGCTAAAATAAGATACACATTTCTGAAACGTTACTTTCGTAAAATTCGCAAATTTAAAGTTAAATTAATCTGTTCTGAAACAAATATCACTTACTTATAGCATAAAATTTTCTAGACAAACATTTCTTGACCTTGTTATTTTCACGTCTTCATCGATAATTTGATGGTTGAATGTCAATAATTAAATTATCTCACTCAGTTATTAATTGTTTAAATTGATAAATGAGATAATTTTATTATCTCAATTTAATTTTTCATTTAATAACTGAGAGTGAAATAAGCCGAAGACCTTTATGTCAAGTGGGGAGACAGGCGTTGAAGCACGTGATCTTTTAATCATAATATCATTTACGAGATACGATAATATAAAAATAAGATCATATAAATTTCGTAAGATAGGTACCTAATAATTGTAGGTACCATTTATAATCTGTAAAGATACATCTATTTAATAACACCATTGACTAAACTGTACATAATTTTCACTAATTTTAGAATATTTAACAACATTAATGTAATAATAATAATAATAATAATAATAATAGTAATAAAATAATTTAAGAAATAACAAATAATTGTTTTAAAAATTCATTTTTCATCAAAAAGGTTTTTTGCTTTCAGACAATATAATCCATATTCATAAAAACAGATAAAAGCAACTAAAAGCATTTGAAATTAAATAATATTTTTGTTTTATTGAGTTTTGTATGTTACAATTTAGAGATCAGGTACAACTTTAAAAAAACCCAAAAAAACATGATTTGCTTTCCTCAAAGCATTGTGCTTTAAACTAATATAATCACTAAATTGTCCAATTATAAATTTTTACAGTTTTCATAAAATTAGTTATGGGTGGGGGGATGTTAGGTAATAAATATAAAAAATATTTTGCCATTCAAGGTAAACATATTTATAATAATTTCCATAATTTGTGAATAGTTTCTGAAAGTTATTAAAATACAATTAATTTTTTTTGCAAGATTTTGTCATACAGAAAAGAACCACGCTAAAATTTTGTGTTATTTAGTAGTTCCGCTTACACAAAGAGAAACTAGGTATTTTTAATCAAAAGTTTTAAAAAGAAGGAAAAATTTTAAAAAATAACTAAAAAATACTTTCTTCTTGATAATAACACAAACATTTTGACGATAAAATTTTGTTTCCGTCAAGTTTGGCGTCTTTTTCATCATGCTATGCTCTTTTTTAGCGATTTCATGTTATGTCTATTATTGTGGTGTTCCAGTAACAAGAAGTAGTTCGTGATTGCTGGTAGTTTGGCAGGGTACGGAGAGAAAAGATTTCATGTTTTCTATCATGTACACTAACAAAGAGGAGTAATTAAAAATGACAAAATTTGCCATAAAAATACGTCATAACAATCAGCATTTTAATTAAATTTGCTTTGATTTTTGATTTTTTTATTTGAAATATATAAAATTATCTGGTTATTATTGTTAAAACTTCACCTCTGTGAGGTGACTGATCAAAACATCTTATGGCGTAAAAAGGAATTATATCGTGACACGTCCCAAGTGTTAAAAAATGAAAGAAGCAGCAGCAATAAAAAATGTATTGTTTCTCTATATGGCGCAAAAACAGCAATTAAAGAAGTTTTGTAAAAATCTGCTGCATAAAGCTATTGGCTATATGTCGAATTTGAGTATGAAAGGGTTTATTCTGGCTATAAAGGTTTTATGCTTCAATGAATAATAGTACTGTCAGTTAGCTAGTTAATACTAGCAAGTAATTTGCTTAGTTGAATTATTTTCTTTAGAAATCCAAACAGATAATTAGAATATTATTTACTCTACTTTATAAGGTTTCATATCTTTTTCAAGGAAATAATCGCAGAATTCCTTTCCACTAAATTGTCATAATAAAGAAATTACTTAAATATTCGTACAGTTGCCTGAAAATCAATGCATTTTATTTAAATATCAACTGACATCATTCACATTGATGAAATGATGTAATATTTTTTACTACATAAAATGTTAATGATCTTAAAAAAAGAACCCACATTTAAGTGAGATCTCAGCTTTCGGTAACTAATATATTGTTTTTTGTTTTCCTTTTATGGATTTGGCTGAAGATTAAATCTAACTGAAGAAAAATCTATGTCGGAAACGTTGATCGGCAATTTGTGGGAAATTTATCCCGGCTTTCCCACATGAAGGTTAAAGATGACATAATCGTTAAAAGCAACAACGGCTTGAAAGTTTAGAGCGGACAATTCTCTCTCTTTTTAGGCGGAAGACTAAAGACTCAAACTCCTTTCTCTGATTTGGGTGGCAACTAGTCTATCGCAGAAAATTTTCTGCCTCGTCAGTCATGATTCGAAAGAGACATGATCACTCAAGCGTGTGTCACGTACATCTGCCTGACTAATGCATACTCGTCAGTATTTGATTGACAAATAATAATATTAGTAGTAGTAGTATATAAGAAGGGAGCGTGAAAAGCTTTTTTTCACTGGCTGACGGTGACGGATGTATTTCAATAAGAACAGTCGGACTCCTGTTTATGTCGCTCATTATGACTTTTGCAATGTCGAGGTGCATAGCCCGATGCTTTCAAGCAGGCGGCCTGACTCGTCCGGAGTCAGGTCGGGGTTGCTGTTTGAGCCGATATGATGCAAAACCCGAAATCGGCGATGAAGATAGTGCATCACTGAAGCTCAACCTTGATGCATCTAAAAAATCTATTATACAACAATTATGGTTGTTTTTGCGTGACAGAGAGAGAGAGAGAGAGAGAGAGAGAGAGAGAGAAAAGATAAACAAAAAGAGAGAAAAAGAAAGAGGCAAAAAAATAGAGAGCGTACCAGTTGTACTGATTATCATCTATTTATTTTTAAATAATCAAATTTCATTTTCTTAATATTTTAATGACATTATTCTACTCACTTGTCATCATCATCTTATTCCTTTTGTGTTTATTTTGATTCTCTTCTTATTATTGAAAATGATTTTCAACATTGTATTTTAATGTTATCGTAACACTGGAGAACAAATTTAAATTTCTTGTCTGTTGAATTAGATTTCACAGTTATATGTAATTGGTAATTTTTATAAGTTCCTATTTAAACCAATATATATGTTTATATTTCAGATTTTCTTAAATTTATTTGAATTAAGGGATTTAAATACCTTTACAAATTGGCAGAACAATCAAGCATTATGACATCAAGCACTAGAAAATTCAAATGCAAAAACAACCCTGATTCCTTTTGTTTTGTATGTGGAAATTTTACACTTCCACATCAACGATCAAATATAACAGACTTCGTAAAAATATTTTGCCACAGAGAAAGCCTAATATCTGTTTTTATTTTTATTTTAAGTCATTTCTATTGTTATAATCTAATTTTGCTGTAATTTGAATTGCTTGTATTTATGAAACTTGAAAAACATCGTAACACATGACTTCATATTTTAGTCCTAATTCGAAAAATCTGGAAAATAGCATATAGGCTGTTGACAAAAATCAGGACCTGATAGAGCTAAATGGAGTTGAATTTCGTATTCAGCGCACCCAAATTACCTAGAATCAAACGTCAGATATCATTCAATAAAATACGATCCCCTCATTAATATATAAATCAATTTGTTATATTTATGAGAGAATAATGGTCAATATTGGAAATAGAGCGTTTATAGATATAGACAGTGTGGATATGGGAATCAATACTGCATGTTAACGGTCAGTTTAGAACCATTTATATATCTTCTCTCTAAACGCTAAAATGAATGCCTCGCTGCTTTTTGCTTTCCAGTTTGCTGGAAGTCCTCGTCTGTAGATCCAGTTTTTAAGAACTCAGACGAACCCTCTGATGTTTCGAATTATATGCCTGTTAGCTTTCTACCTCTTTTTGGCAAAATACCAGAGGTCCTGATAAACTCTGAATTGGTTAAGCATCTCACCACGCAGGATCTTCTTTCAGATAAGCAATATGGCATCCGCTTCTCTGTGTCAACTGCTGAGATGTTAGCGGTTATTCTTTAGATAAGAATGGTGAATTTCAGACTCTTGCTTTGGATATTCGGAAAGAATTTGATAGGGTTTGGCATGCTGATCTTCTTAACGTGTTGGAAGGTATTTCTGGTCGAAATTTTTAACTGAAGCTATCTTTCTTATAAAATCGCGAAATGAAATTTGTGGTGAACGGCCACTCTTCTAGATCTTTTTGCATTATTCTTAATAATAAGTCTGATCGGTTCGATAAGGTCAAATTGGCATCTACAAAATGACCTACAATCTGTTGACCATTGGGGCAAGGAATGACTTGTAATTTTAAAGACTTTAAAACGAAACTACACTCTTTTAATCGCCTGAGAGAACCCTTTTTGACATCCATTAGTATGGCTGATACTAACCTCCAGAAGAGTGACTCATTGCGCTTTCTTTTTCGTTTTCCGCTGACATGAAATGGAAAAATTATATTGAATCAATTGCTAGGTCTGCTGCTAGGAAAGTTGTTTCAATGTATCGTGCTAGATAATTTTTTCTTGCCAGAATCTATCTTACATATTTATAAGTCTGCCATTCGTCCATGCTTTGAATATTGCTGCCACATTTGGTCTGGTACTTTTCCTATGTATTTAGATATTCTTGATACAAATAAAAAAAGTTATAGGTCCTGATTTGGCATCTCAGCTTCAGTCACTTTTCCACCACCGTAACATAGCTTCCCAGTGCCATTTCTATAAATATTTTCATAGTATGTGTTTCTATGGTACCTAAACTTTACGATTTTATTGTACTACTAGATCAGGTTTTACTAAAAAAAAAAAAAAAAAAAAAAAAAAAAAAAATTCATTTCAAAGTCTCATCATTTTATAGTTGAAACGGATAAATGTAACCGTAAGTTCTATGCTAACAATTTTCTTCTCTCGCCGCACTTTTCGCTTGTGGAACTCTCTTCCGGCTTCTTGCTTCCCAGTCAACTTTGATCTTCAAAAATTTAAATGCAATGTCAATCGTTATATCGAGTAACCCCTTGTATCTTAGTTTTTTTATTGCCCTCTGTTGGGGTGAAATTATTAAAAAATTATATATATATATATATATATATATATATATATATATATAAATTAGCATAAAAATCGTTTGAGGTGTAAAAGTGACCGTTACCATCCAGTGTTGATACTTGAAAGTAGAAAATACAATAAAAAATAAAACGACAGACCTTGTCACTTTAATTTAACAAAACTTGTTTTAATGAATTCTTATAGCATATATGTAGGTACCTGCACAGATTTGCTTAAATGAGCATACCACAATGAAAAATGCCGCAAACTTAATAAAAAGTTTTATCGTAAAAATGTTGTTATTATTAACAGGAAATACCAAAGGATTTTTTGATTATTGAATTATATTTTTTCAAAATTTCGTTCGAAATGTTGGTTAAAAATCTTATTTTTCTTGCGTCAGCGAGGGGGCAAAGATTAGTATTGGAAATTTTAACGTCCCTTTGCGATGAAAAACATACTGATTTGGAAATTCTTGCAAAAATAAAATAATTGTAAGATTTTAATGCAACTTTCAGGATTTATTCACAGATTAATTTATTTTAGAAATGTTTCTTTTTTTTTAGAAAATCTTGATAAAAACATTTTTTTACATCTGTTACACGCCACTTATTTAATTTTATGAAATTTTCTCTGTTTTAATTTTTGTACCGCTTAATGCTTATATTAGTTATATATCTTAGAGAATTTAAATGCTCATTTTTTTTTTTTTGTAAAACTGGCCTCCCAGTTATTTAAAATCTGTTGTGAATCGTAAAATAAAAAATGCAATAGAACGAACACATTTTAATTGCTTTTATGAAAAAGCTATATTATGGACACAATTGTCTAATGAAAAAAGATTTCGATGAATAATGAATTTTTATAAAAACTTTTCATTTTTTGAAAAAATTTAATAAAATATTATATTATGGAGAATATATTCGTAAAGTTTTAAGATTACTGGGTAGTTAAAAATTACGTTATATAATTTTCACAGATATTGTCCACCGTAGAAAAAATTAGATAAACTTTCGTCTGTCAGTCAAGCTGTCAGCACCTTAAATAAACATCTATCTCCGTGCTAAAAAATACGTTTCTGCAATATTTTGAACTAAAAGTAAATAATATTTGTTTAAAACCAGATTAATTCAATTTTAAATCAGCTAATCTTTCTCATATAAAGTTTCAAAAAAGTATATTTTATTTTTGGAAGAACCTTTAATAAAATTTTTACATTGTGATGGCACATGGCTAAAAATGGCGCTAAAATTAGCGATTTTTAGTGATTTCAAAACAAAAACTCCTTCCAGTCAATCTAAATTTTTTTTGAAACACAGGAAAGTATTTTATTTATTGCAAATATTAAACTGAATCTTGAAATTAAACTTAAATAAAAGCTTCAAGGAAGATTTTTAATTTTTAAAATTCATTAGGTATCGTGCTTCTGTGGATGTACCTAGATATATAAAAATAAAAAAAATAATTAAATGTACCTTATCTGTCATATTTAACAAAATATGTTTAAAAGAAATATTGCTGCCCATATATATATATATATATATATATATATATATATATATATATATATATATATCCCTCAATGCCCTAATTATTATTTTCATCGAGAAACAAAAGGCTCGTAAAATATTTTAAAATAGAAAAGCGGACCTTCTTGACAAACCAAATATTTGTCCTTTTGTAGAATCGTGCATACCTTGTTGGATGGACAGTTTACGATCACTATTTTTAGGGGACTGATTTCCTGGCTGGGTTGATTTTGGTAATTCCATGGGAATATGAACCTGTCGTAATTCAGAAAGGCTGCTGTCCTCAGTTCCTTTTGGGGCTAGATGTTTAAGTGAGACAGTGACCTCACTACCATCTAATTTCCTGATGTGGGCATATTGTGGGTTTGCTTACGGGAGTTCCACCTCATCGACCAGTGGTTCATGCTTGCTACTTCGGGGATACTGTTTCATAAATATTTTACCGAAGTGACTTAGCCATGCGAGTTAGATGGTCCCATTAGTTGATCGTCTGTTGAATTTGAACAGTCGTTCATGTGGCGTGCATTTAGTTGCAACGCACAACAATGAACGACTAGCATGTAAAGCTTCAGACAAGACTTCTTCCCAATGTGATTCTGGAAGATTCTTGGTTTTTAGTGCTAGAAGTATTGACTGACAGATGACGCTATTATATTTTTTACCTGGCCATTACCTTCTGGATTATAAGTAGTTCTACTAGTGACTACTCCGTAATTGTGTAAGAATGCTTTTGTTTCTTGTGAAAGAAATGAGGATCCCCTGTCACTATGGATGTAAGCGGGCATACCAAATATGGAGAATAGATTGAACAGGCAGCTATTTACAGTTTTAGCTTCCATGTTTGGCTATGGGTAGGTAAGAATGAAGCTTGAAAATTCATCTACGATAGTTAACAGATACTTGTTGCAAGATGAGGACCCTTAAAGTCAATGCTCAGACGGTCAAAAGGTTGAGTGGGTTTGATTAGATGATTTGTGGAAATTTTGTTTAATTTTTTGCATGTTTGACAGTTTGATTTCTTCAACGGAGTATGGTAAGTTTTTACTTCGAACGAAGTGTATCATTCTGGTTACACCTGGGTGACACAAGGATCCATGCAATCTTAACAGTTTGTTGTCCGAGAAGGTAGCACATCTGGTTCATGTGAGAGTGTCCACTACCACATTCTCTTTACCTTTACAATACTGGATATTAACACTAAAAGAAGCAAGATTGATTCACCAGTGCATTAATTAATGATTTTGTGCATTGAATATAAATCGTACAGACTTCTGGTCAATTTTTAAAATGAAGTGCCTACCAATTAGGAGGTGCCTTCATTTCTCAATCAGCGTTCCTACAGCCATGCGGATTGATTCCCAGCTCGCGTATTGTTTCAATTTTGGTGACTTTTTGGTTTATGAAGCTTCTGTCAGTGCTTCCATTGTCAGTTAGGGCTTTCCTTTTATGATTATATTAGTGAATACTTTAAATTCAGATTCAGTAGCAGCAGAATAAATACTTGAAAGTATAGGGCTGTTATTAATCGACATTGAATGGACTGCATTGACAATTGCAGTTGACTTGAGTACTGGACTTGCTTGAGTGGCACATTTTTCTGCATGTCCGGTTTTGGAATATTTATGGCAGGTCACTTGCCTTGCAGGATATTTGCTTCGTGGGTGACATAGATTTCCACAAAACCAACATTGTGATTTTGTTGCGGTAGGCTTCTGCGGTTACTGGTTTGTAGTTGCAGTCTTTAGACAACTCGCGCAGTGCATGTAGAAATTGGTCGATTGAAACATCATGTTTCTGGCGACGACTTGTGAAGTGGTGACGAGGAAAAAATCTCGTTCGTTGGCTTAACATAAATATTTTCTAGTTTTTGTATAGCTTCCTCGTGTATATTACAGCTTTCTATGTAGTCATACACTGTCCAGTCTATGTAACTTAATAAGACACTGTATTTATCCAGCGTTACACATGAGTGTTGATAGCTGCCGAACGTCCGATACCAAAATTTCCACTCTTTAGCAGCGAGTGGTGAATTGGGGTCCTAACTGATTTTTTCCGGTTTTAATACTTTGTCCATTTTGAATCATTTTTGAGTTGAATAAATTTGTTGATAATACAAATATTCTAATGGCATAAATTATTGGAATTGTTTGACAATTGATTGTAATTAACAACCTAATCTTCGAATGAAAATAAAATTTCATATCGAAAAAATCATCTTATTATGCAGCAGAAAAACATGATTGTTCTTGAAAGTTTATCATGATTTCTGAGATCCTGGTACAGCTGCTATTGTACCTTGATTATTTCGGATTAGTTTCTTCATCTTCGTTGTTTTGCTTTGTTTTTTGTTCTTGTTTTTATTTTCTCACGACGTGTCGGTCGCTGTACTCTCCGGCCTACCCAGTGGCGTAGCTAGAGTAAACGTCACCCGGGGTGGTCCGCTCAAATGTCACCCCAATGACCCCGATTCACCCTATGCTGAATGGTTAGCTGTAGCTAAATTTTCATACATGCTCTACCTCTACTTTACTCTACTGACCGGTACGTTACTGTTTACATGTATGATCCAAGACAAAATCCAATACCACAAAATAATCAGTTCAAATCAAAAGATTTTTAAAATGCAACTGTTCACTTTCAGAACAACTAAATACAAAACACGGCAATACACAAAAGAATGACATTCGATACTATGGTCTTAGAATGAATGTTTTCTTTGTTTTCATTGTGGCAAACTGGTCAATGATATCGTCAAAATCTGTTTGTCTTGTAAGCTCGTTTTCAATGGATAGCACAGCCAGATCTGACAGTCTCGACTGGCTCATGGTTGACGTAATTTTCTGTTGCTAATTTTCCGATGTCCAATTTTCCGTTGCATCATTTTCTGGGTACCATTTAATTATCAATGATGTTTGAAAGTATTTTTCTTGACAAAAACGTTCTATTTAATTTTTAGCATTTTTCGGAACATTGTAAATCAACTGCATTCTTTTAAAGGTTACTTAGAGAATTTATGCAAAGTTTATTTTTTTGTTTTTCTTTATACAAGTAAAATAAATTTACATCGTATTTTGATGTTATTATGATTTTAGTTTTAGTGATAATTTAAAAACAATAAATATTTATCATTAGTACCAATAATGGAAAATTAAGTTAAAATTTAAAAGAATCGTTTTTGGAATCGGAAAATAAGCACAAATTTTTCCGATTCCAATACCGTTTCCGATACCCCAAAAGTTCCGATTTTTCCGATTCTCGATTCCGATTAATCGTCCCAACACTAGTAGATATATTCAAAAGTATATAGCTCACTGAATGGAAAATTGTATCTCAGCGAATTGATACACAGGCAAGACTGAAATTGTTGCATTTTTGCCTTCGTATTTCACTTTGTTGTTATTAATGATGCAGAGTTAAAACACCATATCATCCGATAAAATGTTACAACAATGTCTCTTGTTAGTAACCAAGATTGTAGCAACTGAAACACATGGAAGCTGAAAACATGCTATTTTTCCTACTCACAAATTTCCCGACAATTTATTAGAAAATTTCTGACGGAGGGACAAAACTGGGGGGTCATAAATTATTTCTGGGGGGTCATATGCCAGCCTGCGAAACCCTGTGTCTCCACCACTGTTTTCACACTATTTTTGGCACCTTAGCCTGGTTGAAAAATTTTGTTGGAGGTGACATTGTGTCACCCCTCCTGTGCTGGCATCCTCGCCCCCCGTTAGCTACGCCACTGGGCCTACCTCATATGTCTGTCGAATGTCGAACAGAATCTTTCATTAGATCCATGGGATGGCATATCGTTCTCATTCATTTAGTTGTCGTGCTTAGTGTTCTTTCTGGGGCTGTTTTAAGCGTCAATTCTTACTTATCAGCCTTACCACCAAACTGTTGTATATTTCTCCACTGCTTAACTCGGGGATTGAACTACGGGACATGACTTCGTGCATAGAAAATAAGTAAAACTTGTAAAGTTCATTTTGTGTGGCGAACTTGTAATCTTAAACCTAACCTGCCTGTTGATGATTGTCCTGTTTGCCTGCACTTACTGAAGCTTGTTTTTTTGTTACTGCTGTTGCTGTTGACAAACCTGCTGTCATTTGTCTGTCTTTTATTATTAGTGGCTCCCATATAGTATTTATTTCTATTCTAGGCCTACTAAAGAAGTCCTCATAGTCTACCATATATGACGATTCTTTCAAGTTTTCTTCCTTGTCCAGTATTTCCACTCCATTCTACATTCTCTTTTCCCTCCGTGCGTGAACAGATATGTCTGATTATCTTGTCTCTCCCCTCATTATGGCTTTTTGATGTTCCTCCAACCTTACTTTTAGTGGACAGCGGGTTTCACCTTTTTTTTTTTTTGTCACAATTGCAAGGAATAGAGTACGCACAGTTCTTGCTCATGTTCTCTTCAGTTAAATCTTTTTTTTTTTTGTTGTTGTTGTAATAAATGATAAGTCTCAGGTATTTATCGCAATCATTGAGTAATATCTACGGGCGAATTATATTTTTATGGCTTTTTTAATTTTTTTTATTTTTAGGGTATATCGGTAGAATTAGTCACTGTTTTTTTCTTTAAGTCAACATAGTTACTTGTGTTATTCCAAAAATAACTTCCAAACTAATTTTATTTGCTCGTCTGCGACATGGTTGGAGAAATGATTGTTGATAAGGGTTTTTTTTATGTTGATCAATTCTTTATGAAATAATGTTTACGAAGAAATTATTTTTGCTCGGTTAATCATGTTTGTTAATAACAGCTATCCGTTAGGATATCCACTTTTGTAATTAGAAGGTATGAATTTTTACTTGGTGGGGATTATACTGTGAATTAGTAAAATTGTAACTGCTGGTGTCTTCTAAAACGTCAAGGAAACGGAATCTATTATTCAAGTTCACAAGTAATGTGTAGAAGTTTTCGAAGCTTTATTTAAATAATTTTTCCTCTGTGTTTTTTGTTAGTATGAATATTATTCATACATCAAGCATATTGGTGAAATTATTGAGATCTTGTTTTCTACGTTAGTGTTGTAGAAATTGGATAAAGAGTAACCTAGAAGAGAAACTACCATCAGTCGATGTGTAAATGTTACCGTAATGATCATAAAAATGGGTACTTGTGTCGTACAAGACAGAATTTTGTGTAAGAAGACTTGATCTAATATTAAAGGGTGGCAGTGAATAATGCTTATACGTTTTATAGATCTATAATTTATTTGACAGGGATAATAGTAAAAATACCTAACCTAGATACCTAGATGTCTTCAACGTCTAACGAGCCTATGAGACCATAAGTAGGTTTGAGTGTAGTATTTCAAGAAATTCGTTGAAATGTATTTATTGGGTAAGTACAGTAGAATCAGTTGGGTTAGTTTTGGACAAGCGATATACGGAGGTAACGTTCTAGGGACAATAACCTAATTGATTAAAGATTCATGAATTTGCTAATATAGAAATTGTGAGATCAACCTGAGCCGGACAGTGTGTTTTTGAATTGATCTCACTTGAATTCAGTGGAAACGAGGCGAGCAATAACTGAGCAGTACTGAATAAGGACTAGACGAGATATCTGTAGATATGGGCAGCGACACGAAAACAATGTGTCCCCGTAGATTAAATAAAGGGTTAAGATTGAAATTCTTTGAAGGTTATCCGGGGATCGACAAGCATCTGATGAAGGCCGGAGGGCACAACGACCGAAACGTTGTGGCAGCAACAAGAAAATGTAGAGAATAGTCAGCGTGTAAATAATGTAAATAATGATAACTCCTCATCCCATAATTCCGGACAAAGGTAGGGATTTGTGAAAGTATTGATGAACGTAGTGACGAGCTAGTTTTTTTTTTATTACCTTCCTACATAGGTAGTTACTCATTTACAATTTTTTAGAGTTTGATGTATCCAACTTCAGCGTAATTATTTATTTATCCATGTCTTGAAGTGGCTGGTGGTGTTTTTTGCTCATTTTTTTAAAAATTGCGTTTTGTTATTGAGAATAGTCTAATTTGCATTGCAGTTCATCACTATTTACACTATTCAGTTGAATTGATCACTATTCAGAATTGCAATGTTTTTATTATTTCTAAGTTTGGTAAAGGCTTTTCTTTGTTCTTTGGTTAAAAGCCAGATTCATTTTCAGTAATTATGTCTACTCTTTATGACTTTAGCCTTAAGTAGAATTCCGTGATGAGTTGTGATGTTTTTGTAGTCTTTAAATTGTTGGAATGTTTCAATAAATGTTTTAAAATATTGTTTCAATAAATAGTTTCATTATTGTTTCATTAAATGTTTTAAAATATGTTTCAATAAATGTTTTAAATTGTTGAAATGTTTCAATTGAATAAATTCAATTTCTGCTTTTTTAATATTGTTATCAAAATTCAAAAAGTCAAGATGGCCGTTTGCTCTGAAGTTGAGAAATTCCTTTTATTGTTTTGCTTAATTACTGGCAAGAAAGATTTTTAAAATTTATCAGAATATGTCACTTATACGATACGCGTATATTCGAATTAAATGGAATTGTAGCATTCCAAAAGTGGAATTATGTAGTCTATAAAAGCTTGTCTACCATACTGACAACATTTAGTTCTTGATAATAACTGAGACAGTCGGATAGAAGCAGAAACAAAACAAAAATCAGGAATTTTGGACAGTTTACCCACAATTTGCAATCGTGTACACTTAGTACAACGATGTATTCATAAATTGGAAAATACAATAAAAATATTTTAAAATTTTGTCGACTGAATTTAACAAAACTTTATATATATAACATGACATATTTATATATATATGACAACATGACATATGACGTAAACTCCATAAGTTTTGCAGTTTAAAATCAGTTATTTACGTCTGACACATCTAAGACAATTACAAAATATATCTGCAAAAAAGGAAGCATATATAGTAACGTTTCATTGTTCTTTAGTGAAATCAAAGATTCCTTCATTTTCATTTGTTTATCCAAGTAAAAAAAAATGAAATATAAAACATAAACATCTTTAAAACTATTAATTATTACACAAAATACCCAGGTATAACATTTTCAGTTCACATTCTATTTTATGAATTTATTTAAGAAATAATATCGAATAAAATCCATTAATCCCTTAGAAATTATTTTATTTTTATATATTTATTATAAATTATTGTACAATATGCGATAACAACGTGGTATACATTTCAGTGAATAAGGTGGAAGGTCCTTTTTTTTTTTTGGTAATGGATTTCTTAGCCAGGAACTGGCGATCTCCTAAATGCATAATTTTTCTCATTCCTTCTGTTACAATCTACCACACTGTTTTCCTAATCATATTTGGTTGTTCTCCTATCAGTCACACACTTACTCTTCGATCTGAACGCTCCAAGGTTTGCGTTCTATCTGCATTTGCAACTGTTCTTTGTGGTTTCGGCTGCTCACTTCTTACACCATCGTGCACATAATCTCATCCTTCCTTGAATCACCGGTACCACTCAAAAGCACTCAGTACGTTCACTCTAAGCGACTTTTAATAAGGCTAACTTTTAACAAGCATTTTTATCAATCTTCACACAAAACTGGATGCTTATTCACTACTCTAGATTCCTCTCACCCATTTTCCGTCAAGAATATAACATGAACACTTACTCTACTGTTCGGCAACAAATGACTCATCTGGTCTGCGTCTCAAGAAAACGGATGTTGGAAGATATCCAAATTTACAAATATTTTCCTGTCTCATTCCGGAAATTAAATTGTCACAACTATTATATATATATATATATATATATATATATATATATATATATATATATATATATATATGCGTGGAAAGTGCTCAATATCCGTGATAGAGCTAACATATTCAGTTTCATGGATAGTATTTTGTAACCCCAGGTTTCACGCTTTTGTGATCATCAGACAAACTGGCTTATTTTCCAAAAGTGGATCTATTTATGCTTATTTGTGTTTGATTATTTGTGTGTAGTGCAGGGTGCGTATTTTCTTCTGTGTTTGTTTGGGACGACACTCTCATATACATAGACACACATGCACACAGGTGTATGCATTTTAGTTCGTACAAACACACCCATATAAATAATCTGAGGTTAGACGCAGTTATACATCGATGCGTTCGAGTACACACATATATACGCAATTATATCTATTTCGTTGTCAAGATTGTAGCGTTACATATGTAGTAATGTTCTCTTAACAGGGAACGGGCGGGGGTTGTCGTGACGGTTTTCAATCCCCCCCCCTGCACTACACACAAATAATCAAAAATAAATCCACTTTTGAAAAATAAACCATTTTGTCTGATGATCGCAAAAGCGTGAAACCCGGAGTTACAAACTACTATCCATGCAACTGAATATATATATATATATATATATATATATATATATGTGTGTGTGTGTGTGTCCGTGCGATTATAAAATTGTTTGTGTACCTGATTATAGTTTTTAAATTTAAAATTGAGTTATTTGCTTGATGTACAATTTTTCTAAAGCTTTTATTGAGTATTAAGACATGTTTATTTAGAAATTGGCAACTTTGAAAAGACAATTAACCTGCGTGGATTTTTTCTTTCTTGTTTGAGTCTAACAGATAAAAACTATTGTTCTCCTCTACAGATAACAAACTTCTATTTTCAACGTTTTCTTTACTATATGCACCCAAATCTTCACGATTCTGTGTGTAACTAACTTTCCAAATGTAAACTAAACAAAATAAACTAATGTTTTGAAGCTATTTTAACACAGATACCCTTTAAGTGGTCATCCTTTGTTGTATGCATATGGACATTCTGTTGGCATTATTACTCTAAAACAGAAAATGCATTTAAGCTGAGGCATACGGAAACAATACTATCGTATTTTTTATAAGCTTTTCTTAAACGTTTTGCCGTTTAAGTTCATATTTTTAAAAAGATTCTCAAGTATCATTTTCTTCCAATTATGATACTTGCTAATGTTGTTTTATCTATACATTTACATTATGTACAATTTATGCGTGACAATAAACGATGCTATTTCACGGTTTTAAAAGGAGTTGCTATGTCCATTACCAGTTGAGCTAACCATTGGAATTAACTTCTACCGCCTATAGTAATGACACGACTTCTAGATATAACTTTTTATAAGACTGTCATGAGTTCAGATCAAATATATACGTGATTAATGTTTTATTTGTATCGATTATCATGAAAACTGGTTTGTCTTTAGCAACGTTAACAAGAAATAAATTTAGATCAACTGCATTAGGCATGTTTACATGCCATAAATTCATTGTTCAAAAAATTTAAATGAAACGTTTTGCATAAATGTGTTTGAATATTTGAATATATCACCAGAAGTAAAAATAAACAATAAAAAACACAGATGTTTGAAGTGCCAGATTCCTTATAGATAGCTAAAAACATGAGAAATGGACAGCAAAATTTGTTATTTCAAACAATGGATTACCAACTGAGCCATTTCCCCGGTAACCTTTGAGAAAAATATTCACGGGTTTTTAGAAGGATTTTAAAGACGGATTTGAAGATATATTCAGAAGTTACTACCATCTTTCTGTTTGAATATGTCTAAAGTTTTGATATAAGTAAAAGATCAAATATTTCGGCTTTTGGGCCAATGTCTGAACTTTTAACGAATGCCGAAAATATATTACTGTCCGTCATATTATATGCGCAAGATTTAAAATGGTGCGGAGAATAATTGGTTTTGTTTGTGTTTTATTTTTATTCAGGTCTGTATACTTTACCTGACAAGCCAACTCATCTCTCGTGTCTTAGACATGCATTTCGAGTGAGAGAACATATAAAATGACTTTCGAAATACTGTGCAATTCATAGATATAACAAAGAATTGCCTTTTGATTTACTTTATTCATAGTTCATTATCATTTAATGATCTAACTTTAAAAAAACTGATAATTTACAAACGAGAATGAATATGATGGGATATCGATCAGTTACAAGTAAATGGGTAAAAAGTTCCACTTAGAAAACGAGAAAAACGTTTACAAAAACGAGAAAAGCGACTTGTTTATGATTACAATATTTAGAAGCTGATTCTGAATTTACCTAATTAATTCTCATAATACTTGTCGTAAATGAGTATTTCGAAATTATTTATTTTGTCAGTCGGCATGTACTTTGTTTACTTCTGCGTTTTTTTCTTCTTACATGGCCTAACCACCTTAATGACGTCATTACAGCATACCATGAGAATCGGACGTTTGCTTCTTAAATAATAGCTAAGAACTGTCACGTGTTATTTTATTCTTTCGATAACTAACCTTCCAATCTATATAGTTTTATTGTCATTGATGACATCGAGTTCGACGAATGAACAATTTAGTGTTCCAAAAGAAAGACAGGAAAAAAGCAAGAAGATAAAGAAACCTGAAACTTTTCTTTATTCCTAACTTTCTTTTCTTTTCTTTTTTTGTTCCTTAAAATAACATTCAAGATAATTGTACATTGTTTTTCCTTTTGTAAGCGGATCTTCAGTTAAGAAAGAAAATGTCTCAGTCCCAAAAGTATGAAGAACATGTAAAACAGATGCAACCTTTAAATAGAAAGAGTTTTACTCACTGCTCGCTAATTTTGGATCGTCACCTGAATACATGTAAATCCGTATAGTTTGAGTACGAGCAGTTGTATTTCAGACGTCGCATCTCCTAACAGTTTGATACACTATTTAATGCTTTGGTGTGGTAGGCGCTTCTCCATGACCAGCTTCCGGCCTAGGCTGGCCCGCAAGCCACTCCCCTGATTGTCACCACCCACTCCTCACCATTAGTCCGTAGCATCCTTGGTGCAGTAGGGAGTAGGAAGTAGCTAGAGGTATGAGTTGGTTGAATAGCATCGCTTAAGACAACGCAATAGCAGCAGTTATATTGCTACAATCGAGTTTAGATAGAGATGCCGGAAATGACAATAATAGTTGGAATAACAGTAATACCAGTAGTAGTTTTAAAACCGGTAACACCTGATACTTATAGACTTACATACAAATGAAATCATAGCGGTTTATTTAAACAGACATACACTTATAAATCCATAAATAAAACATACGTATGTATGTGTGTGTGTATGTGTGTGTGTGAAACATATAGTACATCAATATAAGTAATTAATAAACACGCTTGCATGTACATAGCGAGCGAGACGCAAACCCACACACCGACACAGGCATGTATCTACAGATACTCACTGCACATACATGCGTATATATATATATATATGTGTGTGTGTGTGTGTGTGTGTGTGTGTGTGTGCGTAAAGAAATTATATCTCATCGTACAACTTTTAACAATAAATACTTAAAATCCCATAACCTATTTATCCAGAAAAAATAATCCATTTCTCCATTTCATCGATGTTACGTCATTAAAACGTTTTACATTCCAAAATTATAATTCTAGATAATCGTTGATATTCATACTATTATTTCTATTATTAATTAATGGTGTGTTATATTTATTGCCGACAATCCTGGTACATCGAATCCCAAATTTAAGCAATGTTGTTCCACTGATAACGTATCATTTGAGAATTACAGGTGTTGTAAATAAAGTTATGAAATTAATTCCTACATTTCAATTGACATCATCTCGTTGACAGAATATTAATAAAATTACCATTTTTTTGTGCTTTAAATCCGAAAAATATTTTAATGGCTTTACCTAAGCTTCTCTTTCTTATGGTCTCTTTCTTTTCCTTTTCTCCAGTTTTCATTTATAACTTGCAGGAATTTTTCATTTATAAGAAACATATTCGAATCGTTGTGCCGAAATGACGACGATATTTGCAATTGCATTTTGCATATACAGCGAACGCTCTATACTTAACAATTGCTTTTAGTTGAACTACTTAAATGATGGATTTTTCATTTGATATCTGTGGTTTTTGTGACAAGTGTCATTGACCACAGATCTAAGCCTATGCTTTACATTAGGTGTAGGACAGTAAGTAACTTCTTTCTGATTAACTCATTTCGTTTTACTCCACACTACGAAGGCGTTATGTCGTGTTCACGCGCTAGAAATTCAGAAATGATTTTATAAATTCTGACGAAATGTTTAAAATGAGATATGTTTATGTGTAGAACCTACACTAACGAATAAAAAAATCGTTTGTGTAAAAGAATGCAACAATGTAAATGTATATTTTCATATATAAATTATTATTATTTGATTATCATAAAAACTCTTTTTGTGCGTTAAGACATGCTTTTAATTTTGTTTATTACAAAGGAATCAACTTTGAAAACATAAAAATATCGTTGGCAACTGTATGCATATATATATATATATATATATATATATATATATATATATATATATATATATATGAACTTCTTATCACGTGATGGTTTAGAACAATAAGAACAATATTTACCCTAATGAAATTAGCAGGCATGAGTATCGCAGATAAAGAAATTTGCGTTTACGAATTTTTTAATAGAGCAAAGGAAGAATCTGTTAACCACTGGGCTAAGCTAGCAAGTATTGTCTTTATTTACAATTTCAGTGGAGTGAGATGGAAAGAGCAGAATGTTGAAATGGTTAAATAAATATTCATTACATAATAAAATAATTTTGTGAAATTAAATACGTTTGTAGTAAGGAGAAACAGGCAGAAATTATAAAGAACTTATACAATTTACGTTGGTATATCAAGTTTCCCCAATAGTCACATACCAAGACAAGATGGCATATTTTGCTCTTTGTAACAAACGCAGTTCCCTAAAACTTTGCTATTTCTCTGTACTGTTTTTATTTGTATGCATTTATTTTGTCATTCTAGTTTTGTCAGCTTTTTTTTTACATTCCATTCGTGTTCCATTCGTTATTCTCTCTGACAACAGAAGTTGTCAGAGAGAATAACGAATGGAGAACCTACAATACAGAGCAATTTCTTTTCACTGAATGTTCTTTACAAAATAGTGGATGGATATTGGAACCCCCCCCCAAAAAAAAAAAAAAAAACTGCATCATTATCCAATAAACTTCATAGATATTTTCACATTGTTCTATTTCGTATGTGGCGCTGGGGGTTCGAAAAGGCAATAGCCATACACAATCATTAATCACTCTCTACTCTTGCAATGTTATACTGTGCTATGAGCGCAATTGGGCTTTCCAGTTTGACGTGCAATAAACTTTGAGAGATTTGACATTTTCTTTCTCTCACTCCATGTTTCTTTTTCTGTCTCTCTTTTTATTTATTCCAACTGTTCTTTTCATTCTATGAATTTCTATCTATCGTAGATTTTTAGTTTGAGAAATATATGTATAGATGTTTGTCTGAAAACAAGTTACACATGTTACATATTCTTTATAATTCAGATATTTTTTTAATAAATTTAAATTTTGAAATGAAATCATGTTATATCATATATATGACTGTGAATAAATATTCATAGTTTTCATGTACTCTTTAAACTTATATATGAGGGTTGGCTGAAAAGTTCTTTGCCCCAAAAGAAAACTCTTCTAAAAAATGATAACTTTTCAACAGATTATGTATGAAGCGAAAGAAAAAATAAGAACATCACAGTAATGACCTGTGGTTAGTAATACAATTCAAAATAATAGAGCATTAAAAACGTTGTTTCTTAGAACTTTAAAAAGACGCCATTAAATAACTAGTATCAGTAGAAGACCAAAGAGTATAGTGTCCGAAATGTTGTGAATATAAAAATAAAGATGAGAACAGTTATCTGAATTAATTCCTCATCTAAAAATTTCAGATAGAAACACAAATGAGTTAATACTTAATAATATATTTGACTTTTAAGTATTAAAATAAAAATACGCAAACCTACCTTAATACAATATTGTCATCTGGTGTTGTCGTTTCAAAATGTATGATATGGCTTCGACTGTTGTAAATTCATAAACCCATACCACTAGATTCCGGATCACCACGTCAACTTACCAGACAAATAATAATTAAACTGGCAACATACTAGCCTTACACACAGGCCAACAGAAATGTTTTAACTTATTTATACAGCTGTTGCAGTTTCCTTTCAACTGATTTATGCAAAAAGACCAACTGTCTCCAACTGGTCAGTTTTAAAAATACTGCTGTAATGCACTAACTTTGCACACATTTGCAGTTTGGGTTTTTGAATGAATATATTCAATTATCATTGAGTAGGTGAAGGAATTCTTTTTGGTGAGTACTTATCAATAACATTTGATACTGATATTTAATATTGAAATTATTGACATATGCTTAATGATAAGCACCAGATTTCTTCCGCTGATTTTCCTTTAATAATCTATATCATAATACCGTCGGTGATTTTGTTACCATAACATAGCAAAAACGGTACATCATAGCGAGATTTTTGTTAGCATCATGCTATTAAAAGACTCTATTTTGAGAAAAAGAAGCAATTTTGAGTTCAATTTGCAGAGTAATAGAAGAGTTACCTATCGCATCCACCCCGATAATAATGATTCGATTTTTGTATATTTGTTTGTGCGTTTATTACAAAAGCTGAAAAATCATATCATCATTACAAGAAAAAAGAAATTTCTAATTCCTGCATAAAATAATGCAGTAATAATATCTCTGAAATAATGTATTTATTTTATAAAAAGCGACATATATTATTATATAGAAATAAATTTTTTAGGAAATAAACGTATTTTTATACAAAAAGTATTAACCTTTTAATTTTTTATTTTTTCATCAGCATCTCTATACTTTTTTCGATATTGTAAGCTTGTATGTTCAAAAAATCATTTAACATTAGATTTCTGTGGATTATGGATTAGTAATAATGCTTGATTGATTTGAGTTTTACAGCTTATAAACCTTGTGTGGATTATTTAAAACCGAAACTTATTTTTTGAATTGCAAGAATAATTCTTGTTTTTGTGAGTGAATATTGCCTTAAAAAATTTTTTTATATGACAATGATTTTTTCCAAACACAAGTCCTACTATTTAACCTATAGCTGGGGGGAAAGGGGTATTTGCACTTAAGTGAATGTAACGAACTCGACTGGAATTCGAACTCGGTTCTCCGTTGAAATAATACGAGTAAAGTTAACTTTAAATTTTAAATATATTTATAGATTTCAGTCCGGTACAAAAATAAATAAAATTCCAAAGTGAAACGAAATCTCTTTCTGTGAATTTTTTAAAAGAGTTCACTTCTCTTACATAAAAATGGGTTTCTGTTGGCATTTTTTAAAAGATCTGTCGATGTTCCATCGGTACTGTTATTCTTTTTCACTTTTTTTTTTCGAATTTCAAAGCAACTTGTTTTAGTTTTGCTAATTCCCACATAAAAATGTTTTCAATGTCCGTTGCAATTTGGCAAAACAAATTACAATTCAGTTTCTCAGTTTAATGGTGTTTTGTTAATGTAACTTTTACCTAGAAAAGAAAATATTGATAATTACCTTAGCAGAAAAGGCCTAAACAAAATATCAGAAACCATTTCGAAATGCACACGTGAATACATTCCTTCTGTGCTACCAATAACCACACCATAACCGAAAAAACTAAATTAAAATCTTATAACCTAACTTTAAAATCAACATGAAAAAAGAAATAATAGCTTTATATATTTATACTGAAATCTTGGGAACCAGCAGAACATAGAAGCTAAAACGTCGAGAGTGCTACAGATTATCCTAGGAAAACAACAAAAGCAACAGAAGAAGGAATTAACTTCAAAGCCAATAAAATTATAAAAAAGTCAATCTAGCTGATTGCATAGACTATCTCACAAAATCTCAAACATTTTCGCACCAAAATACGACAAAGAAAACTTCAGTATTTGCTGGTTTTTTGCTAGACGAATCCAGCAAAAACCCAGCAAAAAGGTGAACTAAGAAAAATAAGTAAAATCATAATAGAAGTAATTAACTAAGAACAACTTCAGCAGAACGAAATCAATGGGAAAAAAAATAAAAAAAGACTGATTCCGCAAGCACACATACACACACGAGAAATAAAAATGCATATGCATACAAATTTTAATAAATGGAAGTAAAAAATTACACGTAAATTATATATATTTAAACAATCTGGAAACCATGATCATAAGTAAATCTAACCTATTCACATACACACTTCCTCCAACTGACACAAATAGACAATCTAGAGGTTATGACTGTAAGTAATCCTCAGCCTTAAGCAGAAGGAATTGGAAATGACTAGTTTTCCCCCGGTGTCTCTTAATACCTTCCGATGTACGAACATACCCGTTTTATATACAGTCAGTAGAGTATACTAACAGTCACTATGAAGTGTTGATTCTGACGTCCACAATGTTTATATCTACAAACGCTCTCCGATACTGAACACTATAAATATAGAAAATTCAACAATGTGTGTGTGTCTGTGTGTTTGTGTGTGAACGCTTAAAATAATGTCGTTACGCAAAATTGCAATGCCCGCACATTTGCATGTATACATTTTCTTATTTGGGGCCCCGGTGCAGACCAAATATTTAGCAAGCTCGCAGACCATTGTTATTGAAATGATTCTCACTAGGTGCCCTACTACGTTAGCACTGTAGCATTCTTCCTTCAGATTAATAAATATCTACAGGTTTTGAGTTTTAATCGCATACTCATTTAAAAATGTCCATGAACAAAAACATTATTATAACCGCATCCGACAAAGGAGGCGGTAGAGTTATTATGAACATCAACATCTACATTGAAAAATTAGAATCCCTCCGAAATAACGACGATACCTACACTAATAGTTAAACACCTACATTAATAGATAAGCTCAATAAAGTTGAAGCAACCAATGAACTTACCATAAACGCTGAAACACATACTATCAAGAAACTATTAAAAAATGAAAGCAAATCTTGTGTCCGGAATTAACAGTGTACCCCACAATCTAGCTAGAGCCATCACTAAAATCCTAACTCCATTCCTAGGCACAATCAGTACAACACACATCAAACATTCGGGTGTCTTACTCTAAAGAATACAACGCATAAATCTGACTAACATGTCTATGGCTAGTTTAGACATCAAATTACTATACACCAATATACCCAACACCAAATGCCTCAATATACTAAGAAATCACCTCAATAAATCCAAGGATAATCTTCCTATGCCCGCCCACAAAATTATAAAAATATATAAATTAATTACTAACAACTGTTTCTTTTCTTTCAATAACATATTGTACAATCAAAAATTCGATTTGCCAATGGGGTCTCCTATCAGTGGTATTCTCGCTTGCCTCTTCCTAAAATTCTAAGAATCCGCCACATTTAAACATATCATGTCTAACATCTCTGCTTTCCTAAGATACATTGATGACGTCCTCTTATTTTATCCCCAATAAGGTTTAACCAATCATCGAATTCACACACGAATTTGAAACAAATAACTCTCTACCTTTCCTCGATATCCTATTAATACGTAACGATAATAAATTAGATTTTAAAGTTTACCAAAAACCCACTAACATAAATGTCCATATCAGTTTCTATTGTTGCGAGCGATGCTGGTTGTGTTTGGGTCGGAAAACATGTGTCTCGTGGTATATTTATCCCTCAACAAAAATTGTGAACTCGATTGTGAGACCGGGTAATAAAATTACAAAGTAACAACAAAACTATATATACAAACAAACAATAAGTATGCATTAACAAAACAAGTGTATACATAGACAATTGTAGCGGGCGGTCCATGCGGCCCCGTATCACGCAAGGGTGAAAGAGGTCACAAGAGGCCCGCTGACATTTTTGAAGACGTTAAATCTGACGGTGAAACAATATGGACGACAGAACGAGGATATGTATGATATATAGAGGTTTATTCTAAAAGGAAAAGGAAATGAAGATGGTCGGAAACGGTGGAGGTGCTGGAAGCTGCAGGAGTGAGCTGGAGGCTGCAGGAGTGAGCTGGATGCTGCAGGAGTGCGGGATGCTGCAGGAGTGCTGGAAGCTGCAGGAGTGAGCTGGATGCTGCAGGCATTGATGGTCGAGGTTGGCGTTGGTAGTTGCTAGGATCATCGTTGTTGGGGGTTGAAGTTGATGTGGGTTGTTGCCAGGATGATCGCTTGGTGGTTGAAGCTGAGTCGTTGCCGGGGTGCCGACTTGTTGCTGTAGTTCGTGTTGCCAACTCGTTGTTTGTCATTGCCGGGAAGCCAACTTGTTGCTGTAGTTCGTGTTGCCAACTTGTTGTTTGTCATTGCCGGGATGCCAACTTGACGTGTTGGGAAGGAGAGAGAGAGAGAGAGAGAGAGAGAGAAAAAGAAAGTTCCCAACTATCGTCAAGTTGGCAGACAAAAAAAAATGGGAGCGTAACTTAATACACAGCCCGTTGCCGACCGCCTTCGAGAATCTAGGGAGAAATCACTGTCTTGTGACGAGGGAGACCAGCAAGAGAAATTGGCTAAGCTAACCTAAAAGTCTCTATAATAAAATACTACGAGGTTAGCCAAAGAGAACTAAGGTCTAAAAATGACTAGTAGTATATTACAACTAGGTTGTAACTAAAAAGGGGATTTGCTAGTCCCTCTGACGTGTTAACAGTGTGTAAGGAGCATGAATGAGAGGTCAAGGTCGAAATGACCTGTTCCTCTGCCGGTTCAAGGATAGAAGGAGGAGGTAACTCCGACACAATAGAATATTGTTGCGTTTTACAAAACAATGAACATGAAGAAAACGTTGTTAAACTAGGGAATTGTTTGTGCGTGTGAAGTTTAGTGTAAGAGAAAGTCCTAGAAAAAAATGAAGTGAAAGGGGCATGCGTGCGCGCGCGCGCGTGTGTGTGTGTGTTCCTCAGTGAGAGAGCGTTTTCCTTTTTTGACCCCCATCTTACCGTTCCTGAGTGAAATAGGAAAAAGAGGATGACAGAGAATGTTACTACCTATTTGTAGGCTTAGGGAGCGTCCTCTACCGACATTTTTTATTAGGAAAGTAACTGGCAAAAGTAAAAGAGACTCCACACTATTCCCACCACAACCGGAGAATAAAATTTAGAATAATTATAGGATTTTACCTTAGAGTCCTTAGGATATGTAACACTGAATACATTAGTGAAGAAGAGGATTATATTGAGAACACATTCAAACTTCTACACTACTTATACCATTTCATCTTAAACGCAAAAATACCATAAAATCCATCAATCCGAAAAACAAATACTTCCAACAAAAACTATACAAAATTCATAATGCTACCCTCCAACACATCAACTAAACTCGCAAATGAATTAACCATCCCTGACACGAGGATCGTTACCACCACCTCCACGACTATCGGAAATATAATCAGGATGAAAAAGAAAACAAAAACCAATTCAAATACCGGAGTTTATCAAACGTCTACAGTACAAGAACAACCCGAATCCAGGAACACAAAAGAGACTAGCGATTAGATAGACATTCAAACTCTCTCGTCTTACACCGCAACGACGTGGGACATAACTTTAATTTCACCAATGCCTTATTAAAAAAGGACATGAATCTTTGAAGAGTAAATATTATGAAAACATTACCAACTATTAACACACGTTTAAAAAACTACATTACATCACCATTTTTCAACAGTTACATTATTCCTGAATCTAACATCGCTTTCTAATACATAAAAATCAATGAAGATATGTACAAAATACGCATGTGATATGCTTTAATGAAAAATGAAACCAAAACAATTTTTTTCAAAACATCCTGCTGCGCCACACTAACTTTTACTCACTTTAGCGTCCAGAATGTTTCTCACACATATTTGAATATTGTCTGTTACTACATTACACTTGACACGTATTTAACCAATAAGAACTAACCAAACACAACATACCATTAATCCACGTATCTACTTTTTAACATTTTTATCATTTCTATCTTGATCTCTGATGAAGCTTTAATAAAGTGAAACATGTTACATTGAGGTCTATTTCCTACTTGTTCTTTATCTTATCATTTTATCAGATTCCTATCCATACTTGATTTATATTTGATCTTCTATTCAAATGAATGCTTGTTTACAACATACACAAGTGACAAGGCCATGATATTCATTATCAAAGATTCTTCACCATTTGTAATAGACGAATTCATTCTTTGCAGTCTTCTCAGCATTTTTTATTTTCTTTTTGTTTTATTATAAAAAAAAATGCAAGAAATGGGTTAAAAATATAATTCTTTTTTTCGCAAAAATCATGGTGAAAGTTAACTTAGTTTGTGATCAAGTCATTTCTTACCGTCTCACTGCACTAGTACGGTCATTTAGATTAGAAAAAAACTGACATTGATAGTCAGATGAAGCATTTTAGGATACTTTTCATTATTTATTGCTATAATCGATTTTATAGAAATGCAAAGTCTATTTTTAATGCTTTCATTTGATGTTAGTTACAGGAAACAAAAGAACATGGCGAAGGCAAAATATTACAAAGTTCAGTTGATTTTTAAGGTACAGCCAACCTGAGATTTTAGGAATTTATTGTTTATCATGAAGCGGGACTTTGGGTAAGCTTTTCAATTACTATTGCAACAACGAACAACTAAGACAGCAGAGCTTTGAGGTTACATGATCTGATATACCTCACTGATGTCTACTCATTAAAAAACGTTAATTTTGAATCTAGATAAAATTAGAATTGTTAAACATATGGATTATCTTTAATAGCCAGACTCGGGTTTTTAAAAGAAATGGACGCGTCAGCGAAGATATATATTACTAAATCGAGCCTATAAGTACATGTGGTAAAGTTCGTAAATTATAAGTTTTAAATCTTCCATTCGCCCGTGCATTGATTATTGATGCCATATTTGGTCTGGTGTCTCTGCTATATTTCTCGGGATTCTCGACAAAATCCAAAGAATCGTCTGTTATGTTATCGGTTCTGAACTGGAATCTCGACATCAATGACTTTTCCATAGCCGTCACGTGACTTTCCCCTCTCTCTTTTCTATAAATATTTTCATTTTGTTTGTCATCCCTGCTACCCCGGCCGCATAAACGTCCTACTAGATTGGTAAGTAAGTCTCATCCTTTTACTGTTGAAATAGCGTGAGATGTAACTGTAAATTTTATTCAAATAATTTCTTTTCTCACACTTCTCGCCGATGGAAATCTTTTCTTAAAGATGATTTTCAATCTTAAAACCCATTTAATTCTAAGTTATAAATTTAAAAGATGAAATTGATGAAATACTTGATCTTTTTTTTTCTTTTAAAAATTTAAAATTAATAGGATTACAGAACATGCCCGTCACAGGTAAAACTGATTTTAAAAAAATCAAATAAAATAAAAAAATGAATATTTTTTTATCCATTGAATTTTTATTCATTCTTTTTCTTTTTTCTCTTTTCTTTTTTTTTAAACTATGTGGCATTTATTGAATTTTTTTTTTTAAATATTTGATGTCGTGAAATATTTAACTGCACTAAATCGGGTATTTTAGATTATTTTATGAAAATTTATTAAAGAAAAGAAAATTCTGGTATAAAAAAAATTGATAAAGGCTTATTGAATTACTATTTATTCATTGCCTTCACATTGTTTTCATGTCATAAAATATCCTAGACACCTCCAGATATCCTATGTAATTATTTTTTTACCTTGTATAACTAATAAAAAGTTAATTCAGAATTGTAGGATGATTTCCTATTTGATCTTCTGTACAAAAAATAATTTAACAAATGCAAAAAGAAAAACAAAAAAAAATCTTTTAAAAATATTTCTGGCATTAAACTTTATATTTTTCGATTCTTCAAACAAATCTTTATTTAATAAAAAAAAAAAGATCTCTTTTGTCATCAACAACTAAAAAAATTTCAAACACATACTGAAAATTACTAGTAAATTTAAAAAAAATAAATATTCATTATAGATTTTCCCCTATCACATCTGAAAGAAAGTAATGTGATTTATTAAATTATACAAGCCTCAACTGCCAAACAAAATTATTTTTGAATTATTAAGATTTCAGGACAAATTTTCAAGATTTTCTCATTTGATATTACAAAATTTTTTAATGAAATAATTTCTTTATGAAACTATAAAAATATATTTGTCACCACCCCACCAATTAAAAAGTTATTCACGGTGTACGAAATCGGTGGTTTAACTGATACCCATAAAATATTTCGACAAAATTTTCTAGTAGAATAACCTATTCAGTATACATTTCATTAATGAATAAGTGCTGAAAATTTAATTTAAATTGGATAATTCCCTGATTTTTTTTTTAAACAACGGGTAGGGCGTTTTGCTTTCATTTCTGAAAAACGCATCCATTTTGGTATACCTATATAAAAGTCTTTATTCAAAATATATAGGTGGAGTGAAACTATGGGAAATTATTACATCTTCTTGAAAGACAACAGCTAATTGATATGAGAGATATAATTAAAATCCATCACAATGATTATTATTTCACTGATTCACTTTCTATTAGTTTTACAAAAGTTGGCTTACGACCATCTGAGAAAAAGAGGTCCAAATATTTACATCTAAAAATACAAGACGGTGTTAAGTTAAACAAAATAAAACATGAATATAACGAAATCTCTGTGGAATAATGTGCGACTGGTTTGTAATATGAGAATCTTAAAATCTCTGTGAAACGAGGCAACACCATTGTTCAGGAAATATTGCCAATGTTCAAGTTTAATAACTGGAAAATTGTTGGCGAAGCTCTGAATTTATGATTCGGGTAAGAAGACTTTATTCAAATATATTTTGAGATGCCATAAATATATGCTACTTTCTCCTATCCGTGCCATAAAAAAATATGCCGTCATTTTTTATGGCACGGATCCTTTCATATCCTTTCATATATATTTTCTAATTGGTATTATTGTACTCTGCTCTCTTTCAGTCTTTTAATCATTTGGCTTTGTAAACATCTTGGAAGAAACTGTCATTGACGTAATATAGATACAGTCACTGGGTGTCGACAATGCAATAAAGATAACTTTAATACAGCAAAATTACAGACATTACAGATAAAATAAACAACTTGTAAATACACTTGGCGTATTATATATAAAGATTTATTAGTTAGTAATCAACAGTCGACCTATACATGAGATAATAAGTATCCCTTTTGACCCCTAGACTTAGCAAAGTTTATCACAAACTACAACTTGTGAACTTGGATAAAAATTTACTGAATGCATTAAAAATCTTTGACAATTACTTTTATGTTATTTAAATACTTACCAAAAAGTAGGAAACCTTTTTTGCTGTAGTTTACTTTTGGTCAAATCTTTCTAAAAGTCATTTTATATTTGAAAGATTTTGAAAGTTTTTTTTTTTTTGTTTTTTTGCAGCAGCAGATACTTTTTAAAACGTAATCCCCATAATCTTATAATAATGAGCAAAAACTTCACGTAAAGTATATTGTATCTGTCTATATTTCTGAGATGAGGTATTGTAATTATTTACACTATTTATATTGTTCGGACTGTTGTCCTCATCTTTGCTGCCATCGAATCTTGTAGCGCCACGCAGATCTGCCCGCTTGATAAAAATAATCACGCCGTGATATCTGTCAAATATTTTGAACTCCAAAAACTGAACAAAGAACCTCCCATCACAAGAACCTCGTTCTACTATCAGCGATTTATTTTGGGACTCGTTCCGTGACTTCCTCCGCGATGTCCCCTTTTAATGTTGTCTTTTATACTCCCTGTCCAAGAATGTGAAATCTGAGGTCTCATCCTGGGTTAAAGCTGGAATTGACGCTTTCATCCCTCAAGGAAATTTACTTAAGGTCAAGTCGCACTCACTCCCTTGGTTCTCCGCTGCTTGCTCAGCTGCCATTGCCCATAGGAATCACTTCTTTCATCGATTTCGTAGCGACATGTCGGACTGTAATAGACGTCTCTTTGCCTCCGCCCGTAACATCTGTGTAGCGTGTCCTCAACGAAATTTTAGTCAATATTTGCTGCTCGGATGAAGGAGCGTATTTTCATCTCGCAAATTTGGCTCCAAAGATTATTGGCGGGTCTGCAAGAGTGTCCTGAACAATAGAAAACCCTCCATACCTCCTTTATTCAACCAGTTCGAGGTCTTGACCTTAAAACCACAAGGCTGAATGCTTTGCTCGAAAAAAATATTTAATTCAACGCTCAACTCCACCGGTGTACCCATTCCAGACTTCCCTCCTAGAACGGAGGCCTTATTTTGCGGCTTAAATATAACCCCGTCCGTGGTACTGGGCATTATCTCCAACTTAGACCCCACAAGGCTAGTGGTGGAGATGGCATACCAGCCATTGTCCTGAAGAAATGCGCGCCTGAGCTAGCACCCACCCTCTCTAAACTGTATAATTACTGCCTCAATGAATCCTGTTTCCCTGACTGCTGGAAGTCCTCATCCATTGTTCCTGTGTTTAAGAACTCTGGAGACCCCTCTGGCCCCTCTAATTACCGTCCTATTAGTCTCCTACCCCTCTTCGGCAAAGTCTTCGAAGCCCTAATCAATGCCGAAGTAATTAATCACCTTACATCTCATAATCTGCTCTCAGACAAGCAATATGGTTTCCGCTACGCCCGATCCACAGCTGATGTGCTTGCGACCATCACTGAAACCGTCTACCAAGCCCTTCAAAATAACAGAGAGGCTCGTGCCGTGGTCCTCGACATCTCCAAAGCATTCGATAGGGTTTGGCACGCCGGCCTTCTTCGTAAGCTCCAGGGGTATGGTGTTACTGGTCAACTGTTTGATTTGATACAATCATTTCTGTCAAACCGTGATTTGAAGGTCGTTCTCAACGGATTCTCCTCCAGTTCCTATCCCACGAACGCAGGTGTTCCTCAAGGCTCCATCCTTGGCCCCACTCTTTCCTTATTTTCATCCAATGACCTTCCTGACGCTATAGATTCCCAAGTTGGCATCTATGCTGACGACACCACAATTTACTCCTGCCTCCAAAACAAATCTAGTATCGGCGACAAAACTAATCTGGCCGTGCGTCTCGAAATGGACCTCCAATCGGTTGTTAACTGGGGCAAGAATTGGCTGGTCAACTTTAATGCCACCAAGACTAAATTACTCTCCATTAACCACCATAGAGATCCTTCCCTGCCCCCCCCATTATAATGTCTGATAGTCAACTTCCTGAGAGCAATTCCTGCGTCTGCTCGGTCTCACGCTGACTGCTGACCTGAGATGGAACAAATACATTGAGTCAATTGCTTCTTCCACCGCGAGGAAAGTTGGCTCTCTGTGCCGCGCCAGGAAATTTTTCTCCCCTGAATCGATACTTCAAATATACAAAACAACCATTCGCCCTTGCATGGAGTATTGCTGCCATATATGGGCTGGGGCACCTTCTGCTTACCTCGGAGTTCTTGACAAGATCCAGAGACGGATATGTAATCTAATTGGCCCTGATCTGGCGTCTCGTCTGCAGTCACTCTCTCACAGACGCGCCGTCGCCTCTCTCTGTCTTTTCTACAAATACTTCCATGGTAACTGCTCTGATGAGCTGCTTTCACTGGTTCCCAGACTCCATGAATTCAAGCGCCCTACGAGGCTGGCATCCCGCTCTCACCCTTACACCGTAGAAACTTTCAAATGTAGCCGTCTCTTCTACTCCAATAGCTTCATACCTCGCACCTCTCGCCAGTGGAACACCCTCCCCAGTTACTGCTTCCCTGAAGGCTATAATCTCCAACTATTCAAATGTAATGTCAATCGACATCTCCAGTTACCTTGATCTACCCACTATCCTTCTCCTCATCCTTTCTTCTATCACTCCTATCTGCTCTCGCTCCAAATCTTCCGCAACCCCATGCATCCTAGTGGCTTCACGCCTTGCTTGGGGCGTAATGCTTAAAAAAAAATAAATAAATATTCGCGACATTTCGGTTGTTGTACGCCCGGCTTTCTTCAGGTGATTGGAATTTCGAACTGAACCATTTATTTCAGCCACCGAGGTAGATTGTTCTAGTTTCACGTGCCATGCCTCTTCCGGGTGTCTTAGTTATCTCCCTCAACTCTCCAATTTTTTGTTTACCACTGCAATAGCTAGGTATTGAACTCACAAATCTTTTGGTCAATTCACTGGATCTGACCAGCGCTTTTATCCACTGGGCCATGTGGACATTAGTATATGAATTTTGAGGGCTCACAAAGTTAATGTCTCAGAGTCATTTTTTTTACCAGAGCTCATAATTCAATTTTTGTTGTTACTATTGCTTTTCTCTAGCACTCTGTATTACTGTTCCCATTATGCTTGGCCGGCTTAGCATAAAAAATGCTCTCACCCATTCCAACCAGATGGTGAGCCTGGACGTAGTGAGTTTGTTTACGTAGGGGGCACTATCGGTAGGCGTAGCTGACCACATATGGAAGGAAAAGAAACATTAACCCCCCCCCCCGTGGGATGAACTTGAAATTATAGACAGGGAACATCAATGGAAAATACGAAATATATATATGTTAGGCCACAAAAATCTCCTAAGCCGTCCAAGCATAGAAATGAATATAATGTGAGAACCAGTAATACAAAGTGCTAGAGAAAAGCAATAATAACAACAAAAATTGCAATATGAGCTCTGGTAAAAAAAAAAAATATTACTGAGACATTGTCCACAAGGACACATGGCCCAGAGGATAAAAGCGTTGGTTGGATCCAGTAACTTGACCAAAAGATTTGTGAGTTTAATACCTAGCTACTGCGGTGGTGAACAAAAACTTGAATAGTTGAGTTAAAGTGAGATAACTGAGACATCTGGAAGAGATATGTCACAGGGAACTAGAATAATCAACCCAGGTATACGAAATAAAGGGTTCAGTTGGAAATTCTAATCACCTGAAGAAGGTCGGAGCGTACAACGGCCGAAACGTCATAAATTTGGTAACAAAGATGCGGACAACAGTCCGAACAATGTAAATAGTCTAAATAGATTGTTCTACTTTTGATAGAGACCACATTTCTGACGACTTGCATAGCGTTAGACTTAAGCGTTGATTTTACCATGAGGCAGATCCAAGTGTTTCACTTTTGTTGCTTTAGCAAAATCACTCAAGACTGAGAAGGATGACACTTTGGAAAATCAAGAACAAACTTGGAAAAGGATAGAAGACTGTCGTATAGCAAAGGCTTTATTGTTCAATGACCACGAGTCAGCAAGATTGCGGAGTCACACGGAAGAGGTACTAAGACTCTTTTTAGAATATTCGCCGATTCTTGTGGCATTGATTATGGCCACCGGGCAGCCCAAGCTGATAACAGATAAACATATCATGCAGGCGTTTTTTTAGGAAAACAGCAGATCAGTTAAGAATAAACGCAACCTCTATAGCAGAACGTTCCTGTCTCCGCATTAATCATATCAGCCATCAACTAGCCTGTTCCATAAATGAAACACCTTAGACATTCGTTAATAAAGCCAAAAACAGCAACAGCAAATACGTTATTGCATCAGGCTATTGCTGATTGTCGTTGGTCTTTTTTTTCTGACGGTCGAATGAAGACGTTTACTCACTCATCCATTTAGAGGAAATGGGAAGGTAATGTTTTGACCAGGAGCAGGTGAAAGAGAGAAAGGGAAAAACAATCCTCCGCATGCCTAAAACAAAGATTAAACAATATGGTCGAGCAAATTTTAATACAAATTGTTGTATTAAAATTTGCTCGACCATATCACAATTAAGTGAAAGAGAAAATGCGCTCTCAGAAGGGTTAAAGAGAGTTCGCAAAGTGTGTAGAGAAATAAAATTCGGGAACATCAAATGTCCGTCTATGTATGGATGTGTGATTGTGTGTGTAATATATATAGGTGCGAAGATATGTATATATATGTGCGTAAGTGTATACATATACATTTATGGATATAAGTAACTCACTTAGGAAATTTCTTTTTTCGCGATCGACGTAGGCTGTTCGAGCAAGTATTTTATTTTAGTATAGCCTGGGTGCCTGAATGAGAAGCGTGATATGAGTAAGTGAATGCGTCGTATATGCTTGCCATTAGTCTTCTTGTACATACTCCTGTGTGTGCTCGTTGTGAGTCGTCGCGGATGGCTTTTGGTCCGTTCTGGAGAAAGGCTATAAACGAAAGTAAAATTTTAATATTTTTGTCGTGTTCCCATTGGTTGAGAAGAGTCACGTGACGTGTTTAAGCCATGACGTCCGCGTGGGGACGAGACAAAATCAGCTTTTACATGTTAATGAAATTGTAATTGAAGTAAGAATTTGAAAATGTATTTTGTGGGCATGCTTTCAAAATCTCAATGACATCAGGATTTTATCTATTCTCATAGATATCTATGGCACTTCCAGTTTTTTCGATTTAAGCTAAAAATCTATCAGTTCATAATTTTTTGTGCTTAGTGTGCTAACTTATAAGACGTCACTATCAAACAGTAAATGGTTATTCTAGTAAAATCTGAAAACTGATAAATGTGGAAATAAGAAATTATTATCCAGAAACAAAATGGCAGCCCCTATATTTACGCAAAAACGAAAATGTCCCTGGAAAGAAAATCATTGGCTTCCTGGAAGAAAAGTCCTCGATTTGAATTTGAATTTTTCCTGAGCAAATAAGGGCAGGGACTACTGGAATAGTTGATGCAGATAAATGTACCTTACCGTCTCAATATAGCATTAGTATAGTCGCGATATAGTAACATTTATGTACATTGGTGAATAACAGACAAGAACATGTACGTCACATTTCAGAGAAAACACTTTATCCACATATTTGCAGAAATTAGACAATAGTCTAATCAGGGAACAAACTAAATACATATTAGAAATATAGAAATGTGAAATGAGGCCTTACTGGCGACTTGACTTGGTCTTGCCGATGAGTTGACTCAGTGGTGTGGCCTCGGCTATAAAAGCTGAGAGAAAATGGAGTTCTGTAATAGACATGATGCTCTTCCGCGAAACTGACTTAAATTCGCGATAATTCAATATTTTTCACACTGCTTGTTGTTGTATACATTTGTTGTACTTTCTCGGTATGGGACAAGCATAAATATTTGTGTATAATATTTGTATGACTTAGCAGTATAAAAATATATTTGAAAACAAAGTTTGTCGTTCCTTTTCTTACAGCTATTCTTCTCCGTCCCTGTATTAAGGTGTTACTATATCACGGATATAAATAATAATGCCCATAATGGGGAAAATGAAACTGGAAATATTCATTTCTTGCCTAGCACTCCCATTATTATCGTTATTAGGTGATTATCGATTAAAAATCATTAAATTAACAAATTTTCCCGAAATCAAATTTAGAATTAGAATTGATCAATATTTTCTGTTAATTTCATAGTAGTTATTAAAATATTATTATTATTAAAATATTTTCTGTTAATTTTCATAGTAGTTATTAAAAGTTAAGATTTTCGTTGGTGTATGTTTAGGACAAAGAGATTTTTTGAAACCTACGTTGGATATTGACATTGGTTGCTTCAGTTTTTTTAACAGTATTGATATGAAAGAAGATTGATAGACTGTTTCAGCGTTGACTGACATGTTTTTAATGATTATGAACAGCTGTCGCCGGGTTGACAAGCTTCGCAGCAAATATTTTGGCGCACGTTCAAATTTTCTGTTCATTTGATTGTTCAGTAATTATTAATCTAGGATTGGAATTTAATACTTAGTGAGCAGAATTTATAAATCAAGGGGAATATTTGGTTGCTGTCTATGACACTGATCAAGAATGCAACCAAGTTACGATTACATGAACGGCTTAATTTTTCCTTAGATATATTCCCATCACGTGATGAATTTTATAAAGTAATTTCTTTTTTTATTTCTTCTTGATTGTGTGGAATTCTCACATGCTTTTACTATTGTATTTTATATCTACACGTGCAGACAAGGTCTCATTCTATAGTGAATAATTTCAGTAATTAAATATTTTGGGTTAGCCCTCATTTTCTAAAATTCTTAAGAAAAATTGGTTTGAAACCAAATGCGGACGATAATTTACACAAAGGCCGATCTATTGCTGATGTGGGTGCGAAACTTCAGTATTTAAAAGAATAATATTGTTCAAAAAAAAAAAAAAAAAGGTCTGAATTCACTAATCAGACCTTGTAAAATATCCTATTTTTCGTCATGAAAGCTTTTGTAATAAATTGCCGTTCACACTGTGTGTGTGTGTGTGTGCATGCATTCATGTATATGCAGCAACGTTTAGCTATTTAATTTCTGGGAGCCTATTTGTATTCACATTTATTATTGTTTTTGATTACCGATTATAAATAACTTATTTACCGACATTTGTGACATTATAGCCAGAGGAATTCTCTTAACGCTCGCGAGATGGTGTTGTCAAAAAGCAGTATAAAAGAAAAGTACACAAACTTTGTCTCTCTCTCTCTTTAATCAGGATGCTATATAGCAGGGTCAAGCAATTACCGGCCCGCGGGCCGCATGCGACCCGCGACAGTTTTCTGCGGTCCGTGGAAGCATTTGGGAAAAAAAACTTCCAAATCAAAAATTTTCGTAAACTGACCCCGGTGAACGGCGCGGGTCGAAGCTAACTTGAACTGAGACTTGCTTCTGTCAAAGATAATTAGCTCCGTGTTTTTAATAGCCGGATACCTATTGTGTATTCGCTCGTTCATACGCATTTTGCAACGGTAAGATCTGTAAAGCGCAAAATAAAAAAAAAAAAAAAAAACGCCGTGCGTTTAATGAAGACTAGACAAACAAATATTTCTTCGGTAATTCAGGGAATAAGGCAGTGTGTTGACTGTGTCACGCAACAAGGAATACAATTTGAAACAACACCACCAAAACAAAACAAGCCGAGTTTGGTAGCGAAATGTCCCAGGAAGAACGCAGGAAAAATCTACAGTGTGTTACGAAGCAACCGACACTTCAGCATAGTGCTACAGGGGCAAGCTTCATCGTAGCATACAACCTCGTTAAAAACAATAAACTGATGGAGAGTTTGTTTGTGCCCTGATGCGGGAAGCAAATTCGAAACCATTTCATTATCAAGAAAGACTATAGTGCAGTGCATAGACTTAATCAGTGATAAACTAATAGAACAGCTAAATTCTGCGAGCAAATATTTTGTTTCGTTTTCTTTAGCACTGGATGAGTGCACCGATAATAAAGACACTGCACGGTTACTTAATTTCGTCATCACAGAGGAACTACTTGGTTTGGAATCGATGAAAAATACAACCACTGGTCAGGATTTGTTTGAGTGTGTTGTGGATTGTGTGGAGAAAAGTACCTTGTCATGGAATAGAACGACAAGCATTACAACAGATGAGGCCAGAGGATTTACTAGGAAAAAATGTGTGTATGATTAAACTTTTAATGAACAAATTAAAAGCATAATACCCAGACAGTGATATCTTGTCTTTTCATTGTAGTTAACACCAGGAAAGCCTTTGTAAAGCTGCACTGAACCTAAAGCATGTGGTAGATCCTGTAGTGAGCGTGGTTAACTCAATCCGATCAAAGGCGATTGACCATCGACAATTTGAATCTCTACTTGAGAACATGGAGGCAGAGTATAGAGATGTGATTTACCACAAGAGTATTCGGTGGTTGAGCCTGGGCAAAATCCTAAAACCAGTTTGGGAATTACAGAATGAAATCCTTCACTTTCTAGACATAAAGGGGATTTCATGTGATTTTGTGATCAAAATGGGATGTGTGAAGAGTGAAGGACATTTGAGATGATGTTTGCAGCTGATATGTTTGAGAAAGTAAATGAATTGAGTTGCAGGGAAGGGGGCTATGAAATCTTGAAGCATGTGAGATCATTCAAAACAAAACTAAGTCCATTTGCAAAGCAAGTAGATGAGGGCGAGTTTTGTCATTTCTCTTTATTTTAGGAAAACAGAAAGTGCCTGTAAATGTTTCTTCCAAGATTAGGGGATCATTTGCCAAGTTTAGAGGATCAGGTTACAAGAAGATTTCAGGACTCCTAGAAAATTGAACCTGAATTCAATTTGCTATCTTATCCTTTCACTGATGATATTGATACAGTACCTGAGGATGTGCAGGGTAAACAAGCAGTTAAATCACACGCTGAAAGAAATGTTTAATTCTGTGACATTGATAGAATTTTACAAATCACTATCTACTGACAAATTTCCATGTGTATAAATTTTGAGGATCTCAACAAGCAACCTCATTCCTGATTTCAAAAGAATTGTAAAAAAAAGTGTGAGCGTTTATATTTATTTCATTAAATTACTTGTGTTAGTTGATACGCAATTTGCACATAAATAAATTTAATGAAACCTTTTCTGTGTACCACTATTGTTTTAGTTTTATTTATTATTATTATGCAATCTACACTTCGCACTAAATGAAATGTAATGTTAACTAATGAATATGTTTCAGAAGGTGCGACCCTCCGCTAATCACGGCCCTCTCAAAGGGGCCACCGAGCCAAAACAATTGTCCACAAGACGTATCACGTGTCCCCTCCATGGGAATCCATACTCTCCAGTTATACAGTACGTGTGAGTAGCAATTATATAAATTTAAACAAATATTTACTTTAATTTATAAACACGACCAATTAAACGTAAATAAACTTATTTCAGCAAACAAAAATCGATGGGACATGTAATATAAGGACATTGAAATCCTTAGAGATTTAATATATATATATATGTATATATATTTGGTTTATTCAATGCTATTTTTGTGGCTGATGCTAATCTGCGTTTTTTTTAATAACTGGCTTCGTAATTGTCAACGCTAGATGAAGAGCATCTCTTTTTAAACTGTCAAGACGGGTACGAGCTTTTGACAATAAAACCAATGGCTAAAGCCAGATTCAACATGTTCGAAAACTTTGCTTTCACTCATAGTAGATATTTCTTGGCAGTCTCTTTACGTTTCCATAACAAAATTTAAAACTAGCTGAATTATTTTGTCACTCTGTAAATTCAACGAGACTGGACTGTAAAGCAAAGTCGATATCAGCAGCATTAACTTCAAAAGGAATCGTCACCCAAACAAGCAGATTCAGCTCTAGTAGATCACTAAACCAAGACGGCATATCTTCGTGAAAATCATTTTCAGATGTTCAGCATACGCAGCAAGGTCATCATCGTGAAGTTTTTTTCTAATTGAGGTCAAACATGGAAACAGCTTTAACGGCCTACGTTCAAGATCATTGCTTTATTTTTCAAAAACATGATATAGATATATGAATTGAAACCTAAACCGGTACACTGTATCTTTCAACAACTAGCCAAATCACACCACGTGTTTCGATTTTAGTTTGCGTCAATGTGAACAAAAACTGGAAAATCCCGGTGTATGTTTACAAGAGAACGGAAGATGAAAATATTACCACAGCGGAAACAGAAAACAAATCCTTTTCTCAATAATTTGGTTAGGTAGGTAGCACTTAGGACATCTTCGATATTACTTGTCTTCTCTCACGACAGACCAGATCTTCACTTCGGCCAGCGAAAATTCATCGGCTTCCGATTCAACATCTCTCTTGCTCTAATTCTTGTTCACCCTCCTCCAACAGCTGGCTTGTAAGAGACTGCCGTTCCACCACCCTGTACGGGTAGTTCGCATCTGACTTTCTGTTACCCATCATTATATAAGCCCACAAATAGAAATCGCTAAGTTCTGGCGAGTGACACTTGATCTTGAAAGTATTTATTTATTTGGTCTATGCTGGACCTACTTTTGGACAGCGAGTGGCTTCACTACTGGTCAGAAAACACCAGACACTTCAGATTCAGACAAAATCATTTAGTTCACCTAACTTCGTGGGCATTCTAATGGCATAGATATTACTCAGGTATGCTTTTTGCATTAGAAGATGGGAAAATAATATTCCCATGTTATATAGTTATCAGGTTAGCACTTATAAAAAATGACTGAAATTTTAATAATATGATTTATACTTTTACACAATAATTTGGATTTAATAAGCCAATATGGCCAAGAATCCATTCTGTCAATGTTGTTTTATGCAGTTTTTCCAGGTACATAAAATAAACTTTCTTTTTAAAAAAAACCCAAACATTCCATGTAATTATTAACCCTTTAAAGTTGGTAACGCTAAAATACATCTGCAAGTTTCTTTCTCTTACTGTACAACAGCACCTGAATGGACCAATAACTGGATGGCACTGTATTTCAATTCACACTTGTCACATGATCAACTAGAAGTACTTTTACAAAACCCATATTTTATAACCAGTAGCACCAAGGTGTCTAAATTTGATATCATTTGAAAGAGAAATCATATAAAATCCACTTGTAATACATGATTTTCAACATTTTTTGAGATTTAATTGCAATTTAACATCACATATTCAGGTTTTCAACAATTCAACTCCAGGAATAAAATCTCAGTCTCATAGGGTTAAGTAGAATAAATATATCTTTAAGTCATTTTTATACAGCAAGTTTGGTGAGAAAAGCCTTTTCTTTCAAGAACTTAAAACCCCTTCACCATCATCCAATCTAAGTAGAAATTAGTGGCACAAAACAGTCTATTAACTGATGGTATGCATTCATGAAAAATGTGTAAATTTTTATGGATAGGGATATTTGAATTTTTTTTCCTCATACAACCATTAAGACCAAGGAGCCTGTAATTGACAGTTACCAGTCTGTGAAAAGTACATTTAATCATTGCTTAAGAAATACTGCAGTTCTTATTTGAATTAATTTGCTTTTTACATCAGATTTACAACAGGAAAAATCATACTTATTATAAAACCCAGGTTGTGTGTGTGTGTGTGTGTGTGTCTGTCTGTTTGTTTATATATTGGATCGGATTTCCTACATTTTTCAACCGATTTCAACAAAACTTCACAGGACTACGTAAAATTATCTTGCGGTGGTTCTGACAGTGCCTAAAATTGGAAAAACAATTGTTTTTGCACAAAATCAATTTGAAAACAATGATTAAGAGGCATCGCTGTTGCGAGAATGAAAGGGGGACAACTCATATCGAGTTATACTTATAAAAACTCAGGTTGTTTGTTTATATATGGGATCAGATTTCCTACATTTTTCAACCGATTTCAACAAAACTTCACTTTTTTCTTGGCAGGTAGTGTTTCTTATTGTCTTGCACACTTTTTTCTTTATTTTTACATTCAGAATGCTTTAAAAATTCCATTTACAAGGCACTTGTTTATAATAAAATTCTATTCAATCGATAGACTCATAACGAATGAAAACAATGTTTTTGTTTGAGTTTGACCAATTCGTAAAAAAAAAAAACAAAAACAAAAAAAAATAATTAAGACATGTGTGTCCGTCAACCTTAATAATCTTTCTCAATTTTATTTTTCAGTCTTTATGATGATCGATACTTGATCTATCTCTTACTGTTACATCCCTGGGCAACGCCGGGCTCTACTGCTAGTATACAAATAAAATAAAGTTTACAACCTGAATATAATTCACCAAATGTCTGTCTGTCATAGCAGAACTCAATCTATGACCACCAAATTTTCTACATTTACTAACAAAACTCTGGAGCATGAGTTTAGTTTAGCTGTTGAAAATTTAAAAACTTTTTCTTTTTGTTGCAAGGTTTGATTTACAATGTAAGTACAATGCTAAACTGGACTGTTACTTTGTGTACCTCAGATTAACTAAAGCAAATGTTTACCTTTTTGTTTAAATAGACACCTAGCGACTGTAAAAAATATTATTCAGTTTACTTTTATATTGGCAATGGTCATCAGAGAACCATAAACATTAACCTATTAATATTAACTCACAAAACCATAGTTTAATGTTATGCCCATTTTTAGTGCTTCATCAAAAAGTGGTAGGATAAATTTATGGTCAGTTTACCAGCAAATTTTCAAGTGAAGCACCAAAAAAAAAAAAAAAAAAAAAAAACTACCTAGAAATCCTATTCTGAATAGGACAGGATGGTTTCAAGAAGTGATAGCACCCTCTCCTTAGGTGAAGAAATTAGGAAAAAAATTAGCCCAAACTCCCAATTCATCTAGGCTGCTTATTATCATCATCATTATACTTAATGATGATGATAATAAGTTTATTCAGACAAGTATCCTTGTCTTGGTTGCAATCACAATATTTTGCTCATTGTATATTCTTCGTTTTATTTGGTAATGTTTTTAGAAATTTGATTATGTTCACACGTGTAGATTGTTCTTATTTCACTCTCTATGAAAGAACGTATTCTCTTTAATTCTCCCTTGTGATGCAGTTATTGCTTTTCTATTGTCTTAGAGATTCAACTCCTGATCACCAACCAGATTTTAGCCACTGTAGGAAAAACTGTCTCTAATAGAAAGACTATGAAATCAGAACTGACTGATCCCAAATGGAGAAAAAAGAAAGTGATTGCCACAAAATTATGAAATAAAATCAGAATAATAAAGACTAAATAATCCCGACCCATTAACCCCATCAGCAATTAATTAGGAAAGAACAGGCATTCATTTCAATGCTCTATAAAGTTTAGAAAGGTAAAGTTTTATTTTGTCCAATTTTCTCACTATACTTACCAGATTTCAATAGTTAAAATAGTTTTATGATGCATTTCTCAAAACAGATGGGAGTATAAAAGAATATGAGGTATTTGAGAGAGAGAGAGAGAGAAAAAAAAAATAGATTGAATACTGTTTGATAAGGCAAAAAATAAAAAAAATACAAAGCATTGTGTCAAGTCTCAGAATGGTTTGTTGGCATACTTAAAAAAAAAACAACAAAAAAAAAAACAAATATTTATTGTTAAAATTTTTCTGAAATTTCACAATCTGAAAAAAAAAAAAAAAAAAAAAAACAAAAACAAAAAAAAAAAAAAAAAAAACAACAAAAACAAAAAACAAAACATCAATTACTTTTTTCTAATTTTATTATCCATAAGTGACAAGAACTTGATATAATTTGATTAATATAGCCCAAGCCAGGGAGTAATGAATGACACCACTTTTAGGAAAGATAACTGGTTGTTGGCAGTTGTCTGTTACAATCGAGAACCACGATTATCTCGTCGAGCTAAAAAAAAAAAAAAAAAAAAAAAACAAATAAAAAAAAAATAAAAATAAAATAAATAATATGACAATACAGAAACATTGAGTTGTTTGAACAATTAGAAAAATATACATTTGCTTAAATTCAATGCAGAAAATCTCTTTAAACCAGTGCAATAAAAAAAAAAAAAAAAAAAATCATTTTAAATTCCCCATTTGTTGTATACATTGTTCTTACATTTTTGGTAGTAAGGATTAACTTCATTACCCAAAACCTTTACATAAGTAATATTATTGTTTTTATAAGTATAACAGCAATTTTTTTTTTATCTTAAACTGATCTCAAAATATGAGCAAAAAAATAAAATTTAAATTTATGACAGACTATAGTATTTCAATTTCTGCTTTAATCTATTTAGCAGAGAAAATTAATTTGAAGTTTACAGTTAAACACATGCATTATATACTTGCAAGATATAATTGTATTTTTTTTTTATTTTCCCTTGAAAACAATCTTTTGATTTGAAAGAAGGTAAAGAAATTATTCATATACAATCCTTAAAACTTAAAAAAAAAAAGCTAAAAGAATCAAAATTTATCTGGAGAAAATTAAACTAAAGAGTGATTGAAAAGTAATTCCCTATTTTATGTATGAGTGGCCAGCCAGGAGTCCTGACTTAACAAGTCATGACTCCTGGCTGTGTCTTTTTTCTTTGGAGGTCATTTTAAAGAGCAAGTCTACTATAGCAAATCAAGATTTATTAAGAATTTGAAGGGCAAATATACAAAAAGTTCTGTCTTCTATACCACAAGATTTCCTGGCGAAATCACATGACATGATTCCTGGATGGCTTGAGAAGCTGGTAATGAAATCTGGTGCCCACATTGAATTTTAAATAAAACCTCATGCTCCTCTCATATCCATTTCTTGTAAAAATTATAGTTAATAAATAAATTATAAGTATTTTAAAATGGGGAATAAATTTTCAACCACTCTGTACACTAGAAATAATATCAAGAAAAAGTAGCAACTTTTAAATCAGGAGAACAGGTTCTAAATAATAAAAAAGTAGCAAGTTTTAGAAAGAGTCGGTAGTAGCAAAAGAAAGACAGTTTTTGAAATTTAAAAAAATAAAATAAAAACAAACTAAAAGCTATTATTTTAAAATAGATACCAAGTGAACTCCCCAAATAAGTGGGGCAGTTTTGTGCACAATGAAAATGACTTACAAAGATAAAAAAAAAAACAACAGCCACAAAAAGACTAAAAGAAAACCACAACAATAGGGGGTTAGTGAAAATGTAACGTACACTTGTTGCCCCACTGATCCCTATCTCTATTCTTCCAATTGTCTCTCTTGTCATTCCATTGTTGATTATAATCATTGTGATTACCCCATTTGTTGGAATCACGTTTATTCCATTGCTGATCACGCCTTCCCCATCTATTCATCTGTTGATTACCGTCATAGCCTGAAAAATAAACATCAATCATTTGGAACATTTTGCACTTCTGCAAAAATATTACAATCATTCTTGTAGCTTCTCTACTATCAGTGGATTAGGTTTGCTGAAGAATCTAGCATCAAAATAGGTTTAGAACCTATTATTTTAATCAGTTTTCATTCAAAGTCCTTTTAATTTAGTCAATATTTATGTTTGCATCCTTAGCTTTCTTCATAGATATTCCTTCCATTTTGGAAACCATTTCATTACAGAGGAAATCATTATATATATATATATATATATATATATATATATATATATATATATATATAAATACTACTGCTTTGTCTAGCATAAAACAAGAAGGATAAAATAAGCTTGACATTTAGCATGCATTTTTTTTTTAATTCTATTAAAATCATAAGATGAATCTCTTAATTTGCAGGTTAAAATTTGCAAGAAAACTAAAGATTGATTTCAGCACTTACCTCCGGTCTTGTAGTAGTTCAAGGCTGGCTTATTCTCTAAAATGCGCTCATTGTTCTCAACAAGATTAGCCACCTTTTCCGCTAACTGCAGGGCCAAAGACTGAAGGCGGGTGGGCTCTGTGCGATGCATCACCACAGTTTGGGTTGGTTCATCTAATGAAGCCTACAATATTATTGTGGGCATATAAAAAGCATTAAAAAAGCTTGCAAATAATTAATTTGACCTATTTTTAGACATTCTAAATATTTTTCACATTTTTTGATTTTCCAAAAGTAGAAACTCTTTCATAAATAAACTGAACATCTTTCATTTCAATTACTTTAAATCAAAGGGGTCTATGAAAACAGCAATCCATAAAAACATTAAGTATTAGTGATTGGATTTTAACTGGGAAAATTAATAAAGGTTTCTGCCTGTCAGATGATAGGACTATATGATTGGTACCTTTATAAATTACCTATACTTTGGTTAGGGAAAGGGAAAATTTCAGTGCATTTTTTATGTAAAATTCTGTTATAATTTCAGTTTCACTAGGAGGAAAATAGAGGTTCTGATTCTGAAATCACCTAATCACTTTAATGTGAAGATTTGAACAAATAATATTGAAAAGATTAACATTTGTTCACTTCTTATAAATATTTAATAAGTCAGTTGCCTGTATGTCAGCTAACTTACCATTAGTTCTTCATTAATGATCATTTTGCTGATAATAGAGTGGACAACTGCTGGCTCCAACTGAAACATCTCACTGAGTGTAACCATACTGAGGGTATCATATACACTGCTGTATGTGAACAAATATGTACGCAGACTTTCCTCTTGAATCTTCTGGGTAATTAAAGCGCGTACTTTGTCTGCCTGCAGAAACAGATCCCAAACCTAAAATAAAAAAAAATATTCACTTAAATTTGGATTTTAAAATAAATTGTTGTGCAAAAGGTTGGGTGGGCATTTTTAAAAACTATTTACAATGATGGTCACCTTGTACAATGCCCAAGAGCTATTCAGAGTAAGAGGCACAATTTATGAGCATATGTGGGGGAGATTATGGTTTGACAGATTGCTGTGATTGGGAAAGCATCCTCTTTGGAGGTATTCCACAAAATAGCAGTTTGTGAGGAGCTGCTGCTCAAGTGGAACTTACATCTCTCAAAGGGTGGTTTGCTACAATGTGCGTCTTAGCTGTGAAGGTCTTAGCTGTGAAAGATTAGACCTGGTGGAACCAAATGATCGGAGTATACACTTCAGTAGCTCATTTATGTAAAGTAGAAAGTAAATTGAACAAAGTTTTTGCTGGAATTTTTCCTGGGTTATAAAACTACATTTAAGAAAAGATTTATATCCAAGATTAGGGCAACAGTTTTGGAGACAGTATGTGTTTGAAGAAGTCTGAGAGAAGAGCTTCCACTATGTAAAATCAGAAGCTGTTTGTTCCAGTGGTCTTTTGTGTACCAAAAAATCATTCTTTGATTAGGCATTAATTTTGACACTTATGAACCAAACAGGGAGAGGAGAAGCATTTTGTCAGAAGAGATCAAGGTTTGCCTGATGTCCTGTTGCATTAGGAACACAAGAAGGTTCATCAATAATCTGTCCCAACTTGTAGGCGATGGAGAAGTTGCAGTACATGATTTCTTTGTTGATTTTGTTCAAGTGGACCAACCACTTGTGAATACTGAAGTCACTATACAAATATGAAAGCTAGCTGAGGGAAGCCCAGTGAGGATATTATCAATTGCCTTAGCTATTTGGTTGAACATTAGTTCCATCATTCAATGGAGAGTGAAAATGAAGTGGCACTGCAAACAAGTGCCACACACAAGATACGGGAGATCAGGGTCCTTGCTTATGGGGATTCTGCCACATGGGAACCCAACCTTAATATAGGTCATGGTGATTTTGATGGTCATGCTTTGCTATTAGGGGTGAGTAGCCCATGATTGCTAGTTCCTGCACTGGAATAGATGGATCAATACCAGTTTCAGACAGGGATAAGAGGTCAGGTTTGGCATCGAGAAGATGGAGATCCACCTATGGAAAGTTGGTAGAGACCACTTACATGAGTGTTTAGTGTAAGAGATGGTGAACTTGGGGTCTACTTTTGTTTTCATTTTGTTTTGGTCATGTTTAGAAATCCGTGTGTTTGGGTAAAGAATAGGAGGTGAGATAGTGATTAACAAGAGAGAAACTAGAGATAATAATGAAACTATTTTGCTAAGGAAGATTTGAACAAATATGTTTATATTCTGCAAAATAATTTTCAGTTTTACTCAGTTTGAAACGCTTATATGAAATATACAAGTCAGATGAAGTAAATGTAAGAATTTGAATGGCTAAGTTTTATAATACAAACCATATATAGTGACAAAATTTGAATAGTAAAAAGGGTAATGTAATCTGCCCTCAATTATAATTCTTTTCCAACTGAAATGAATGATGAAAATATACTGTTAAATAAAATGATATTTTTACCAGCAATGGAAGAATACACATTTTTACTCTTGTCTGGTTATAAATATCAGAGCAAATAAGAGTTTCTCAGTGTCATTGATACAATACCACTCAATTATGTGATGTGAAATATGTTAGAAGATAGTACAACAATTATCTTTGAGAAATATTAAATCCATATTCATGTAAAATGTCCTTTTCTTTAGTGATTTAGAGACAGTAGATTATTAAATTAGTGTAAAACCATTTGTAGCAAAGAAACGTATCCCTGATGTCCTAAATCAAAGCAATCAATGTTGGCATTTGGGAAAAAAATATCCAAAATATTACAAAGGTTCTTGGAGAAAACAATACATGATGATTCAAAATAAAAATGTTGAATCATCCAAACATTTGCTCATTAGAATAGCAAAAATATTGATAAAAATATTTTCACCTTTCCATTCATCTTTTCATTGATGACAAAATTTTTACAAGCTTCCCAGTCACCAGTTTTCATGGCCTTTGAAGCAGCCACAATGTGTTCTCTCATACTTTCTGGAGGTCCAGTCAGTGTTTGTCTCTCACTGTTTCGAAGTAGATTATGATAGTTTCTGCTGATCATACGTCTCCTAGCATCAAATTCATGAGCTATTAAAAAATAAAATAAAAATGCATATAAAACAGAAAATTATCTTTGTGTCAATTCACAAAATGGTTTTCAATATAACTGGGAAAATTAGTATTATATTTGAAATGTGTTAAAAATTTTCAATAATTCTCGTCTTTTATACTATAATTTATACCAACTGATAAGCTGTCTTAATTCACCTGTAAAAGTTTAAGCAATATTGTGCCTATTAAAATAGTGGTTAGTTATAAATATTGAAAATAATGGAGGAATTTTTTTAAAATTTATTTTTATCAAAACAATTATTTTTATGTGTTTCTTAGGAAGCACTTGAGCCTGAAAACAATAAAAGAGAATGGACATCAGCAAAAATATTCACTATAATAATAATAATTATATGATAAAAACTTAATATAAAAGTATACCTGTACACTTCTTGAAATTTTCAATTATGCTAATTATAGTTCAGCAAATTTAAATTTGTTTACATTTTAAATTAAATTTTAATATCAATTTTTGTCAAAAAACATACATATTCATAGGACTAGAAGCACTGGACGAAGATTTATAAAACCTTTCACTAATTTTATAAATAAAATTTTTAAGAATTATATTTGAATAGATTCTGAGTAAACTGGTGAAATATGCAGTGTCATAGATGAAATGACAAAAGACACTTGAGAGTATCTTGTTGAAGTCATCTGACTGTAAGAAGTACATTTTAAAAAGCATGATTCTCCATTCAGAAGATATAACAGACAATTTCAACAGACAATCTCAAGCTAGTGTAAATATTTTGCTTTTTTAAGAAGTACTTGCCAATAACATTTCCCCGACATTTGTAGGTCCAGTGATGAAGATAAATTTTGGCCTTTATATTCTACCACATAAAAAAAATTGATTACAATACAATTGTTAATTAGGAAAATTTCTCTTGCTTGTTTATATAATTTAAAACTATTCATTTCAATGATCACTGATCAATTTTGTCACTGAACTGAATATTGAAAGAAAATTAATGTATACAGTCTTTAATTAGAAAAATATTGCGTCATAGGTTGAATATTATGTTAAATGGATCCCCATACCCCTCAGGGATAAACTCATCTAGCATCTATGCCATCCAGGATTCCCACAGATCTGTGGGAAAGAAATTCCTGGACTTTTCCAGAACTATGTTAAGAAGTTTCAAGGACTGAAACTAGTACATGCATACACACGTACAAAGTGAGTGGTCATCAATTTCAAAAACACCAATTTTGTGATTTATCTTTTAATAGGTTGACAGATGAGATGTTCAAAGAAAAGCTACAGCTGGTGCCAGTAATTCATGTCACATGGATCAGTTTAAAGCTGTGAAGAAATAAAAGTGTTGAAAGCTAAAACACAACTGAATGCAGACTTGGTTATGTTACACATTTTGTGTAACTCAGGCTTGTCCATGAGAGAGTACCAGCAATCTTCAAACAACTTTGCACAATTTTTGATATTCTTTGTTGCTAGATAAATAGTAGAACAAAGTATCCAGACTGTCTTCATGCTTGCTGATATTCTTGAAAGCAAAATTTCCCAACATCCTCCTTCTCAAACTCTTTGTATTGAGTGATGGTGTCAACACAATCAGACTTGCTGATTTGTTTTCTGTCCATCATGTGGGAAAGACATCTTTTTATACTGTCTTCTGTAGCATTTTTTTTTTTCACAAATGGATCCTGGGTTCAGCCATGCAAGTGACTTTACAAGAGGGCATCTAAGAGGAGACTTTGCCAAAAGTTTCTTAATGATGGTGATGAACATTGTTGCAATTCTGCATGCAAACAGATCTTTTGCTGACATTTCCTTTTTTGGATAAATTTTGCATAGCCTGCCAGAAATCCACACACGATCTATGCAGCATCTTTATGCTATGTTTGGATTTGACAAAATTCTTACAAATTTATTTAGTTTGGTAAATGTAATTATCTTTTTAGTGTGTTTTTCCTTTACAAATCTTAACAGTTTCATAATCATCTGCAAGGAAAGGAAGCAATGGTTTATTGCTCTATTTTATCAGATATAGTTCAAAAAAGGGTCACACAAAAATCTGCAGTTTCACTGGAAATAAAACGCCATTCATGTTTGACAGCACTGCAGAGGAGGACTTCGCCAGGGGACATTTTTCTGTTTTTAAGTTAACAAATTTGATGACATTTGACCAAATGTCTAGGAGTCATTCAGGTTTGTACATTTTCTAGCCATCTATGGCAGAAATAAAAAAGTAAAGAGACAGGGCTGTTAGATTGAACTTTTATGAAGCCAAACAATAAAAGCCAAATGAGTTTTAATATATTTCATCATCATTTTTTTCACTTACAACAAAAGCTAGAGATACAGGTCATTATTAGCCTGCAAACTTTAAAAATAACATTATTCTTATTTTTTCAAAGATGCATTTTCTATCCTAAGACACATTTTTGATTCTATCAACCTTTCAGTCTACATTTTCTTTGAGTCAAATTTTATTCTCAAACTTGTTACTTTTGGCAACAATTTAGACAAACGTAGTTTACACAAACATGGGAAGCATAAAGTATCTACTTTTTCATCATGAACTTATCCACCACTGAATAGAGATCAAAAGGACCTTTTATTTTGAAATTAACATGTAAATAAAATTTCTTCAGTTGTTCAAATTTGGAAAAAACTGATGTTTCGAGATTCTACTAAAATGTATTTTATTACCATAAAATAATTCATTATTTTCCTTTCAACTACAAATTCAAAGAGTGTGAATTTATCTTTGACAGAGATGTTTACTTGTCTCTGATGCATTTTATCTTTGCTGTTCCTCTATTCTTGTTGAGTAAGGGTAGCAGCTAAGAGAAGACACACCTTCATTTTCTTTCTCCCTTACTTTCTCATCACCTAGATGTTAAAATACTGAAGTCACTACAAGGTCAACCTCCTTCTAATCAAAGGAAACAAACTACCATTTGCAACAATTGTCAACTGATGACTAAAAGACATTTTTTTCTTCTTAAAAGCACAATTAAATTTGATTTTCATGAATTGAGAAAATGGATGTGCATGCAGTCCAATTTAAAAAATTCCATGATTTTCAAGCCTTGGAAAAGGCCCTGTCAATTTTCCAGGAATTTTCAAAGTTTCCGGGACCTGTATGAACCCTGGACATCATTCTGTCCCCCTAACATAAAAAAGAATATGTTTTTAAATTAGTATAATTCTGTACTGATAATATTTCATCAATAAATATGGATACCGAGTTTTAAACTTTATAATTAGAAATGCATGTCAAATCTTCAAAAGCAAATGTTTGTTAAAAAACATTGTCCAGTGACAAAAAATGCAAGTGCTTGTTAGCTTACCTGCCATGTATGGAATTTCAATCAACATAGCAGAGACTAAATAGACACATTCAAGCAACTCCAGATTGATGTGCATGTGGTAAGGCATTTGACGCCTTTTCTCAATCAGTTCTTGTTCTGGAGTTCGTTCATGTTGCCTTTGCAATAACAATCCCTGAAAAACAAATCATCTCATTAAACTTTGTCTAATTTTTGTTCTAAACTAAGAAGTGTAGAATTTTTAAGGCTAAAATTAATTTCAAATCTGTACTGTCCTGAATTTGTCAATTTTACATAAGATAAATTTTATTTCTAAATTTATTTGATTCTATCTGAGTGAGAAAAGAGTATTTGTGATAAAGAGAAAATAATTTACCTGAGAAAGTAATTCTTTTGCCCGTCCAATTGACTGGATATCAACCAAAGCATTATGGGCGTCTTTAATCATTCCCTGACGGAAGGCACACAATCCAAGTTGCACCATTGTACGATTGTATTGGATCTAAATAGCACCAACAAATTATAAGACCAACAATTACTAAAATGTGTATTACTACATAGTGTACAATATATAATAAAATTGCAAACATTCTTTGATAATTTTGTTTTATAAATCTAAATGTCACAAGTTGGAACATAACAGAAGAAAAATTCAAACGTTTACATTTTATTGCTTTATTTGTAAATATTCTTTTTTTAAATTGACATGTATACTAATGAACTTCACTGACTGAAAGAATTATACTACTAAAATAAAAATAGTAAGTTTCATGTTGGAGCTAAAGACATGAATCATAAAATATCTAATATTAGAAATAAAAATTATAACCTCAACAGAATATTAAAATATGTTCAGATGACAGTGACATAATTATTAGTGACAACTGAGAAAAAATAAAAGCATATGAAAATGAAGTGTGAATTTCACCTGGGTGGGTATGTCAGAATGTTGAATATTGTCTTGCAAATGAGACATCATCATGAGGTCACGGGCTTCATACCAGCGATTATGTATGGCATGGAAGTAAATATGGTACAGAATGGCATGGGTTCTCAGACGGTCAGTTGAGTCCTTTACATAGATGTACTTGCATAATTTGTCCATTGTATCTCTGCATTTAATGCCAGCATCAGTCTGAAATAAGATATGAAGGGACTTAGGTTTTTATCAACCAATTTAATAACGTAACTAGAAAATTAATAAAAAGCAAATCAATTAATAATGTAATAATTGATTTGTTGTATAATACCTTTTACCCTACAGAGAAAATGATAATGCTATAAATAGATAGTTGCATATAGTATGAGGCTGTGATCACTGGTGTCTCACTATGTAATAACACTTTTTGCATTCTTTTACATAAAGTTCTCTAAAAGATTTACTTATTCAGAGATGTGAGAAGATTTGTTTAAAAATTTATTACAAGTAGAAATGAATCAACTGTTGTTCAAATTGCATACAAAAACAATAGCTTGACAGCCATTATTTTCTACTTGGGTAAATGCAATGTAACATTTATTCATTTAACAAAAAAATTAAAAAATTAAGTAACAAAAGCTTATCTGACAATTATATGTTTCTCTAGAAAAGTCAATTATCCTTGTATGCATAAATGTATTCACCGATTCAACAATTTCAATGTCGCAGTAAATGATTCAATTTACAAGTTATGATTTTTAGTACAACTTTAGATAAAGACAGGAAAAAGATAATGAAGCTGATTGATATTTTTAATAAAGCTATTACTAGATTACCTTGTAGTACATATGTTCAATTCTTCTTAAGTAACACCTGCAGAGTTCCTTGGTTGGAACTTGGTTGTTTTCTAAATAAGATTGGAGCTTCTCAATGATTTCACAAACAGTACGCTCATCCTTAAGCCTACAGATGAAATAAAAAAATAAAAAATAAAAAGATAAAATTATTATTTTTCCTCCCTCAATTTAAAAAAAATAAATTAAATGTCTAATAATGTCCCCAAAACATTTGAAGACAAACTCTACAAGAGTACACACTTCAAATATATTAGAATGATGCAAATTTTTCAACATTTTTTGGATAAAATCTTTATATTCATATAAAGTCATATTATCATTATTAAAAATAAAATCTTATATTCATATAAAGTCATATCATTATTCTGTTAGTATTTTTCTTGACTCTTACTAACCTTACCACTTATTTTTGGATTTTATTTACAAAATAAAATAAAAACACAATTTTCCAAATGAATTGAAGAATTTTTAGATTTTAAATTTATTGGAACTGTGTCAAAATTTCCCTACAGTATTGTATAGTAATAATTCATTCAGATTCTAGCAATTTGTAATAAAGAATTCCCTTTGAATTCTGGGAATACCAGGTGCTGTAAGCTTGGATGTGCAGATGGTGTAATGGATAATGGCTTGGAATTGTTAATCGTAAAGCAAAGAAAGTTCTGATTCCAGTTGGGTTTGTTATATTCACTTATATGGTGGTTTCATACCTTAAGAAAAGTATGAAACTACCTCTCCCCCAGCTATGGGTTAATTAGTAAAACTTGTGTGAGTAAATCATTATCTCACCCAAAACATTCTTAAAATCTAAAAATATTTTTTGGCTTTAAATAATCTAGAAAGAGTTGATAAGCCATAGAAATCAAATCAATCAAGGTTTGAATTCTCCCAAACAAAGAACTTTTCCCTCCAGTGTGAACCTTGGTCATTAACTACATCCAACTAGTCATGATAGTCATCTTAGTGGGAGTTACACATACATATTCTTTTTCAGCTGTGAAATAAATAGCTGTTAGATAATCAGAAACAAAGACTTTATTTAAATGTTGATGACCCAGATAAGGTTGAAATGACATATGTCCTAAGCATGTGGCTAACAACTACATGTGTCTCCAAGCAAAGATCATTATATTAAGTTTTCAAAGACAAAAGACAACTTTCATGCATCTTTCCAGAATTTTCTTATTAGGTTTGATTATTTGGCCAATCCAGATAATTTCGGATTTGATTTTTGGTCTGCAGTCAGATCAACTTATTTACACAATCTCTTGTATTACTAAGTATGGTCATTTTCAGTTGTCTGGCCAATTCCATATATGGATATAAATGTGATAAGATCAGTCACAAACTTACCATAAATTCCACATTTTTATTTATATATTTTTATTTTTATAACAAAATTCCTGCTAAGGGGAGAAAAGGATAAAAATTTCCTGTTAACTTTTTCAACTTGTCCAAAAGTGTCAGACAAATCCTACTTGCTTGTAAATTCTTACTACTGGGGAGTTGTTTGCATCTTGTCACACCGAGTAAATTCCATCAAAGTTGAGATGGCAAAGGCAGTTCAGGATATGTACATAATTATCTTCATCTTGGACTCTTTGTAAAAAATACATTTATCAATGTTCAAAAATGACCATGTCAAGCAAAAAGACAAATCTTTAAATGTTGACCAATGTTCCTTTCCACAAGTTAATGTGTAATTCACTTATCTAGCTTCTGAATTTTATCCAAAGCTTGGAAACAATTTACCAAAGTTGACTATTCAAGCAATAAAATGCTAAGTAAAATCAAAATGCATCAACAATATTGAGGTTTAAGAAAAAATATTAATGACCTTTTAGAACGTCAAATAAGATGCAAGGATTTTTTTTTTTTTTTTTTTTTTTAAATATATGCTAATTCTCAGTAGTGTTCATGATACAAATAGAACAGCAATAATGACTAACACTCTAGAATAGATTAGGTTTATGTAAAATTTAATAGTTATCTCTAAATCTTCTTTCCATTGTTGTGCCTCTTTATGTTAAAAGAAAGTTAGCAAAATATTTTCAAAAATCCTAACAAAACTGTAATGAAATAACTCATTGTTGCATTTGATTATTTGCAACAGGTATCATTTTGTATTGTCAAAATAAACCAAAAATAAATCTTTATTACCTGCAAATAGAATGTTCTTTTGCAAAATTATCAGTATTATTACATAATACTGACAATTTTGCAAAAGAACATTGTCAGTATTATTATAAAACAGTAAAGATAACATTTGATACATTAAAAGGCAAGTAAGAGTATTGAATTATAAAGATGTCATTTTGCATTTATTCACATGAAATAAAACTTACCGTTCAATATACTCAGTACTGTGAGGATCACATCCTTGCAGCATCTTTTTAAATTCTTCATCCATTCTCTCTACAATAGTTAAGATGCAACCTCGAACTCTATAAGGAGAAGTCTAAAAGAGGGGGAAAATAAATATCAATATTAGGATATTTACTATATGTCCGGGCATTCAGGTGTGTAAAAGAAAAAATATTCACAACATTATTTGGCCGAGTGATTATCTTAAGATAACCTAAAAAAGATAAAATTAATTGAAATAAAACTCAGTAAAATTTTACAAATCCACTGAAGTATTTAATTATTTAAGGTATCTTTTTTAAACTAGAAATTGACTTAAATAGTCAATTTAGGTGTTCAGTTTTTACATGTAAACATATCTTTAAAATACATTTTGATTAAAGTAGCAGATGTCTCATTAACACAAAAGTTTAATTTGAAAAGAACAGTTGTTTTCAATCTTCACTCAAGAAGAACTCATGACAATGTAGACTTCAAATAAAAAAAATAGAATCATGTTGGTAATTTTTAACTGTAAACCAATTATTCTAACATGGAAATCTTGTGTGTGTGTGTGTGTGTGTGTGTGTGTGTGTGTGTGTGTGTGTGAAGTTTTACAGTATGCTATATTTATGGGTAAGTGCTTAATATCAGAGAGAGCATATGTAAATGTAAAAGTGGACACTGTTTCATGCTTCAATAGAATCTCTAGGCTATTGAAGATTGTGTTCCAACATGAAGTAGACTCACTGCTTGGCATTGAACCCAGTGTCCACTTACACATACACACACACACACACACACACAATAGTATAGAGCAATATTCAAAGAACATCAGAATCAACAAGAAAAAAAAATATAGTAACCTCAACATTTTCACTGTCTTCTGGGATATTCTCACTGACCTGAATGTCAGGATTTTCTACTAAGTGATCAAGTTGTTTAATTACATAAGACAAGCAGCTGAAAAAATAAAAAATAACAGCGTATAACAATGAAATACAGTGAAATAAAGAAACATTTAAAGATTTCAAATGAATACATAAAATATTGGCAGTATTTCAAAGTGAATTAAAATTAAATGTATATTTCACAATTTTAAATTATGACAGGTAATAAGAGAATGTGAGGTAAATCTCATTAAATTTATAGCAGAATGCTGAAAAAATTTGTATAAATGAATAAAACTAAAAAGAAATTTAAGACAAAAGGATGCAAGAATATATCTTGAAAATCTACATTAGACATTCTAATATTGAAGACTAAAAAAAGTAAACTAATATAATGAAATTAAGAGATTGACTCACTTCTGCCATAGTTCTGGTTTCATATTTGTGGCAATGTTAGGATTGTAGTCATAAATAGCAGCTATAATAGAAAACATTATTTTGCAAGCCATGGCTGGACCTAGTTTGTTGTTCTCCGACACAACAAGAAGTTCTTCCAGAATGCCAATCATTTCACTACGATCAGTTGCCTTTTTGCCTCGAGCTGAAATAATCTCTGTCAGTTTTTTCATGACAGCCTCGTGATTGATTTCTGTGTCTTTACTGAACATTTTGGGTTTTTCCTGAAAGGATGGAAAAAATGCATCAGGTCCATAAAGATAAAATTTGACAGTCACAAATAGTTAATAATACATTTTATTATTGATTAAAACTACCACACCAAGAAATTCAGAATTATGCTTAATTCATCAGCATAAAAATGAAAATAAGGCAGATCAATATGAAAATCAATGCAGGAAAACATTTGAATATCTTTTGGATTTGTTACAATCATTTTGAAAACAGCATCCATATTGTGAAAATATTAAAAAGGTAAAATTAACCAATCAAATCTTTTATATTTTACCCAGGAGTAATTGCCAGATAGAAAGCAAAGCTATTTTGTTGCTTTCAATTTATTTCTAAATATTATTGTTCAATTTACATATAAGCAACTTTCTAATAAACTGCACAACTTCCCATTTATAGCAAATTAAGATTGACTATTCATTTTGAGTGTAATCTAATGATATTGTTAGTTTTTATTCTTGAATGAATCTAAGCACTTATATGCTAGATAAAGGGGACCCTATCCATTACAGCAATCTACTGAATTGTATTTGTAGTAGCAGTTGATACACCCACATAAAATCTCTTGCCTTGAGAAAATGTCATGAAGGATCTAGCCCAGTATCTGGTGGTCATATGATAAAGAACTACTTACCATAACTAGAGGAATTCCTCCTTTCACCTCCTCCCATTCACCTTCATCTTCATCCTCAATTATTTTATTTTTCTTCTTCTTATTCTTTTTCCTCTTATCATCCTTCTTCATTCCGTCAGTAGTGGTTCTGGAAGATATACATAAAATGTCAATGGATGCCAAGACAAACAAGTAAACTTTAAATTTATAAAACAAGATTTGAACGAACCAAACAAACTGAGATGTATTGTTTTTGCAAGAACTTTTCAGATCTTTTTTTACTTCTTAGTGAAGGGCTAAATTATTTGGCATCATTTCAAGAGGACTACTTGTTGAAATACTGAATGCAGCAACAGGGTTGTTATTGAGATAAAACCTCAGATTAAAAATATCCACATAAAAGTGAAATATTGAATAAAAATTGAACCTAAGAATAATAAACACCTTAGATATTTTAAGAATGTAATAAAAGAGTTTAACAATTAAAAATATTTAATATTAGGTAAACAAAGTATTACCTATTTTCAGTATATTTTATATGACTTTTCCTAATAAAGATATGTTAAAAGAAGGCATAATATATATATATATATATATATATATATATATATATATATATATATATATATAGAGAGAGAGAGAGATCTGAATAATGTTTTGATACCACAGAATAAATAGACCAACTTAAATAAACACAATTTTGTGTTCATTTTTTTTTCTTTTAAGGACCTAGGTAACCTTTCAGCCAGCACTTCCTCAGGGACCAATTGTTGACAAAATTAACTTAAATGGATTTGATCTGCAGATATGTGGAAATTGGAGATAAAGTTGAAACACGTCTAAGACAATTTACATTTAAGATAAATCCATAAATTTAATGACAAGTTGTAAATGAACCAACAAAAGAGCATAAAATAGAAAAAGAGTTGCTCACTGACCTCCAAATAAGTAAAGGGACCGTAAATAGTTTTCCTTTTGCTTGCAAAGAGATGGCTGCTACAGTTTGAGACAAATGGTGCCTAATATTTGTAGATGGTACTTAGATCTTCCCATATGCAAAATAGAGAATGAATCAGTCATGAAGAACGCCAAGCAACTCTCATTCATGTACAGACTGTGATGCACGACAATGATTACTTAAATGTAATCTCACAAACTTTGGAATGTGTTTGTCCAATCTTGTTTCCAATCTAAGACTAGTCTGTCCTATATACTCAGTTTTGTACTGACACTTGAACTTTTAGATTAATGAACTCTTACTAAGACAGACGGTCTTTGGTAAAGAAAGGAAACACTGGACGGGTACCAAAAACACTTAATTTGGCTGAAAAAAAGTAAAAGAGGCCGACTTGGAAATTATGTTGGTTAGAATTTTATACTTTCCACCAAACCAAGGGAATTTCAGATAAATCGGACAGAAATTAGGGCTGAATTCAGCAGAACTACCGAAATTTTCTAACTTGCGTTCTATTGCACGATTAATAATGTTGTCTTATCAATAAGAATAGAATGCCTTTTGTTTAACTCTTGCAGAAAAGTAGCAGAAGAGCAGATCATTAAGGCCCAATGAACTAAAAGTTACCTAGGTCCTCAGAAAAAAAAAAAAAAAACACCAAATTGTGTTAAGTCTCTCTCTCTCACACTTATATATATATATATATATATATATATATATATATTATATATATATACACACACACACACACACACAAAAATAAGAGAAAAGAGAGGTTGTAAACGTTTTTCGTTATGTGGGTTTTTTTAAAAATATATATATTATGCTTTATTTTTTGCTACACTAGTTTCAGGTTTTGTGAACTTCATCAGGCAAAAAAATCATTATTTTTACATATCATTTAAAGGAATTAATTTTTCCCTTTTTTTCTTATGTTTAAACATTGTCTTCTGTGTGTGGTAGTAATCCAAGTTCTTCTCGGACAAGTGGAGAAAATGTTCCTCTGCTTAAGGAGTAATAAAACAATTAAGACTGGTTAGAGAAAGGGGGAAGGAAGGAGGTCTTTGTTCTTATCTTTATATGACTTCGTATCTTTTTAAAACTATCTCCATTTTTGTGTATTGTCTGTGTGTTTATGCTAGTATGTGTATACATATTCCTTCTCCATACATACATACATATTGTTTTATTACAAAGAAATAGTATATTATAGTATATAGAGATATGAACACTGATGTTGAAATAAATCGATGCTTTTTTCATTGCTCATAGAAAGTAATGTCATATTTTTTAAAAAGTCTTGATTGTTTTTAATTAGCCATTATTCTTATATTTTTCTGTGCTTATTATAATATTTGCTATGTTATTATGCATTTATAGTATTTAATGTAAATATTTTATAATCTTTTGTGCATAATTGTTTATTTTTAAGTTGTGGTATACAACGATTTTTATTTTATTTTAAAATAATTGTTGTTTAGCAAATGTAATTTATTAAGAATATATCACTAAATGTTAATAAATACAAAAATAAATAAATAAATAAATATATATATATATATATATATATATATATATATATATATATATATATATATTAAGAACATTAATGCATTATATTTGTTAAATTAATTATATAGTGGAATGAATAATTCGAATCTATTTATATTTAAGCGTAACATTTCTAGTTTTTTTTTTTTTGAAAGTGGTCGTAATTTTCAAAACTGGATGAAGGCATTTAGAGTTGTAATGTTTATTTTTGACTACTGGCTCATTATCGCAGGTTTCTTTATCTATTATTATCATCACAAAAAGAGTGGATAATGATTGATTACATTATCACCAAGAAACAAGATGCGAAAGACTTCACTATCACCACAACACTTGCTATCTTTCAAACCATGCACTACTACACAGCAAAGCATCCTTTCAACTTGTATGCAAAAGACTTCTTGCTAGCATTATGGTTCCTAAATGAATCAACATCTCACCCCTGAATTCTGATGTTAAGAAAAAAGAACTCCGACATACTGGACATCTCATCGAGAACATGCACGTTTCATACAAAATATTCATAAACAACAAAAATTGTCCATCAAAAAAACATATATAAACAGTGCAAGCAGGAAGCGCAAATTGTTTTCAGAAAAATGAAATAGTCCTGGTGGTCTGCTACCAACAGAAAAGATTCCAAAACATTCTATAAAGGTCTTAAAAAGGTGTACAGCCCACAAGAAAGTTGAATTTCACCTGTTCTGTCATCTGACAGTAACACACTCCACACAGACAAGAAGGAAATTATATCATGATGGAAAGAACACTTTGAAAGTATTCTTAATTCCACTGCTGCCATCAATGAAAATATCATTGCCTCAATTCATCAGTGATCAAGAATTTCCTAGTTGTCTCTTGAGCCATGCCTAAAGGAAGTCCAGGATTCTATCAAGCAATTGTCCTTGAACAAAGCCCCTGGAAAAGATGCTATTCCCCCCACCCCCAAAATTCTTAAATATGTTGGTTATGAAACTCCTTGAGCTTTTTAAAGTCATATGGAAGGTTGGTTCTGTTCCACAGGACTACAAAGATGCTTGTTCAAGAACAAAGGCAAAAAGGTTGTATGTGACAATTCCCATGGCATTTCAGTATCACTGGCAAAATTCCCACTCAGGTTATTCTCAACAGAATAATCAAATATCTCATTGACGACATCTATGGCTTTTGATCAGGTCAGGAAACCATCGATATGATTTTTTCCCTTTGTCGTGTTGCTGAGAAATTCATGAGAAGAATCATGATCTCTATACCGTCTTTATTGATCTGATGAAAGCGTTTGACTGTAAACAGGGGTGTCCTCTGGAAAGTACTAAAAAGGCTTGGCATATCTGTCAGTATGCTAAATGTCATCATCTCTTTTCATGAAGGAATGAAAGCATCTGTTCTATCTAATGGAGTTTTCAGAAGCCTTCGATGTAACAAATAGCACAAAACAAGGTTGTGTCATGGCTCCTGTACTTTTTGCTCTCTTCTTTTTGGTCATGCTACATCATGTTTTTAGTTATCTTAACATGGGTGTGAAAATGGAATTCCACACAAGTGGCATCTTTAACCATCAATGTTTTAAAACAAAAATCGCTGACTTGAGCAAGCATTATTCATGATCTTTTTTTGATGAAGATGCTGTGATCGTGACCACCTCAATCGAAAAAGCTCAAGCACTTGTCAGTCATTTTTCCATCGCTTGCAATGCATTCAGACTAACTAACCAAGACTTAGACCTAAGCAGGTCAAGAGTGTAAAAGAAAAACCATCTGCCCATACCAATCATTCCCATTACTGATGGCAACAACAACATGAAGTATGTTAGGAAGCAAAGTCAATCCAAGTGCCTTAATCTTAATCAGTGTCTATTGAGCAGTCATTCTCACCACACTTCTTTATGGGTCAGAATCATGGACACCATACAGGACACACATCAATCAACGTGATACTTTTCATAAATGCTGCCTTCATTCATGTGGCTATACATGGCAGGACAAAATCTCTAACCCTGATCTTTTTATAAAATATGGTACTGGTGGTACTGAATCCTTTCTGATGCAATCACAGTTCAAATGGGCTGGTAATGTCATCAGAATGAGTGATGATCGGATGCCAAAATGTATAGCCAACTTTTTCATGGTAAGCGTAATGTAGGCTGTCCTTGGTTACGCTTCAAGGACAAACTCAAATACAATTTAAATGGTGCAAACATCCCTATAGAGGAGTTTGCACTCAGTGTTGAAAACCAAGCAAACTGGAGAAACACCTGCCACTGAGGTACAACTAATTTTGAAAAGAATCGTCTCAACCATCTGGGAGTATTAAGAACCAACATTAAATCTCAGGCCAATATATCAGCCCATATGATGGTCAACCTTTCAGCATGTCTCAACTTACTTGCAAATCCTGTGTAGGATTGTTGTCTCATATGAGACTAACATAAAAACTGAACTAAGACAATCATACGTTGAAAACGATGGGAGAGTCCATTGCTATCATATTATATATATATATATATATATATATATATATATATATATATACATACACACACACACACGTTTGCGGCTTCTCTTTAGAATATACACTTTTCTCTTGTTGAAATAACTATAATCCCTCCCATATATACACACACAAAAAAACAAACCTCCCAACAATGAACTAATAGGGGGAAAGGGTGGTTCTTCAAAGCAGATTGTCTGTAAATGGGAAGGGATTATTTTTGAGTTATAAAACCATTAGAGTAAGTACCAGCTGTTATGAACATAATGTAAATACTATAAACATGCATATATGGCATAAATAAATATCTACACACACACACACACATATATATATATATATATATATATGAAAGTGCTCAATATCAGTATATTCAGTTTTACGGATGAGTTTGTGACCCTGGGTTTCACGCTTTTGCGATCATCAGACAAATTATATATATATATACACACACACACACAGTATATATATATGCTGTATATACAGTAGGCTCATTCCGTGTCAAATCAACAAGTGGTTAGACCATGTCCGACACGGATTTTTTTCAAATTTGCTACACTTATAGATCTCCATGAAAGGAATTGAATGGCACCTGTTATGGATCTCAAGGTCAAGGGGTTCTTGAGATATGACCTCTGACCTTTTTACAAAAATGTGAATAGTGACCAACTTTAAAAGATGATATCTCAGTTGTTTATGGACCTACAAAGTTCATTCATATATCATTCTAAAGTACTTGGATAGATCTACAATTTTATCTGGGGATTTTTTTTTTTTTTTTTTTCAAATAAAAAGTTGACCTTGACCTTTGATCTGACTTATCTCAAAAAACGTTATTTTAATTTTTTTAAAATTTTGACAAAAGATTTGTCTATCTTATGACAGTATATATTCCAAATTTCATGATGGGCATTCCACTAGAACTGTTGTTACAAGTGTTTTATAGGACTGGGCAAAATTCAAAATGGCGGAATGTAGTATCTGCTACTTCATATAAAAGCATTTTGATATTTCACAATATGGTCAAGTTGTATATCTTTGTAAAGCTATTTTAATGCTGATTAATATTCACATAAGGACCATGGTCATGAAATCAATAAAAGAAATTTTCTGGTGATGAAACTTAATTTTCTTCATTTTTTTTTTAATGCAACACAGATTTTGTCATGGAAAAAGTGATATAATAAAGAAAGAATTCTGAAAAGTGTTAAGCTTTAATTAAATTATAGCATAAAAAATATGTGACCTCAATGGTGAACAAATTTTGGTTGATGTTTGATATTCTAAATCTACAAAAATAAAGCAATTTCCGTTGTTTATGGTTACTTTTTTTTTAATGAAAAACTGTAAAAATGAATGTTCTAAAAAATTCTTGACATGTTGAGTTTTATGCAAGTTCTGGTTGTGAAATCAAAGTAATTCTTTTCTGGAGATCAAACTGTTTTTAGCATTCCTTTCATACTTTTTCTTATACAATACAGATTTTGATACGGAAAAAGTGATGTAATAAAGAAAGAATTCTAAAAAGTGTGTCAAGATTTAATTAGGTTATAGTATCAAAAGAATAAATGACATTTGATGTTAATGGTAAACAGTTTCTTTGACTTTTGACATGATACACTATATCCACAAGAAATCAATCTGTGTTCATTGGGATACATTTCAAAATGGAAAATGAAAAATCTGTTTCACTGAAACTTTTTTATAATAATGAACTTTAATGTATTTTAGATTTTTCTTTCAAAATCTTTCTTTCTAAAATATTTGATGCATTTTTCATCTCATTTTTTGAAAGTTTATAAGTTCTTCCTGTTTCGGTTATTGGATCAACTGAGCTAAGAATATCAGAATATTTCAAAATTGATATATTTGAATGTGATGGATAATAGAAAGATGGAGAGGGTCCATTTGGTTGTAAAAATGTCAATTTCACCTCTCCATTATCTGGATATTTTTCAAGTACACATCCTAACCACAAATTCCTATCATGAAGTGTTGTCACAAATCCGTTAATGTCTTCAAACTCCATATTGTTTAGTTTTGTGATTCAAACTATCCTTCCTTTATTTTGTGTTGACACTATTTTTACTTCCAATTCCCTCTGAGAGACAGGAATGAAAGTATGTCATTTCTGTGTTCCTATAATAGTGGATGAATTGCTAAATCTATCTTCTAAGATGTTTGCTTCATTCGTCCATTCTGCAGTTGAGGAATATAAGAAATGTATTCTGGAAATATTTTTTTTCACATAAAAATACAGCTGTCTTGGCGTCATGATTTGTTCATTATAGGGTCGCTGCAGGCTAGCTTTTGCTGCTAACCTTTTAACAGTGCCACCTAACCCATCACATGGTCCTTTCCCATGAGAAGTAGCAAAAAAGTGCCACTGTGCATCAATACCAAAATCAGATTTATGGTTGCACAAATTTATAAAGTTTTTAAAATTTTTATAGTGTGAAACAGCACCATCAGAGAAATATATCATTTTTTGGACATCAAAATCAAAAATTTCTTTTAATTTTTCTATAAGCTTTCTTTGAAACAAATGGACAGCTACTGTGTCATGCTTGAGACAATCAGATATTATTACAAAATTAATATGCTCAAGGTCAATTCTATTTTTATAGTAGCAGATGAATGGATGCAATGTAGCTTGATCATTATTCCAGTGGAAGCCTGAGCCATATCTTGCAAAATAAATGAATAATTCTCATCAAAATCTGCTATTGCTAAGACTTCATCAACCTTCAAAGAACCTTTTCTATCAGAACAAAATTTTGATTGTGCTTTGGCAATGAAATTATGCTTCTTCAATGTTTGAAGGCCTGCATGGAAAGTTTCAATAAATTCCTCTGTGGACTGTGATAGTTTGTAAAGTGGATCTATCAGTTGATAACCACTGTATACAAAATCATCAACTGAATTTTTGTAAAAAATTTCTTCCATATACAAAACAAAATCATCCATCAGTTTGCTGCAAGTTGAGCAGTCACCCAAGTAGCAACTTGCTGATGCTTCATTGCATGTAACAGCAAGTATGCATTGATGGTTATCTGTCAAATGATAATTTTCTCCTTCAGTCAGTTTACCAAGATGAGATCCTGAAATCATCAACTTCATATTCTGATGGATTGTGCAAATGCAGACAGTATGAGTCCCAGCACCACCTGCTAGCACACATTCTTTTGGTCTAAGCTCAGCGAATTTAGAGAAGCTTATTTTCTCCTGGTTCTTTGATTTGAATAATTCAAATGCCTCTTTCAAGTTACAGAGAACAAGATATTTTTGTTCCTGAACCCATTTCCCATCCTTTAAAACAGTCTTATAATCATTTTTTCCAGGCATCATTCTACTGACTTCTTCACTTTTATAAAACTGACTCACTTTATCAATCGTCTCTTGTGGGAATCTAGTTTTTCGTGTATTTGGCAAAGCTAAAATTCCTTACTCATTCACAAGTTTTTTTGCTTGTCTCGCCATGTACATTGTAGTGCCAAATTCTGTTTGTATTTTGCTTAGACTCCAGCTTTTTAGAAGTACAGTCAGAATTTGAATTTTTTGTGATCTTTTTTCACTCACAGCAAAATTCTCTTTCAAAGTTTTGGTGTTCTGCGCTATTTGATTCCTCATGAGAAATGTTTGATGAAATTATACTGATTCTATCAGATATTGCTCCTGTAAATTTTTTCTATATATTTCTATATATCACTTTTTCTAGGACAAAATCTGTATTGCATTAGAAAAAAAAATGAAGAAAATTAAGTTTCATCAACAGAAAATTTTTTTTATTGATTTCATGACCAGGGTCCTTATGTGAATATTAATCAGCATTAAAATAGCTTTACAAAGATATACAACTTGACCATATTGTGAAATATCAAAATGCTTTTATATGAAGTAGCAGATACTACATTCCGCCATTTTGAATTTTGCCCAGTCCTATAAAACACTTGTAACAACAGTTCTAGTGGAATGCCCATCATGAAATTTGGAATATATACTGTCATAAGATAGACAAATCTTTTGTCAAAATTTTAAAAAAATTAAAATAACGTTTTTTGAGATAAGTCAGATCAAAGGTCAAGGTCAACTTTTTATTTGACCTCTAAAAAAAAAAAAAAAAAAAAAAACAGATAAAATTGTAGATCTATCCAAGTACTTTAGAATGATATATGAATGAACTTTGTAGGTCCATAAACAACTGAGATATCATCTTTTAAAGTTGGTCACTATTCACATTTTTGTAAAAAAGGTCAGAGGTCATATCTCAGGAACCCCTTGACCTTGTAACAGGTGCCATTCAATTCCTTTCATGGAGATCTATAAGTGTAGCAAATTTCAAAAAAATCTGCATCGGACATGGTATTTGGTACTTAGGTTAGTATGCTTCCTTTTTAAATTTTCCTTCTGCTTCTATGCCATGATGAGGGCAGAACAATTAATATTAGTAAAAATAACAAAAATAATAGATTTCTCACAGCTACTTTCTCATGCATGTGCTAATGTATCGTACTTTACATACAGTACACCCACCTTTGTTTACAATTGAAAGGTCCACCACTGCCAATAAACGGTCACTTTCAGAACTAATACGACTCATTCTGCTAACCTGCAAATTTTGAAATACACCACCGATGATTGGAAGTTATTTTTTTTACATTTTGCCTGCAGATTTTGTCTGTTGATATTGAGTGGGAGTGGTCTGTAGAAGAGTTGTGTGTATATATATATATATATATATATATATATATATATATATAAAATTATTAGAAGGAATTCAAGTTCATGAGTAGAACTTGTTAAATATTTAACAAGTTCTACTCATGAACTTGAGATTCAATCAAGAATCTAGAATTATTCTAATAAATTAAGAAATAACCATGTTCTGTTTTGTACCCATTGATCTCTGGGAAAAAATCGTTAAAACAATGAGAAATTTCATCACTTAAACTATTTTTAAAAATTGTAAATTTTTCACTGATTGTTCTATAAATCTATGGTTAATTAACTTGTATTAGATTGGAAACAAGTGTCATGTATTGAGAATGTAAACTTACTTTTTCAAGAACATTGATGCCACATTACCACTGTCATAATCTCCATCAGATGAGGATTCACTGAGTTCACAATTAGACCAGTGCATGTCGTCATCGTCATCATCATCATCAGAAGAAGAACCCTGCAGAGAAAAACGTTTATTATCTGTATCTCATTGCTTTTGTTTTTTTTAAATTATTTTACCATAAACGAAAAAAACAAAAAAAAAAAAAAAACAACTTTTTTTTATATTTTACAATAATTGATAATTCCAAAATCTTTTTTGGAATTCAGAGTTTTCCTTCTTAAACTGTCATTCAAGACTAGAGACTTTAGTCTACACTACTATTAGCTGGTAGGAGAAGAAATGGATTCATGCCTTTCCCTAACGGTATTTGTACAAAAGTGAAAGCAAGAGATTAGCTTGGAATTTTATTATTCTGAGGCAACTGTATATCAGGAAACCAGTACATTTTATACAAGAGAGTCATTTGAGTTTTAGACATCCCTTCTGTATGATCAATTCTACATGAAGTAAAAATATTGACAGGAATTTAAAAGCCAAACATTTGTAACTAACATTTGAGACTAAGTCAGTATCAAAAAAAAAAAAAGTGACTACTACAATTAGTGTATGGAAGTTCAGAGTGACAACAACAGGGACAATGTTCAAAAAGCATCCAAAATAGAATGTAAGCTACAAGGAATTGAACTTGTACCAACCAAAATATAACACCACTGATAATTTGTTGATATCAATACAACATCCAACTACTGATACAATATGTATGAAGTCAATTATAGAGTACCTTCTTTCAATAACCTAAGTAGACAATGAGAAAAAACAAAGATAACACTTAAAGAAATCGTTTTTTTCTTAACCACAAAAAGATCAATATTAATGCACATTAAATCAGATTGTCTTCAAGTGTGTTTAACAGTGATCACCAATGTTGTATTGGATAAGAAATATTTTGCACAATTCTTAAAAATGACATATTTCAGCCACTTATGTGGATTCCAAAGTTACTATTAATTCAATGTTTTTTTTTGTTTGAATGGAGTTGCTGTTTAACAGGACAATTTATTCAAGAAGAGATTTATGCAAATCCATGTAAAAAGAATGTCTGCTGATGGTAAACAAAAGTTGGCTCCTGATGTTCATTTTAAGCTGAATCTATTGCATTAACATTTTGTTTTTTAAAACTTTCTTTATAAATGCAAAAGTTGAATTTATAATTAAGCAAATGAACATAAGTTCACATTTATTTTTTCACTATTAAAAAGAAACATCCCTCCCAAGGTATGGTTGCCATCTTTGGAAATCTCAATATTTCTGTCATTAATTACTAATCTCATATCAGTTGTAAAGGCATTCCAAAAATTTCATGATTATTAATCTATGTGATGCATACTTGGTCTGATTAAAATTCAAACACAATGAAATTTATTTACACCTCTTGAACCTAAATAGCTAAATGACAGCATTGCTTGATCCCTCTTGTTGGTACTCACCTCAGCCTTTCCCTCTGAATCCATAACTCCTTTTTTTAAGAAAGCACATTGTGTTACCATGTCATCATCACTTTCAGATTCAGACTTGTCTGGAAGGAAGAAAAAAAAAATAGTTTAAAATACTGATAACAAAAATGTTAACTTAAAAGAAAAGAAATCAGTTTATGAAAGTATAGTGCAAATTGAGATCTTAAAAAATACTGCACATATCTTAATGTATCCAATTTGATTTTCATGAATTTTCTAATGTTACAAAGAAAACTGGGAAAATTACATTATAAAAATTATATGTGCATAATAAAATCTGTTCTCTGTAAAAGATAATAAAAACACTTATTTTTTAATGCTCCCATAAATATAATAAATAATTATTGGGTTAAACTTATTTTGGTGTAATAAAATTAAGTATATTCTTTAATATTGTGCTATCTCAAGTTTACTTTTTAGAATTGCTTGTCAGCTATGGATCAGAACAACTTTATAATTTTACTTCAACAACCATTTAGTTTTAACTATGTGAATGTGCTTGTTTTTTTTAAAAAAGATTTGCCCCCCTCCCTCCAATAACCAAATAAAATCAGGGTCATTGCATTTTTAAGTGAATTTCAAAGATATTTACATATTTGTGCATTTGATCACATATGTCCGATTTTGTTCCAATACCTTTCACCACCTTTAAGGTGGCTTCATTATACCATTCTCCCAGAATTTGGTGTTATTCTAGATGACGAACTGGTCTAAGTGGTTTTTACAGGCTTCCAGAAAATTGAAGTTCTTCCTACCAAGAAAATTGTAGGGATCAAAATAAATGGAGGTGTATGGCAGCAGGACTAATTTCTGCTGGTTCTGCAAAGCAGACAATTGGCCAATTCTAGATGTTTTTCAGCAATTACTTAAGACTAATTGGTCCAATTAGGAAGAGCAGTTGTCCAATTTTGCAGAAAAAGCTCATAATACACAATAAGCTTCCAATCCTATCAGATATAAAGCATCACCTTTTTCAGATGCAGACAATTCTTTTTGGAGTAGTTAACAGTGGATAATTTAGTCCCTACCCTCCAAGACATTTCTTGCTGCACATTGTTGGAAACAATCCATTTTTCAGTATCATTCTTTTAAAAAATGGGTCGCTTTTGTTGTGTTTGAGCAGAAGGGAAATTTTTCTATTAAATCAGGAAACACCCAAACATTGCAGCAATTAATGTATCTAAATGTTTCCAAATGCCTTACAAAACTTGAGATATGTGGAGTATCTCTGCAATGTTCTACCATATGTTGTGTGACTGGGATTATTCTTAATCACTGTTTTGATTTCATCAACAACTACAGATCTTTTGAAATGTTCTCAGTCTTCCAAGTCAAACTTAAAAATTCACAATCCACACATGGCTTGTAGGTGCAAGGATTAACCTTTGACATTCTGTCAAAAGTGGCTTCTGGTCATGTCAAGTGGAGGAGTATGTGCATAAAAGACAATACGACTTTTGAGAGGTAATGCATTGTACATCTCTCCATATTACAAGGCAGAACATTAAACACCATAACATTTCTGCAGCCTTCTTTGTTCTGCTGTTCTTTGTCTTATGTGCAGATCTCAAACAGGCCTTAAAAGTTATTGAAGGCATAAACACAGTAGGGTATCAAGAGCAGAATATGTTGCTTTTGAAAAAAATGCCACTGATTGAAAAAGATTATAAAATTGTTCCAACCTGATATTTTCTCAAATTATTCTATATTGTAATGACTATATAGTAATGCATAAAAGTTTTAAATCTTGTTTCATACAAAAGAAACCAGATTTACAGACAACATATGGAATCCTTTTAATCATGTATTTTTATCTTTAGACAAATAACATTAAATAATGAAAGGAAGAAAATTTCCAAATAGCTTTAGCAATTCCTATGCAAAATATAAAATCAGAATAAATATAATTTACCTTCATCCGAACATTCCTCTACTTCTTCACCTTCGTCTGGATGCTGAAATTAATAAAAATTATTTTAGGTCATTAATAAATATATATTGGCATATATAACTACTTTTAGAACAAGGTTTTTATTTAAAATATCAGTGACTGAACACATTTATTACCAAAATCAAGTCATGATTCCAGAAAGCTTTTTCCAAAACAATTCTTTTTTTTAGCTAAAGTGTTTTCCAGTAAAATTAGAACATAACTTAGTGGGAGACAAAATCTGACTGCTAAACTTTGCTTATTTATGTGCACATGTTAAAACATCCATATTGTTTTTTACCTCAAATAATTAGAAAGAAAAAAAAATTATTTCAAAAATAGATAAAACTTAACATTAACCTGATGCAATAAATATCAGCTAGCATTATCACATGAAAATCATTTTACAAGTTTAGCAATAATCTGATTGTAATTTTAATTTGACTAATCAAAGAAAAACTATAATTTTATATGATGTAACAGTGTACAATCACAAGGATATATGGATAGTGTAGGACCATGTAAATTTGGTTGTTTACTATAGAAAACCAGCTTGCAGATAATATGAGGATATTTTTATTCCAAATTGCACTCCATATAAACATCAGGCAAAGCATGAACATAGAAATGTTCATGCTTTGCCAAGTTGTATTGGTCATATATGAGCTCTTTCTAGGAAACAATTTAGATACAAACTATAAAACTATATAAAGCCTACCTCTCAAGCTGAACTTTATAAAGAAAAAATCTGACTTGTGTTAAAGAATATAAAGAGAAGCTAACCAAACAACCCCAAAAGAACAAACAGTAAGACAGGTCATCAAGTCAGACATAATGGAACATTTGCAAAGAAAGATGCGACCCAAACAGAGAATGTTATGAAAGAAGCAGTTTATGAGTGTCAAAAGGCAGTATAAATCAGGTTTGTATAGGAGTTTAAGCATGTGACTACCACACTTCAGATATTATAAAATAAATTAAAATGATATTACTAGTATTTTGAAAACACCTGCTTACCGCTCTCTATATCATGTTCCCTATCAGTCTGTTGTATTCTGAGATTATATATATATATATATATATATATATATATATATATATATATATATATATATATATATATATATATATATGTGTGTGTGTGTATGTGTACATACACAAATGTAAAAATGCATCCATACATTTTTTTTTAAATAATATTTTTAGATTTATTTATTATACTTCATCATGTTTTATATGGAATAGCAGGTGTTTAATATACCTGGATTTGCCTAGAAATGAACTTTTATTTAGTAATTTATTTTGATTTTTAAAAGGAATTATTTCTTATTTTTCTTATAAACATAATTTGCAGTTATTGATATTGCAAAGAAACCTTTTTCATGACCCTACGCTCCTGATTTAACATTTGTAGAGAGATTTTTTTCTGCAGTCATATATATTTAGAAAAAGGTCTTATTTGCATATTTTCTATTCTCAAATGATAGTTTAGGATTGTAATATCTTTTTTCTGTAGCTCCTACATAAATTTTTTCTTCCATATTAATATTATTTGTTGCTACAATTTTATAAATTATACTGTGAATCAGACATTTATTATCAAGGACATTTTGCTTTATTTATTGCATGAAGTATTATTATTAAATTTATTGTTATTACTTGCAGTGTTAGTGCTACTATTGAAACTAATGTTGCATATAATATTATTATTAATTATTTCTGTTGTTTGTTTATCTTTTCTATATTTTTCATGCAATTGTAACTTAATATTACTTTCTGTTGATAATTTACTATTTTGGAAAACATGTTTATCAATAAACTTAAAAAAATATTTTCCCTATTTTTGTTTTATTGTTAAACTAAATTATATTCCTTTTTCTATTATTTTTATCATTACTCTTATGTTTTATATTGATATCCATTTTTTTTTTTTTAAAAAAAGGCCAATTCATTTTTATTGTCAAAAATTATCTAATTCTATTTGCTGAAAATCTCTTACTCAATGATAATGGTATTTGTTTAAAAACAGCTGAAAGATGATTAGAATATTTATTAATGTGTGCAGTTTTGTTTTCAGTATGGTTTACAAAGTTCCACTATTTAAATTAAAAGTTATATCCAAGAAATTTATTTTTGTGCTTTTATATTGATTGCAAATCCTCAATTTTTTAAATTCTTATTTTATGTCTTAGAAATAAATAGAATGCTGGTACTGCCTACAGGAAAATCTGACACTCAGTTTTATGGTAGGAAGTCCCTAGTACTAGATGAATTTCTTACCCAAAGAATGAAACAGCTGAAACAGTTTTACACAACTAGTAAAGATTAAGAACATTAGTCAAATTAAAATGTGAATTAATGATAATGACTTGTCTCAAAATTTAAGACATAATAATCTCCCTGGTCCTTTTCAGTACTTAATTACAACAACATCCAAAGGCAATGTTAATATGACAGATTAACATCACTCTTTAACTCACTTTGATTCTACATCTAATAGCTGCACCCTCTGCTTACCACTCCTTTTAATTGAAGGAGAGAACAGGCAAACCATGACACAGTAACTACCATCCTGAATACTGCACCACGAGTTCTGCTATGACACCCCTTTATCAAAATATTTAAAAGTTAATAATGCACTTATCAAAAACAAAGGAAGGAAGAGAACACAAAAAAATTTTGAAAGAAAAAAAAAAAAAAAAAAAAAAAAAAAAAAGAAGAGAATTCTTCACCAGGTGATTGTCATCAGAATAATTTTTTGAGGGGAGTGGGGATAAAAATGATTCTTTAATTCTATTAAAGATTCTGAAATCCAAAACAACAAGAATCCCACAAAGCTAGTTACCTCTCTATATTTCTTTATTTCGTTTTCATAATCCCTGTTGTGCCTTCGGAGACGTTGGCGAAGGGTTGTTAAACCACGAGCATTGTTCTTGCTCATTTGCTTCCGACCTTCTTTGTCATCCCAACACTGGTGGAGAAAAAAAAAAGAAAGAAGGATAATACATAAACAAGGAATAAAAATATGAGTGCCAATAAATGTTTTTCTTTGATTTTTATTGTCTTGTATTAGAAATGACAAAAATTTTGTCCGGAAAAAAAAAAAAGAAAACAAACAACCTCAATAGTTTTTAGAAATTTAACTTAAAAACTTAGGTAGAATAGGTAAAAAATAATCATAATGTAATCATTTTGCACTAATATCCAAGAATTATTATATAATGCAATCTTATTTTTACTCATAGATTTTCTTTTTTACAATTATTTTAATTGCACTATGTTTATAATTAACCTCAAAACTGCAACCCTTCACATCAAGATAAAACATTTAATAAAAGGAAAAAAAAAAATTAGTTGTAAACAAAATGAATAACTAATTCATACTTCAGTTACAAAGTCTTCCAGCTCCATCAAACAACGGATATAAAAGCTTGGAATACCCTCAGCATCAACAATCTTTTTAGCTTTTTCAAAAGCTTTGATAAGAATTTCAAAATCTGAAAGGAAAAAAAAAGTGTAAATGCTGTTTTCATCATTAAAAACATTATATTTAGAAACTTACTTTACAGAAATATATCTATGAAAAAAAAAAAGAAAAGAAGTTAGGTTTAAATACAGGTTTACATCACAACTTTCAAGTTTAACATTATTTTTAGGAAATTTAAATGAACTTCATATAGTTAACATTAAAATATTAAAGTGATGCTTATGAAAAGTAATTGTAGAGAGACTTCAATTTCTACTATCTTCATAACAGCAATGTAGGAATAAAAAAGGAAAGGAAAAAGTTCAAGATTTACACTAATAAAAATTTTGATCAATAAACCATTAATTATAGAATTTCAAATCAATAATTAAAGGTAGATTTAAACATGAAAAGGAAATGATCAAATAATTGTGATATTGTCTTTAAATATAAGAAAGGTTATTCACATTCCAAATGTAATTCCTTTGTGTCCCTGATGATGTTACAATCAATTCAACTTTCTTCAAGTGTGTAATAATAAAGAAGGGGGAGGGGTTGCATTTCATTATTTATATTAATTTTGTAAAGAACACCAGATGAAGGTAGAAGAATGGACAAGCTGAAATATCATAACAATCCAAAATAGTTCAATTCTGAAGTAACTTTTGTGCAAAAAGAGTAAAGCTGATACAAATAGCTTGGGAGATTAAAATAGCAGGATAATTTTGGGTTGTCAAAATATTTTTTGGTTATATCTAGATGACCTTTTCCCAATTTAAAAGTCTACATTTAATTTTTACCTTTTTTTAAGGGTTTGGGTACATCTACATTCAACTATTTTATTCTTACAGTATTTTAAAATAACAGATTGACATGGCGATCATCAGCTATATATGATGTTGAATTTTACAATTTGTTAATGGTTAACATTTTTTTTAAATAAAGATTTTTGTAAAATTGTTTTAAATCAGTAATTTAAAAAAAAAATCATTTGATTTAATTTGTGATGATTTAAATCAGACTTAAAATGAACAATCATGCTAAAAAAATAAAAAATTGAAAATAAATACAAACCATTTAATACATTTGACATGTCTTTTATCTTCTTGTGATTCTTTAAGAGGCGAATAATATCTTTCATTTCATCAAACCTAAGTAAATTTGAAAAAAACGAAAAAAAATCTTAGAAGATACAAAATGGCTATTTAACCTATTTTTTTCTTTTAAAAATACATGTTGAATTTTAATTTTACAGTCATTCATAGACAAGATTTGGAAATTCCTTTGGCAAATTGTACAATTTGTGACCAGAAATAATAATTTTTTTTTTTTTTTTAAAATAGTTTTGGTATTTCCTTGGGTAGAAATCATTCAATTTAGAATTTAGTTGGCATACATTCCTTTAGCATATCTTTCAAAAAAAAAAAAAAAAAGATGGAGCAAGACATGGTTGAACTCAGTAACATAGAATGAATCATTGAGTTCACACATGAGAATGAAATAAACAAAACTACTTAGCATCCTATTAATATGAAACAAGAACAGAACAAATTACATTAGATAAAATTTACTGTAAATTTACAAACAAAATTGATTTAATCAATTATTATATCCACCATAGCACCCCCGCAAAATGAAATCAGGACTAATCAGTTTTTTACATCAGAACCCTTAGAATATGCAACCCAGAAAAAAGGGTGAACAGAAATACATTGAAAAAATGTTTAGACTCCTTCCCTACCCATATCATTTCATCTTCAATGCTAGGAAACAAGCAGACAAAGTCCACAAGTCCCAAAAAAATAGATACCATCTCGAAGATGATCAGAGATATAATTAGCAAGAAACATAAATCCAATGCCACATCAGATACTGGAATTTATAATTTATTTATAAATGCCTGCAATGCCAGAAGAATTATATAAGCAAAACCTCCAGAAATGTAAAAGCCCACATCATAAGAGAGACCTATTTTGGGACAATCCTTTGAACTCACTCATAACACAGAAATAAAATAGGTTATAACTAATTTAATAATAAGAATTGAACATAATTACATAGAAAATAGATTTAAATAAGTGATAAAAAAAAAAAAAAAAAAAAATCATGTTTTAATTTGTGATGATTTAAATTGAACAATCCTGCTGTAAAACAATAAAATTTATTTAGGTATTGCCTTGGGCAGAAATCATTAAATTTAGTATCCTGACAAATATCTTCCCATCAATAAATACATGCTAAACACACTTTATAATATCACCAACATTTTTAAAATCCATACTTAAAGAATCTAAGACCAGACAGCTAAACCAGTGTAACCTAAATTCTTTCACTCTCATGCAAAAACATCCCACAACCAACATATGGACACTACCAAACAGAAATAAAATGCTCACCAGATGCACACATCATCACTCAAATTCAACATAGATCAACTAGAATCATGATACATAAATACAAAGAAAAGAAAAAAGAGAAACATGTTAAATTTATAAACGTTTCCTATTTGTTTCTTATCCTATCAGATTCTAATCCATATTTGATATATGTGTGTGTGTGTATGAGAATATGACTTTAAATTCAGCAGTAGATCTTTAATAAAACAAGATACCAAGGAAAACGTTTTTTAATTTTTAAAAGAATGCTTTTATTAAAATAGCTGGATGTGCAGAAAATGCACATTTTAAAATTTTTATTTGGTTGTTTTGTTTAAGCAATTTATAATTTTGTATAAAACAGCATAGCGTAAATGAAAAATGCCACAAACTTAAAGAAAAAAAAAACTTATCGTCAAAATGTTTATGTTATTATTAAGATGAAAGAAAAAAGTATTTTTAATTATTTTTAAAATTTTAATATTTTCTAACACGTTCGAAATTTTGGTTAAAATCTTTTTTGTTTACGTCATCGCGGTGGCTTAAAATAACATTGTTTTTTTTTTTTTTTTTTTTTCCATTGAAAACACATTGATTTGGAAATTCTTGTAAAAATCAAATAATTGTCCGATTTTAATGAAATTTTCAGGACTTATTCACAAATGAATGAAATTATTTTTGAAAATTTTGTTTTTTTTAAAAATTTTTTAAAAAATATTTTTTTTTAAATATGTTACTTACTTAATTTCATGAAATTTCAATAAAACCTTTTTATTTCCTTTAATTTTTTTTTTAAAAGTAGGAGTCCTTGGAGATTGTAAATCACCTACATTTTTTTTTTTTTTTTTTGGGCTATTTGAGATACTAACTGAAAATCTTGTCTGAATTGAAAAATAATGAATCCAATAAAACTATGACATTATTTAATTAGAAAAGATTTTAATTGCTTTTTGTAAATAAGTTATATTAAGGACATTATTGTCTGAAGAAATAAAAATTTTTTGATGAATAATGAATTTTTACAAGAATTTTTTCATTTTTTTTTTAAATTTTAATTATAATAATTTATGATAGTTTAAAATCGTGTAAAATTCTGTATTAGGGGGCTATTTCCTGGATGTGATATAGTAATTAAGTGGAAAAAATTTATAAATCCAAAAAAAAAGATTAATAAACTTAGTTGAGTTATTGTATTTTTAAAAAATAATTTTTTATTTTGTATTTTTTTTACTTAATACGTTCCTTATTTTCATGTATGGTAGACTGAAATTGCCATTATTATGATCTAAAAAGTTTTATCCTTTTATTAGGTCGTTTCAATTACGTTTCAACAGGTTTTCAAAATTTCCATTCAGCTTTAAAAGTTTAAAACTTAAACTAAGTTTTACTTTTTTGTCATTACTGTTTCGCTAAATATTATTATTTTTATGTATTTACATTAGTGTGGGTCATACATTTGAATAATCATTTTATTTCATTTTTATTAAATTATAAAATTAATTGAAGAAAAATTTATAGTATTTTATTTTTGTTATTTTTGCATCTTCGAAAGGTAAATAAAAGTGAATAAAATATTTAATTGTGGAAAATATGTTCATTTGTAAAAATTACTAGGTAGTTAAAAAATTAAAAAAAATGCGTTTACTTAGATTTCTGAAAATTATGTCAATTAGATTCATCCATAGTAGCTGTCATCGTTCGTCAATTAGCAGTCCATCAAACCTTGATCAGATGAACAGGACCAATCATTAATAATTGTTTGTATATTACTTTTTATGCTATAAGTAAGTAATATTTATTTCAAATCAGATTAATTTAACTTTAAATTTTCTAATTTTACTAAAATAACGTGTCAGAAATATATATAAATATTTTTTTAAAAAATTTTAAACTTTTTTGTTTACAAATTTCTTAAAATTAAGAAAATGACCGCTTTTAAGAATATTTTAAAAATCGAAATTAAATTTGACATGCCAATCTATATAATTCCTATCTGAAATACACCAGAATATTTTACTTAATGAAAATAATAAATTTAATCATTTACCTTTCAATTAAAACGAAAATGAAATCTTCAAGAAAGCTTTTTCATTTTTAAAATATAATTTTAAACCTTAGGTATCGAAAATTTATGCCGAAAAAGCGGAGGTTCCTAGCTTTCATCCAATACCATTGTGATCAGAGAAACTGTTTGATATTATGCACTTAAGAAGATTGAATTGAAATATACTCAGGATAATATAAGTGAAATTCATCATAATGATGAACATTGTGAAAACTTTGTCTGAGAAATATTGGTAGACACTGAACAATTATGTAACTCAGGCCGTCCTTCCAGATAAAAGAATTAGGGAAGAGCAAATAAACCTTAAAATGACCTATTTCAAAACAGTTTATAATATTTGAAGGAACGATTTGCTCTCATCTTTATGAATTTTTAAATTTGGAATTACTTGATGTAAAGACGTTCTTCGGGTGGTCAATAAAATAATTTTCATTTCGCCAGATGTACAAAGGTCTGAAATAAATAATTTAATAGTATTTCACATGCGTTTGTTATTGCCGGACAATTTCTTCAGGTACAACAGCAGCCGTCAAACACTACCGAGAGAAGGCAGTAGCGAGCTGCCATACTTTAATACTTTTTGTAGTTTTTTTGTCTGAACGCTTCTTTGACTTTGAAAATAAACTTAGGCGACACAGAATAAAATTTAATTAATGGTCAACGAATTGAACGGCTGAATGGAACCACACAGAATATTTGAAATATTATTATTTTACACATTTTAAATGATATTCATGTCTGTCTTGTACTTATAGTTGCGATTCATGTACTTTAATCTACTTATGTACTTTATTCTGCGAATGAATGTCAAAACTACAGAGATATAACAAGAGAACATAAAGGAGTCGTTCATCCTACAATTACAAATCATTTGCACATGATTTATTTGGTGAAAGATTAGGCACTCAGCAAAAAAGAGCAGGCAACAAATTAATATTCGTTTTTGGGTTCGGTTTTGTAAATTTTTATGAATTTAAAAATTGTATATATTCTTTAAACTTAGACGTAAACGTCTACAACAAAGAGGAAATGACTCACAGCAGTGAACAAATGTGCAGCGATTAAAATCCATACTGAGTTTAGTTGATTGAAGTTTTAGCACTAATGCTCAGTGAAAGTCAATTAGAGTCTCAGGTATCAGGTAGTTTCTAGACAATTTGTTCATAAACAAATATCGATCAGTTTGCTGAACACTTGTAAAGAGCAGTATAATTTCAAAGGCAATATATAATGAATGTTTGTGCATACGTCAGTTGTTGGGCAATAATGATTGTAAATTGTTATACGAGTTAATTGTGCCTTTTTCGGACTTGAAAACTTTGGACATTTATAACGAGTAAAAAAAAAAACCTTATGAATCACCAGTTTTTTTTTGAGTATTATTGAAATAATGGTGATCAAAGTATAATGTTTGAATTTCAAATTTGAACGCTTCATTATCCTCGGCCACGATAAAAAGCGATAAAATCTAAATTAATTCATACTTGAAGAAAAAAATCATTTTTCTCTTAATTATTTTACACATTCAATTCTTTGCGCACATTACCTTTGTTTCGACTCCTGTTTGTCTTTTTTATTAATATGAGGCATAAAGAATTATAAAACAATGTATACTTGTTATAATGACATAAATACAAGTAGGTGTATTGTTTTAACATACCAGTCCATATTTAGGTTGCTTATATAGAAACATATGAATTCTTCATTTTTCTTTTTTGTAATTTGAGAAAAAAAGAGTATAAGATAAAAATCCTGCATAAATCGATGGATAACTACCAGACGTAAACATTGTGTCGTACAATAATGAGGTCTTCATTCATTTTTATGCTTATATTCGCTGAATGAAATTAACTCTCAGAAGCTAAAAAATGAAATATTTAATTAGCAGACGAATGACATCATTCGAACCAAATCAAACGAAAACATTTACACGTACCCCAAACGTTGGGGTACGTGTTCAAAATAAAAAGTAATTGTTTGAAATTGAAAAGTTACCATTAAATGAACCTGTGTCAACTTCTATTGGTTAATCATTTGACAACTGTTACTATTATTAATTTCACCACTCTTACTTGGAACTGAACACCTCGGCGTTGAGTTAGCGAGTTAGTGAGGTTAACCATTTCTACTGAGTTGTGAATTTGATACACACTGGGTGCACCATAATTGTGATTTGTTCTTATTCACTTTCAACTAGAAAGTGACAAGCGCAGAATGTTATCTTTTCCTTTCTTAATTTTTACTAGAATTGGAGATGAAGTATTGTTAAGTTTTAATTTTTATTTCGTATTTCATCTTAATTTCAATTGCTTTTTATCACCATTTTTGCTCAGAGTCTCAATCTCCGGCAACGATTAAACAGATTGAAAAATACAGCATAACATGCAGATGAAAATCGATATTGTGTCCCTTTTACACGAGTAAACCTCTGCCTATGTAAGATAGCTGCACTACCAATTAAGCGACCCAAGCTTTATGAGTGGTAGAATATCAAATCTAATTCTCAATTTTCTTCCACTAGCTTTCACCATCTTTGAGGCAGCTTTAGGATTCCATTCTCTTAGAACATAGCATCTTCTTGAGTGATGAACTCTGATCTAAGCGGTTTTAACAGGTTTCCAGATAATTGAAGTTCTTCTCATTAGGATATTTTTTTCAGGATCTAAATATTAGTAATCCATAGGTACAAGGTCAGTTGAGTAAGGCTGCTGTATTAAGATACCCCAGACAAGCTGGAGCAATTTCTACCCGATCAGCAAAAAAATGGGAATTTTTGGCGTTGTCTTGATGAAACACGACACCGATTGTCTAGTTCTTTTCTGGGTGCGTTTTTATTGATTGCCGCCTTGTGAAAATGGGAAGAGTACTCAAGGAACTAAACGCTTGATTATGAGACAGAATCTCGTAATACACAAGAGGGGACCTTTCAGTCACATAAGATGCACTGAATTACCTTTTATCAGATGCAGCCTCTTGCTACTCTATCTCTATTTCCATAGAGTATTGTTTTTTTAATCATTTCATCCCAAAGAAGGCGGAAGTGCCACTAGTACGCAGAGGGTTACACAGAGTGAGAGAAAAGATTGGGTTATAGGGGAGGGGGCGATTGAGGAAAGGATAAACGATGGACGGGGTTCAAGTCAACAGAAGATGGCCTTCGATGTGGCATTTAAATTTTTGAAAATTTTAGTTATCAGAGAAGAAGTAAGCGAAAAAGAGTTCCACTGTCGAGAAGTGCGAGAAAAGAAACTGTTGGAATCGAAGTGGTGGTTGCATTTAAGTATTTCAACAGTAAAAGGGTGAGACCTAGATGGCAATCTAGTAGCGCACTTAAATTCATGTAGTCGGGACACCTTGGAAAAAAGCTCGTCAGAACATTTGCCATGAAAATATTTGTAGAAAAGACAGAGGGAAGCCACATCACACTCCTTAGTTCCATCAGTCACAACCTTTTCCTGCAATTTTTCAGGTTCATTTTATTTATTAATACTTGATCTTTGCAACCATATGATCTTCTACGGTATCACTTCTCTTCCAGGGAAAGAATGTTTTCACTGAGAAAGAGTAAATACAGTTTGTCAGGATATATTTATCAATTTATATGTTGTGCATATAATTATTGGGATTATCTGTTTCACTTGTTTTTTGATAGAAATATATAATACTTTCAGTGATCCATTCTGGAATTTCATTGAATTTATTAATTAGAATTGCTAAAGTTCGCGCAAGAATTGTATAGATTGATGACAGACAGAGTCAAAAGTTGGGTAGCTTATTATTTCTTTGGGATTTCCATTTTTGCGATTTTGTTAGAGTTTGTCTAACATTATTCTTGGTTATAGTTTTCCATTCTTACACAGGTGCATTCTTCATTCTTTCTTGTTCTCTTTTCATCCATTCTGCATTGGGATCATTCTTTTCGCGTTTCATAATAGATGGCCTTTT